>CM052813.1:45015815-45032965 GCA_028533885.1 Nasua narica | reverse complement strand
TTTTTTTTTTTTAAATATATTCTTTGTTTTTTTTAAGACTTTATTTATTTATTTGACAGAGAGAGAGATCACAAGTAGGCAGAGAGGCAGGCAGAGAGAGAAGGGGAAAGCAGGCTCCCCACTGAGCAGAGAGCCTGATGCGGGACTTGATCCCAGGACCCTGAGATCATGACCTGAGCTGAAGGCAGAGGCTTTAACCCACTGAGCCACCCAGGCACCCAGCCCAAGGATGACTCTAAGTATAAACCTATACTGGATAAGACAAATAAAATTTAAAAGTGGAGCTTAGAATTCTACTTATGTAAATCCAAACTGTTATACGTCAGAATTCTTGTATATTACAATCTTGGCTTCTGGTCGGATTGGCCAGGTAATAAATTATGTAGTTTTGCATTCACATGGAAACATTTGCTATATTAAGTTGTTTAGCATCACTACTTATTAGAAAACCCAGCATCATAAGCTGGAAAAAGTCCAACACTGGCATTCCTTGTCTTGGATGGAGGATTCTAGGTTAGGAACACTCTCAACAGCTTGCTGTTTTTTAATCATTGTCCTGGTTTTGCCAGAGCTCAGGAGGGTTGGCCCCACTTATATTGAGGAAAAGTGGAAATACCACCTTACTTTGAGCAACTGCACACCTCAAATAAACAGTTTAGTTTATATTTTTGGGCCTTGGATCCATAATAATCAGATTATGAGAGAAATCCATCCAAATACCTACATGACTTTCTCTGAGACTTACTGCAGTTATTATGTTTTTAATCTAAAAACATTTTAAGATTCTGTAAAGTATCCACTGATGCTCTTGTATTCCTTCCTTGCTACTACCTTTTGAAACTATGTTTTGTGCGTCCCTTATTCTGCCCTTCACAGAAGAAAAAGTGAAGAAGTAGAAGACATATTTGATCCATGGTTGGGAACTGGAAGAACAATTGTGTTAGAACACGGGAGGGAATCTCTGATGCTAGCAAATATACCATTGATAGGGTTATTACATGGTTGATGCTGTTTGGATTAAGAAATAAAATCAGAACATGGTTGATTTACAGGGGAAAGGAAAGAATTAGATATTTTGTAATAGGTTTTACCCTTGTAGTAAGTTTAGTGAGAAAAAGCAGTAAGTGAAAAGATGAAGGAATGAGGTGCCTGAGTGGTTCAGTCTGTTGAACCTTTGAGTCTTGATTTTGCCTCAGCTCATGGTCTCAGGGACTTGGGATGGAGCCCTGTGTGGGGCTCAAAAGCACAGGGTCCGCTCGTGCCTCTCCCTCTGCCCCTTCCCCTGCTTGCGTGCACTCTCTCTCTCTAAAATAAATAAAGAAAGTAATATCTAAGAGAAAAAAAAGATGAAGTAATAATTTGTTCCTTAAATTGCACTTGTATAAAATAAAGAGGAAGGATGACGGTCTCGTGGTGAGAGGAAAAAGCAGGCAGGAGGAGGGGCTGGTATGTAGCATGTGTGTGTCTAATAGGGTGAGTATGTACAGGCTGAGAAGAGCTCACTGGCCACCAGTCGGGGGAAAATGAAGTCAGAAGAAAAAAAGATAAGAAAAAAGGATGTCAAGTAGGGTGATCTGAAGAATGACTAAATTTCATGCTCAAAGTCAAGCAAAGCTGAAAAAGCAGCTTTTCCCCTCCAGGATAGCCAAAGGACAGTGTTACACACTGTATCCATCTGGATGGCCCTGTGATTCTGACAGAAGTCATATTGGGAACCTTAGGCTTTCCATGTAAACCCTGATCCCCCAAAATCACTGGTTTTCTGAAAACAGCAATAATTTCAAAATGCACAGTAACCCATTCATACAATATACATTCCATTAACAATTTTAGCTGTCCATTTAAAACAAAATGAAGCGATTTTTTCACTGTGTTGGGTATTTTTCAAAATGATTATTTTGCTTATTTGTTTCCACTAATTTACTGGTAAATTTACTTGAAATGGTCAACCCAGCTCTGTAATTATGCAAAGCTAATGGATTTCTTGGACTAAGTCATTAGATAATTATATTAGTTAATGTTCTTTTGGTTGCGAGGAGTGAAAGCTATCTCTGTGAGCGCAAACAAACAGGAACCTTAATGGCAAGACACGGAAACAGTTTATGTCATCAAAAGAACTGTTGTGCAAACAAAACTGACAAAGGGATTGGACCAGAAAGGCCAGCCTTAAATACTCATGTTCCTTTCTTCTAGACTAGAGCAGAGAAGAGCACATTTTTTTTTTTTTGTACCATAAAGAGCCAGACAGAAAACATTTTAGGCTTTGTGGGTCATACAAGTAAGTCCCTGCTTGCATTACTCATGCAACCACTTACAAAGCACAAATGAAGGAGCATGGCTGGCCTTCAATAAAGCTTTATGTACATACACTGAAATGTGAATATCACAGAATTTTCACGTGCCATGAAATATTATTCTCCTTTTGACTTTCTTCTTGAACCATTTAAAAAAAAATGCAAAAAAAAAAAAAATGCAAAAACCCCAAAACAGGCAGTAGTTTGCATTTGCAAAAATGCAAAAACCCAAAAACAATCCATTCTCACTGGATTGGCTTGAAAGTCTTAGTCTGTCCACTTTTCCTCTAGGAGACTGCCAGGAACTCTCAAGGACTTCCAGTTTCTTTGTTCAAGGTTTAAAATACCGGAAAAGAGAATCCTATTGTCTTATTTGAAGTTGGTTTTCTCCTCTTGGATCAAATTTTCTCTGCCGAATGGAAAAGGCCACACAAAGCAGGCAGTCTTTGGAAGCTTATCCTTGGTACCAGAGGCAATTATCAGAAAAGACTGGGCAGAGGAGTATTAAAAACTAAGCAGCCCCCTCAACAGAAAACCTACTATAGTAACATTATTTCATTGTATTTGTCTCCAGACTATTAATAAGTGTGTGTACTTAGTCGATAGGAACTTGGTTAATCAATGCATCCACACTTACACTTTGTTTTGTCTCTTTACCTTTTCTTGTCTTTGAGATAAGGAATAAATTCCCCCCAGTGGGACACTAAGAGCCTCTAAACATCAGTGCAACCTTGCTTTGATCTATTCCAAGTTCCATGAGATCTTAACTGAAAAAGTTTTGGAAGCTTAAAGAAAAAATTTCAACTGCTTGAAGAGGTTTAAATCTACCACCTACATGACAATACGTAATTTGTGAAGAATGATATAGAAATATCTATATCTATATTAATCTGACCACAATGTATACCAATAATCTGCCACCCTCTATTATGCCCCATGTCCCTACTACACTGTTCTCTAAACACACTGTCTGTATACAACTTCGTGTGTTGCAGCAAGTTCCATTTAAAACAGGATTTTCCTCCTTCCTTTCCTTAGAAACTCCTGTATGGCATTCATTAACACACACAGAGTTAATTGTGCTTTTAATTCTTATTATATCGGAATCATATTAGAATTGTGCTGTTAATTCTTATTATAGCTACATTATATCTGCCTAATTTTTCTTTCAAATATTGAAGTACAACTATCAGTTTAAGCTTTTATTATTTCTTTCCCCCTTAGTCTTTCCCATCCATATATATATTGATTAAATACAAGATGCTTTAAGTTCTCCCACATTATGCCATCTACATACCCTCAGCTCTCTCTCTCTTAATCCAAAATTACATACCCCATAATTCCTTATTGACAATATTGGAATTATATTTGAACTACCTAAAAATAAGACATGAGTTTTTTCCCCTGCCTACATGCATTAAATTTAAAATAGCTTTGAGGAAATGGCTGTATTTTTTTATGGCCTATTATAGTAGGCATAAGGCTAAAATGGTCTTGAAGATTTCCTACTACTGATATGCACATACCTATTTTATTCCACCTCTTCAAGTGTGAGATTGACCAGTAAATATGATGGGCTATAGCATTCCTAATTATGTTACATTAAAACTAAATTTTGCAGATGTAGTTAAGATCTCTAATTAGGTGACTCTGATTTAATAAAAAGGGATAGTATCCTGGTGGGCCTGACCTAATCAGGCGAACCCTCTGAAAGCGTGAGAGATTTCAGAGAAATGCTCTTGTGCTAGCCTTGAAACAATGAATGGACAAAAATAAACATAATTTAAAAAAATAAACATAATAAATAAATAAATATTTCACATAATGGAATATTGTTCTGCCATTAAAAAAAAAAGAAATCCTGCCATTTGCAACAATATGAATGGAACTAGGGGACATAATGTTAAACGAAGTAAGTCAGACAGAGAAAGGACAAATACTGTGTCACCTACATGTATAATCTTAAAAAAAAAAAAAAGAAAGAAATGTCAAACTCACAGAAACAAAGTCGAATGGTGGTTGCCAAGGGTTGGGGGTGCAGGTGGGAGGGAATGAGATGTCTGTCAAAGGTACAACCTATCAGTTTTGAGATAAGTAAGTTTGAGAGACCAAATGTACAGCATTGTGACTATAGTTAACAATATTGTATTGCATCTGAAAATCTGCTAAGAGAGTAGATGTTAAGTGTTCTCACCACACACAATTAATTTGGTTGTGGTAATCATTTCACAATGAGTACTAAATCATCACAGTGAGCATTTTAAATATTTACAATTTTTTGGTCAATTTTACCTCAGTAAAGCTGGGGGGGGGGCAGGGGGAAATAATGGAAGAAGGGGCAAATTTCCATTTTGTAAGAAAACCTATGGATGGGATCAGGTGGAAGGAAATAGATGGAAGGTATTCATGCCTCCAAGGAGCTATACTAAAGAATTATAACCAGGAGTTTCAACTGCATCTGATTTAGATGATGATGAGATTTGGGATTTTGAAATGATGATATTTAAATTTGATTTTTGTACTCTAAGTTGAAGATATTATGAGATTTGGATTTAGATTATGAGATTTCAGACTTTGAGCCAATACTGTGATGGAATGAGATTTGGGAATTGAGATTTAAGAGCGGATGTATTTTGCATTTGGGAAATATGTGAATCTTTGGGGGCCACAAGGCAGATTGTGGTGGCCAGAATTCTAACATAGCTTCCAAGATTTCTGCCATTTATTGTATGTATTTGGTAATATCCCCTTCCATTGAGTGTGGACAGATCTGTGTGTATGACAGAATATTGTTCTCAAGATCAGGTTACTTAGTCATTGCAAAGGTCAGATCTCTAACTCATTGACTTTGAAAGAGATTCTCCTTGATGGGGCTGACCTAATCAGATGAATTTTTAAAAGGGGAACTCTCTCGCTGGACTAAAAGAAAGGACATAAGCATATGGTAAACTGCTTATGGAAGAAGTCACATGGCTAGGATCTGACAGATGACTCCAGGAGTTGAATGTGGTTCTAGCTGACAGGTAGAAAGAAAAGAGGGAACATCAAACCTATAGGAGCATGGGACTGAATTCTGCCAATAACCACATTAGCTTGGAAGAGGACCTGAACCACCAAAAAGGAATGGAGTTCCAGCTCTCATCTTGGGTTAAGGCTGGTGAGATCTGAGCAGATTTAGCCAACCAGTACCTGAACTTCTGACCTACAAAAACTATGAGATAATAAATGGATGTCCTATGAAACACTTAAGTTTGTGATAATTTGTTACACAGCAATAGAAAACTAGTACAACTGTGTTACGATCATTAGTCTCAGTTCCCAGATGCTATCCTGGTGTGACTGTTGACTGTATTTTATACTCTGTATCTAACTGTAAGTCTCCCAAAGAAAATTTACTACACATTTGCATAATTCTCTCCTGAGTAAATTAAATACATTGTTTCTCTTATCCTTCCTTTATAGGAAAACTCAAAGTGTTCCTATATTCTTTGTCTGTTCATTGTTTCTATCCTTGCACTGAAATCAGTATATTTTTCATTTGTTTTTAAGTCTTTTACCTTCACAATTTGATAAATTTTTATGCTTGCTTAATTGCTAATCGAAAAAAAAACATTATTAGAACTTTCATTTGTATATGAGACTATTTTATATCCCTGTTGTACAGAGCAACTAACTACATTCCCTCAGCGGGAAAAAGATCCAGAAACAGAGCCAATTCTGATTTCATTAAACACTTGTCTTCGATTAGTTTCCTTCAGTGTCTTGAAATAACATGAACTGTGCACGAGTTTATTTCACCAATTATTGCTTCAGCTGAGAGACAGGAGCTAATAATCCCACGATCCCATTTTTTTAAAAATTATTTTTTATATCAAAAAGGCTCAAAATTTAACTGTATAAAAGTGTATAAAATAACATATTAAGAAATGAATCACAAAATAATATGTGAATTCAAATAAACTAAACTGTAGTTATAAGCCATCCTTTCTGAAATTTTTAAAAATGCTGTTCCTAGAATATCAATAAGATAATTTAAATATATAAAGGGCATTTTAAATAGAATTATACATGATTTTAAAAAGAACATGTATTTTGAATTTCCTTATAAATCAGTAAAATATATTGAAGTAGTTATGGTGTAAAAAAAAAAGAGAGAGACTGAAAAAATTTAAGACTAACAGCACCCCCAAGAAAGTAGAAGAGACACAGGTCCAGTGGTAATCAGTGTTAGTAAAACCTGGATTATTTTTATGGTGCCATGAATGGTGAAGAGAATCCAAAAAGTTCAGAACATTTTCTGACACACAAATATAAGAGTGGTGTGGTGAAACCATATAAGGAGATATTATTTACTAAGACACAGAATTCTTTCCACATCCAGGAAGGTTCACGGTGAATTCCATCAATAATGGCAGCCTTGCTTTCCTAAGCCAGTCAAATGAGAGCTGTCTCATCCTTTCCTCAGTGTGCCCGGATTTTGTGTTAAATTACATTTACTTTTACTTTGATCCTGGATTTTAAGTCCCATCTTTGACCATAATAGTTTGAATCTACTCTCCAACTCTCATCCCAAGTAGTGTGGCATTAAGTACTGTGCTGGTCTGATGGAAGATATCACTGGCTGTGGATTCGGGTCTCATCTAGAGGACATCAACGGCAACCTGACTGCGTGGGTCTCAGAGTCTGTTTCTGAGCTGTTCCCCAGTAGCCTGTTTCCTTGCCAAGCAAGATCCCAGTTCTTACTCTTGGTTTCCATGATGCTGATTTCTCTCTGCACCACTTATCCCACACACATTTCTCCTTCATTTTCCCCATATACTGCTAACACAAGCTGCTGTGTACAGAAAAAACTGACTAAATATGTGGGAACTTAGAGTAAATTCTAAATACTAAAAAAAAATACTAGAACCAGATCATAAGTTGTTTCCTTTGCCTCAGGTCAATTTTCCTTTCAATACTCCTCTCATATGATTTTCCTTTTCCAGGTAAGACTTTATATTCCTGATCTTTTTTAAACGTGAACAATTTACTTTCTCAGGCTCTGTCTTCTGCATCCTAATCTCAAGTACTTAGTTGATTTCATAATACACTAATGGGTGTTGCTTATAGTGTATAAAAAACTTATTCAAATCATGCCCCCACGGGCTTCAGATATCACATACACACAAAATACTAAACAAGTTATTTTCCCAAAAATATCAAAGCATCTGTCTCTGAAATGAATCCAGTCCCTGCACCTAGAGTATGTTAACACTAAATATTATATTATTGAAATAGTATTGTTTCTTTCCCTTGGATTACTATTATCATTGGACCTGTTGTTACCATTTCCGTTGCTCTTAGAGCTATTAGCACAATTGCCACACTAGTGCTATCATTACTATTAATATGTTGTATTTCATTATTATGCTTGACTCTACATCAAAACCTAGAGTTTTTATTGTACTGTGTCCTCTAATACTTGTTATTAACATCTGTGGTAGATAGCCTCTAAAATTTCTCTCAAAGTTTCCCGTCTCTTGGCATTCATGTCATTGTTAATCCCTCCTATTAATTGTGAGTTCCACTGGTAACTCTCTACTAAAAACAGAATGAGACAAAAGGCACTTTGAAGACCAGGTTCCCAAAAGACTCTGGCTTCTCTTTTGCTTGTCCTCTCTTGCTCTTCTGCTTGCTGGTTCTGATGGAAGCCAGCGGACATGTTGTGAGTTGACCTGTGGAGAAACCACATGGGACGGGCTGAGGCAGACCTCTAGCCACCCGCCAGCAAGGGCAATAGGCTCTCAGGCCAAAGCCTTCAAGGAGCCGATTCCTGACACCAACCACGTGATTGGATTTGGATGCAAATCCTACCCCAGTTAAGCCTTGATAGGATTCCATTTGTAGCTTACACCTTAATTACAGCCCTGGGAGAAACTGAGTCAGAGGACCCGGCTAGATACTGTGTGTAGGGGGCTACTACGGTGTATAATGTGTAGACTTCTGAACCACAGAAGCCCCATTGGCTTAGCCTGCTAAGTTTTGGGGTATTTCATTATGCAGCAATAGATAACCAAAAAGTTACCTTCCGTAGCTGAGTGTGGTGTCTCTTTCATGGTTCTATAGTTCTTTTACATGGGAGAGATGGAAAAGATTGAGTAAACAGATGTGAAAAAATAAAAAAAGAGAGTGTATAGTTTGGGCATTACATCTCAAAAAGTAAAAACCATGTTGAAACAGATGAGTTTTATCAAATGTTAGCCCTCGTATATGCTTTATAAGACTGGAGCCTTAGGCAGCACTCTGACCCCTGGGTGACAGACTTGCTGAGAGCCTGGTTTCCTAGGTCCCACATGTCCTGGAGAAGTTATGCTTATTTTCTCCTCAGGAAACTAGACGATGAAAGTCCTAGAGTTTCTAGCTCTCCATCCCCCTTCTCTCTCCATTCCTATGCTCTCAGTCCCCTCTGCATTAGATTTTAAGGGTGACTCACATGATATAGAAAGGAAAAGGGAAAAAAAATAAAAATAAAAAAAAAAAATAAAAGAAAGGAAAAGGGACCTTGGATCAGTATGGTTTTCCCAGGCTGACATTCAATCTGCTTCTAGTCAACCTAGAGCCCTGGTCAGTGGAGGATACAAACCTCTGTCGGCTTTTCTGTCTAATGAAAACTGCCAGAAATATAACCAATGGTGCTACTTGAGGCAGAAGATCCCAGCTTCTTTTCTCTTTTTTCTTTTTCTTTCTTCTCCTTCTTTGTTTCTTTCTCCCCCCTCCTGACCCCAGGAGTGAGAAAGAGAAGTGAGGAGGGGCGGAGGGAGAGAGACAATCTTAAGCAGGCTCTACACCCAGTGTAGAGCCCGACACAGGGCTTGAGATCATGACCTCAACCAAAAATCAAGAGTCAGAGGCTTAACCGATGGATCCCCCCCAGGTGCCGCTCCCAGCTGCCTTCTTCCTCAAGTCCTGGATGCATTCACATCAGTTTCTTCTTTCATTGCCCATCTCCAGATTTCTCTTTAAGTACTACTCAACAATTGCCCCGATGTGTTAAATCTAAGATTACCAAACTTCTGTTATATATTCTGATTCTGTAGAATCTGTATGTTTGACAAGTATGCCAGATGATTCTTATCCACAGGAAGGTTCCAAAATCCCAGGAAGACAACCTAAACCCAGGTCTGTGCTGAGATACTACCTAGAAATACCAGTGGTACTGTGTAGTTCTTCATTCTAAGTCATTGAAAATTGAACCACTTTAACTCCTCACAATTTACAAATAAACAATATCTTTTCCTTAAAAAAAAAAGACTATATTTTAATATTTGCATAAATGAAATGCAACTCATCTATGCTATGGGCACTGTAAGACATAGGGATCCAGATAAATCAGACACCTCACCTGTCCTTGAGGAGCTCGTACTCTTACAACACAGTTCAAATTGAGGTAAAAATGAAGGAAAAAAATCCTTCAGCAAAGGAGAATTAGACGTATCAAGAATCTTATGGAGGGCTGTGAGTTCCACAGTAATTCTATCTAGGGTTCTTCAGTTCCAAGTCTGAAAGGAAGCATATCAAGTCATATACTTCTTTTTATGGGATGAGGTGGGAAACAGGTGCTCCGGAGCAAATCTTTATTTCACCCGTACGCTGCAAAGAATTAAATTCATAGTGTTTTTACATGAGGAATATTAAATGACATAAGTCATATTTATGAATAGAAAAAAATAGGGTCATTCCTGATGATTTCGACTCGGACCCAGAAAAAAAAAATGTCAGTGGGGAGGAAGAACAGTGGTTTGGAAAAAGGAGTCGGTAAAGAGACAATTAAATACTAAATAGTGGGATGTTTGTAAAAGGTGCTTGCAAGTCACGTGTCTCTAACTCAGAAAGCAAACATACTTACTACATGCTAATAAGCTGGTCAATAATGGAAGTCAATATAAGCAGAAGATAAGAGGCTTTGCTTTTTTCTGTATCTGACCCCTGAATTCTAAAATGCACCCTTGACATTATCTTTAACCATACATTTTGCCGAGTGACATAATTATGACCATTATAACATTAGGATATGTCAATGTCTCCATTTCAAATTTAGGAAATGCGGATTACTTTTTTGCCAGCAAAAAAGTAATAAGTATATTGGAGTATATCAATAAAAAGCCCATTGACTTCCAGGATGTAGCTGTGCCCTTTACACGATGTCATTATCAAGAGGACTGATTTCAGAACCAAATGAAGATTCAGTGGTGAATCTCTACCAATAGTTTATGAAATCTAAATCTTGGAGTTGCTGAGGTACAGGGTTCCCATTGAGTCCTCTGTATAAAATGGATTGGAATCTGCTCTGGTCTTACATCTCTCTGACAGTCCATTTTGTGCCTTATTCGCAAATGTAGCACTTTGTGTGAAGCAGTTCACCATCGATGTTACAAATCCTAATGAAGTGCTTTACCTCCTGCCAGATTTCAGTTGGGAAGGCTTTCAAATGTGTTTCCATTTATACATGCCTGCTTTTTACCCTCAGTGCACAATGAAATTCTACTGAATAATGTGTTTTATTTTCTATTTCCTTTCTCTGGGATATATGTTGAAAGACAGAAAGCAGATTGGTGTTATAAATGCAAAGAGAGAGAACCAATTAAGTCATAAAAAATTGGATAGGCTTTGCCTAATGTAGATGTATTGTTATAAATAAGAGATGTGCAGAAGTCTGTAGACTTTGGGATTTCGTTCTCCGTACCACTGATTTTAGTTTTCTATCAGTAGTGAGACAGCAAGGATTCTATCTTCTTTTCTGCCGGCACCTGCTGGACCTCAAAAACCATACATAAAATCTTGTAGTTTCAGTGTTTTGTAGAGCTCATTCTGTATTTTTCATCTCTCTGGTCCAGAGCCAATAAGAACCGCAAAGTCTGGGCACCAGAGGAAAAAGTATTAAATATGAGGGGCACCTGGGTGGCTCAGTGGGTTAAAGCCTCTGCCTTCGGCTCAGGTCATGATCTCAGGGTCCTGGAATCGAGCCCCGCATTGGGCTCTCTGCTCAACAGGGAGCCTGCTTCCCCCTCTCTTTGCCTGCCTCTCTACCTACTTTGAAATCTGTGTTCAGCATTTTTTTTAATTATACCCTGATCATACTTACAGTCACAGAAGCTAAAGATATATGCCTCTCTTAGTAAGATTTCAAGTGATATTGATTATCAAAATGAATAAATGATAAATACTATGGTTTATTAACATGGTTTTAAATTTTCTCTCTCTCTCTAATAAATAAATAAATAAATAAATAAATAAATACAATCTTTAAAAAAAGTATTAAATATGATAAGAACATTAAAAAGATAAACTATGCCAAATAAATAAAAACCAGAAAAATCACACACAAAAAATATTTAAACAAAGTAGCTTTGCTCTTGGACTCTTCGGCACCCTTTGTCATGACAACTGACAACATGAAATCTAAGCCTGATCACAGTGGGAGACGAGCTTTGGTAAACTGACAACAAATGTCCTAACAATTATATATTTGGCTTCCATCTTTCAAAATCTTTAAGCTAAAACACATCATGTCTTGAATGATCATTAACATGGTTTTGATTCAAATGGCCATAGTGGTCATGAGGCTTATACTTGTTTTAACACCCAAAGATAGAAAATTTAAAACCATGTTAATAAACCATAGTATTTATCATTTATTCATTTTTATAATCATCAATATCATTTGAAATCTTAGTAAGAGAGGCATATATCTTTGGCTTCTGTGACTGTAAGTATGATCAGGGTATAATTTAAAAAATGCTGAACACAGATTTCAAAGCAATTGTATAAAATTATACTGTTAGTCTTCGAAGACAACAATAATAATAGCGCTGTAGAGTTACTCTATGCAGGTGTTGTTCTAAATGTTTCCTCCATCACTTTGTCGTATCTTCTCACCAATGTTATTTTATAGATAAAGAAATTAAGGCCTAGAGAACAGAAACATATCCAAGGTCCCCAATGTTGGACAACTAGTGAAAAAAAGAAACAAACAGGGATTTAAAGCAAGACAGCTTGGTTCCAACATCAGATATTTAAATGCTACAATCTACCCCTCCTCTCTGGATCTCTTGGATTCTAGCCTAAAGATTCTGCACCCAAGGTAAGAAGGAATAAAAATCTATAAACTGGGAGCCACTCAAGCACTATTAGTTTTACCTATTGACTATCTTTGTAGCAATGATAAATTACTAAAAAGGAAAAAAATGTTTTTAAGAAAGCAATGGGCTAGCAACTCATGGTAAGTCCCTGTCAACGTCCCATTAAAATGTCTGCGTAGGGCACCTGGGTGGCTCAGTTGGTTGAGCGACTGCCTTCAGCTCAGGTCATGATCCCAGAGTCCCAGGATCGAGTCCCGTATCGGGCTCCCAGCTCTGCGGGGAGTCTGTTTCTCCCTCTGACCTTCTTCTCTCTCATGCGCGCGCTCTCTCTCAAATAAATAAATAAATAAATAAAAATCTTTAAAATATCTGTGTAGGCACAAAAAGTGTGAAAACACACAGAAAAATTCTTAGAAGATTAGATATGTAGGCCAGTTATTGTCCTAATATGTGAGACATTTCACTAGCTATAGAAAATGGAGCTGAACACACATGGATTTCATATGACAGGACTGGTGTACTTAAAGGAGGAGGGGAAAATAGAATATTCACATGGATAATGTGCTGTGGATTCCTAATTATTTAGTCTAGGCCATTTTTGTCATTAGATGTTGTCAGCATAGTTGCTAATCCTCTAAGATTTCAAGGGCCTACAAAATCATTGAATACAGAAGAGATTATTAACCATAACATGCAAAATAAAGAAAATAAATGTGCAGTGTTCAATACAAAACTAATACAGTCATAAAACATGACATCACATGAATTAATTGCAACAAACACATGAACCACATTTCCAAGGATAGAAAATAGAAATACCATAGAGGCCAGTGCATTCCCTAAAGCATCCTTGCTTTGATAAGCCCTTACGATTCTTAGCCCCTGACTTTGTCACCACCAGTTCTTTACACTCAATGCTACTGAGCTCCTTTCCTTCAAGGTCAGCATCACTCAGTTTCCATGGCTAAACAGGACTCACAAAAGCATAATCAAAGGCAACTCTGCCTCCCCAGAAGTTGAGAGTAATGTGAAATTATTCTGGCATGGGCCAAAAGTGTCACATCTCTGGAAGGTACCTGCTAGTTCCCATGCTGTTCCCCAGCTCCAAATTTCCTATTTTTATTCCTTACCCTTGGCCATTTCCATATGTCTAATACTCGGCATTAAATTTCAGCTATAGTCCCCGTCTCATTTCTCTTTCACTTACTAGCCTTTAATAATAAGGTTCTCTGAAAATCTGGGAGGATATTGTACTATTAAATTTTGGGCTCCAAGTCCCACACTATGTCCCAATTTGTAGTCAGGACTGAACTTCTTTGGTGATCCTCTTGTAAGCTACTATTTGAGTGGCCTCTCTACTGCCACAATCTCCTTCTTCTTTCCTGACCCCCTTTTCCTCCTCCATATTCAGAACATGGCTCCTACACCCCAGTTATCCCTGGGTCACTGTTACCATGGGTCACTCTCTAGTTCAGCTGCTGCTTCTTGGGTCTTTGGAGATCTCCATTCATCTAACCCAAGATGGGAGAGGATGGTCATCCCTCTCCAGTTGATTCTCTGATTGGTCAGGCCCAAAAGCATTCTTGGAATAATAACAGGTCCCAAGCTTTTGCTATTGCTGGATATAACTTACATAAATAAAAAGTATACTTTACTGAAACTTCCTGAGAGTTTATGAACTGAACTCTATGTTTCGACACCTTTCTTCTGCCTAGTCTTCTTTTCATTCCATTTTGGGAGCACATCAGGGATTCCGCTACATGAAGTGAAAGACCTATTCTTCTAATACTCCTATAGAAAGACTCATACCTTTGAGAACATATTTGGAACACTCATATCTAAGGCTTTTTTTATATGATGGTATTATATAAAATAATTCAAAGTCCATTAAAGTTTATCAGGCTTGGAATTAGAATGATTTCCTACATCAATGACTAGAAATTTTAAAGAAGGGGGGGGGAATCCTAAAACCCTTGAAGTTCTGAGTTACCAGAGCTGTGGAGGGTATAAGGAATATTGTGGTCAAGAAATTTGAAGAAAAACTAACTCATTAGCAGGGTGAAGGATGGTCCTTGGATAGGGAAGACATCTCTCTTCTCTTTTTTCCCCTGTCCTTTACCATTTCTTATATGAGGTTGTTAGATAACAAACTCTTTTTGCAAGAGGCCACCTGCAGAGATGGATTGGCAAAGACAGCTTTAGACAGGGTTTTAGATAGCGAAGATCCCAATAGTCTTCACACACAGAAAAACCGGATACTTTATTATTCAGTTATCCATTTTGGTTTAGTGTATCAATCAAAATGAATAGCTAATAAAAATTAAATAGAAAGTCTGTGAGCTGCAAAATACCGTTAGTTTAAGGTGAAGATGTAAAGATGAAAGGAGAATTACAAGAACACTACCTTGAGGGCCTGTTTTCTTCCCCCTGGTGGGTTTTTTTTTTTTTTTTTTTCCTTCTTTAAAGTACAAAATGTTATCAGTGGGTACTGATATGAGGTATGCTGGCCTCTGGTATTTTCTAGCTCAGCAAAGAGGATATTGCTGAGATGTGCATAGCTGTAACAACTATGTCCTACATAAATGCATCTAGCCTGTCTTACACGACTTTTTATGTTCCCCAGGAACTGGGCCGATCTTATGAAGTTGTTAATCTGATGTGTGTACGTGTTATATAAATTCCAAGGCCATTGTAAAAATCTGTAAGTATACCTATATTTTTTTTCAAGGCAGTATGATTTTCAAAAAAAAAATTTAAAAAGCCTATTCTTATGAATAAATTAATGGCAGAAACACTGTCTTTGCACAAATTTCGAGACCAAAAATTTCAGATGAGTTCAGAGGAAACACAGAAGCCAATCAGAAGAGAAGTAAGTAAACAGTGAACAAATACAACCACAATAGTTCTACCTATGCATTAACAAAACATTTAACGATTTACATATTACATACAAAGGAAAGCAGTATCTGTTATTTGTGATAAACATTTTCAACATTTCCATTTCCATCTCTTTCTCTAGGGGCAATTTTTTCCCCCAAAGTCTTTCTTTGTTAATACAATAGAAAAAAAAAAGAAAAAAGGAAATATTTCATGTATATCAGAAATTTAGGAGATGCTTTATATTTAAGATAATTTTTATAAAAGCAACTTCTGAAGCACATTCTCAAATGTGCTTTTGAATAATTTTATATTACTTTAAAGGTTTATTTGCTATACTTCTAAAACAGTTTCAAATATTTGTAAGTCTAAGAACAATGTATGACAATATTATTAGCGATATTTACATTGTGAGGAAGACAAATTATTCTAACTTCTTCATTTTAAAAATAGATGTCCTTCTGCCTTTCTCTCTGGTATAGTTTTCTTTTTAGCTTCTTTTTCCATTTTTTTTCAATCTTACATAATATTGGCTGAAACTTCAGCGAAGAAAGAAATATATACACTTTAGAAACAAAATCAGCAATAATAACTAATAAAACACAATTTTTATAACTGGCTAAAGTTTATAACTAAGCAAAAATTCTCAAAAACAGAAGTGGAGGGCTCCTGGGTGGCGCAGTTGGTTGAGCGACTGCCTTCAGCTCAGGTCATGATCCCGGAGTCCCGGGATCGAGTCCCACATCAGGCTCCCGGCTCCATGGGGAGTCCGCTTCTCACTCTGACCTGCTCTCTCTCACTCTCTCTCTTTCCTAATAAATAAATAAATAAAATCTTTAAAAAAAAAAAAAAGAAGTGGAATTTTGATGTTGTATATATTCTGAAAGGATACTGATTTCATTATTTTGGATGTTGAAATTCCTTAATAGGAAACTTTTCCTTTTTCTCTTTCTTGGATCCTGTGCTAAAGTTCCCACATGAGAGTTATTGCTGATATTCAGGACATGGTCCCAATTATGGGTCCCTAACTTTATAGGACTTAATGACATTCACAATAGCTATTAATTGGCAGGACTGACATAGTGTTCACTCATGAATGAATAAATAAATGATATTTTAGGTATATGGCCTGCTGTTTCAGAGAGAGATGGAGAAAAGAATTGTTCTATGAAGAGAGTAAGTAACTGAAGAATTATTAAGTAATTAACTTAATAATGAATACTGGAAAAGAAGTTAGAGAAAGTTATGGTAGAGAAAAAAAGAGAAAAAAATATGGTAAGATACAGGACAAATAATATTAAGGAAATGAGTCATAATCAGGATAAAAAAGAGGCAGAGGTTCCCGCCATTTCTATTCAAAAGTCTACAGGAAGGTGATGGTGTTCTCACTCTGCAAGTCGTCTGTAAGATAATAATTCCCAGTTTGAAAAACATGCTATTGTGCAGTTTTATCTGTGTAAATTCCAAAGATATTCTGTGAACGTAAGTGTATGCTGGCATGTGTGTGTATGAAAATAAAATTTAACTCTGCATATCTCAGTATAGAAACAACATATTATATAGTAAATATTTCAGAGCTTTTGCTTATTTTATTTAGCATCATTGAAAAACAATGTTGATCATTTAAAGAGAACTTTAAATAAGTTACAATTTAAAAGCAAATATGTTCTGAACCCAGCTATCTTTATGTACAAATGTATATCAAATATTTAGAAGGGAATGTGGAAGACAGCAACAAAAATAATTCCAAGAAAATCCAGTACTAGAGTACATTTACAAAGAAGGCAGACAACTCTGTACATTTCAGTACAACTCTCTGTGGCTCTATCATTACTTTAAAACAAAAAGTTAAAAAAAAAAA
>CM052813.1:44939682-45015315 GCA_028533885.1 Nasua narica | reverse complement strand
TTTTTTTTTTTTTTTTTGTAAATCATAAATGGGTGTTGAATTTTATCAAATGCTTTATCTGCATTATTTTATATAATCATGTTATTTTTGGTCTTTAGCATGTTAATGTAGTGGATCCCATTGTTTGATTTTCAATTACTGAATGAACATTTCATCCTTGGAATTCATTCCCTCTTGGTCGTGGTGTATAACTCTTTTCGTACGTTGCTAAGTTCTATTTGATAACATTTTGTTAAGAAATTTTGCATATATATTCATAAGCACTGGGATATAGTGGGATTTTTTGGGGAATTTTTTGTCTGAGTTTGGTAAGAAGGTCATAATAACCTCATGGAATGAATTGGGATTTGTTCCCTCATGTCATGTTTTCCCTAAGAGATTATATCGAATTGGTCTTAGTTCCTCTTTATGTTTGGTAGAATATTCCAGTGAAACCATGTGGGCTTCCAGATTTCTTCACTGGACATTTAAAAATTATGAATTTAATGACCTTAATAGTTATAAGACAATGCAATTTCTCTTTCATATTTCACGAGTTGTGGTAATGGATTTTTTTGAGGAATGGATCTCTTTAAGTTGTTGAATTGATGCATTTAAGGTTCATAGTATTCTTTTATCCTTAGATGTATTCAAAACGTATAGTAATATCTCCTATTTTATTCTTAACACTCGCTACTTACATCATTTTTTTGTTCTGTCTTGCTAGAGTCTGTCAGATGTATTGATATTTGCAGAGAGCCATTTTTTAAATTGATTTTTCTCTATTGCATTTTCGTTTTCAGTGTTGATTTCTCATTAGTTTATGTCTTTTGAGTCTTGCTCTTCACGTTCTAAGTTCTGGAGGTGAGAGCTTACATTATTGGTTTATGACTTTTCTAATAGGTACATCTATTATTGCTGTAAATTTCCCTCCCCAAATTAATTTAGCTGTGCCACACAAATTTTGATATAATTCATTTTTACTATCATCTCAATATATTTCTTTTCCCTTGAGTCCTAGATTATTTACAAGTTATTTACAAGTATTGTGTATAGTTTCTAAGTTTTTGGAGTTTTTCCTTTTAACTTTGTTGCTGATTTCTGGTTTGGCTGTATTGTAGTGAATAAAACATTCCATGTGATTTAAATTATTTTGAATTTGTTTAGTTTTTTATGATTCAAAGTATGGTCTATTTTGGTACATGTTCTATGGACACTGGAAAGAAATAACTATTTTGTTGTCATTGGATGGAATTTCTTAAAAATGTTGATTATATCCCATCAGTTGATAAGTTGGTATTTTTTGAGTTTTTGTATTCTCATTGGTCCTCTGTATAGTTGGTCCATCAATTTTTGAGAAAGAAGTATTAAAGTACTCATCTATAATTGTGGATTAGTTTATATCTCAATTACCTAAGTATCTGTTCACATTTCCAAGTTGCCAGCTTCCTCAGGTCCAAGTCTGAGTCATATGCAGCAAAAACAAAACCCGTAGAACTCATTATCATGTTAGCCCTTGGATCCTGGGGTCTCTAGGCAGTCATTACCTTTATCAACCTTTTACAGTTATCTTGCATTTGTTTTATATATTTTGTCCAGGGTTTTTAGTTGCATTGAGTGGGAGGAATAGGAAAGAAAATGTCAACTTCACCTTCCTGAAGAGAAAGTCTACTTTTTCTATTTATATTCCATCTCTGGTGTGCAACAATCCCATAAAAATATATTCCAGTCATCTTGAGGTAGTACTTCTCAACTTGGGTGCAAATTAGGATTACATGGGGTTCTTTAAACATTACTTATATCCTGATAGCACCTCTAAACATTCTGATTTATAGTTTGAAGTTATTCCCTGAATATTGGGATTTATAAAAGTTCTCCTTTAGGTCAAATAATGAGGAAAGGTGGAGGATCACTATTGCAAATAAATATTGAGTAATTTAAGGATAGGACCATAAGTACCCTGACACGATCATGAGATTAAAAAAAAATAGAATGATGTTTTCTAGGGTCTGAGGGGAGGAGGGATTTATTGTTCATTGGGTACAAAGCTTCAGTTTTGCAAAATCAAGAGTACTAGAGAAGAATGGTGCTGTTAGTTGCATAAAAATATGAATGTCCTTAATACCACTGAACTTTATACTTATAAATGGTTAAGATAGTAAGTTTTATGTTCTCTGTATTTTGCCACAATATAAACATGCATATGAAAATATACATATTCCTTTGTTCTAAATTGATACTTAGTTTGGTAACTGTGATTTTCCTAACAATATTTGAATAAATTTCTGAGAATATGGGTTATTTAAAATGTAAAATCTCAGTTAAATGAAAATTCTGT
The DNA here is from genome assembly GCA_028533885.1 of Nasua narica. NCBI lineage: Eukaryota > Metazoa > Chordata > Mammalia > Carnivora > Procyonidae > Nasua > Nasua narica. The sequence goes on along the minus strand of CM052813.1, from coordinate 45,012,998 downwards.
TTCCATCATCTCTTTTTTTGACATATCTGCTCAGTAGCCAAATATTCATTGCTCTTTACACTCTGATGCCTTTGGTACCCAAAAGATCTTTTGAACTTAAAATCTTAACAGCAAGACTTTGATCCTGTAATCGGGGGGGAAATGTCATATAAATGTAATGCTCCTGGGCTCTGAGCTTTGGCATGTGTAATAAAAATCTTTTATTCTTGATTATGTTTTGGTGATGTTGACACTCTTTTTCTTCTTTCTCTTTTTTTGCACAAACACATCGAATAACTTAGTATTCATAGTGAATGTGTAGTCTATACTTGTGAATAAGTAGTCTGTATATTTAAAATAAATTTTTTTCTTTCTTTCCAATTGGAGAATAATCAGTAACATTTATTCAGATTTTATGGAAGTTAAGGTAATGCTAGTAATGCTAGGTACTAAAACAGAAACTTTGAAACCTCTGTGGTTTAAAAAAAATTGAAATTCATTTTCTCCTAGTGAAGTCCCAATTTTGACTATGCACAACTGTCACTTAGAGATCCAATCTGGTCGAAGATTTGCCATTTTCAACATGATAGCTTTCAAGGTTCCCTACATCAGGAGAAAGGGCAAGAAATAGTGGAGAATTAGACTGGAAATGGTATTTAATAAGCTGATCCTGGGAGTGTATACATTCCCCATACCCACATTCCATTGCTCAGAAATCCTAGCTACTTGCCCAGACTAAAATAAGTGTATTTAATTATCAGCTAGTCAGTGTCTAACTTGTCCTGCTACATATATTACCTAATTTAACATTTAAAACAATCCAGTAAAATCATATTTTATAGATGAGTAAACTGAGGCTTCGAGAGATTAATCCCCTGAACTGAATAGCAATTAGAAATGGGATCTTAAGGGGTGCCTGGGTGGCTTGGTGGGTTAGGCCTCTGCCTTCGGTTCAGGTCATGATCTCAGGGTCCTGAGTTCGAGCCCTTCATCAGGCTCTCTGCTCAGCAGGAAGCCTGCTCCCCCTTCTCTCTTTGCCTGCCTCTCTGCCTACCTGTGATCTCTCTCTCTCTCTCTCATATAAATAAATAAAATCTTTAAAAAAAAAAAAGAAATGGGATCTCAAGATTTTCTAACTTCCTTTTTTATTTTTTAAGAATTTTATTTATTTGCTTGTAAGACTGAGCACAGGCCAGAGTGGGGTGGGGAGAGGTGGGGGGTAGGGGGAAGCAGACTCCCCACTGAGCAGGGAGCCCAATGCAGGGCTCCATCCCAGGATCTTGGGATCATGACCTGAGCCAAAGGCAGACACTTAACTGATTGAGACACCCAGGTGCCCCAGGATTTTCTATTTTTAAGACTCATACTGGGGCGCCTGGGTGGCTCAGTGGGTTAAAGCCTCTGCCTTCGGCTCAGATCATGATCTCAGGGTCCTGGGATCGAGCCCCGCATCGGGCTCTCTCCTCAGCGGGGAGCCTGCTTGCCCCTCTCTCTCTGCCTGCCTTTCTGCTACTTGTGATCTTTCTCTGTCAGATAAATAAATAAAATCTTAAAAAAAAAACCTCATGTTATTTCAGGTACAAAATGAAATTCCATTTCCAAAGTCCTTTAATCAAGGGAAAATGAAACAAGCCAAGAGAAGGTATTCAATAATTTCAATTCACTGAAAATTAGAAACCTTTTTTTTTGTTTTGCCATTGTGTAATAATGAGATTTATGTGGTGTTTCACTAATATTTCCTTTTTAATGTGATAAGAGAAATCACTCTTTTTTTTTTTTTAAGATTTTATTTATTTATTTAACAGAGAGAGAACACAAGCAGGCAGAGAGGCAGGCAGAGGCAGAGAGAGGAGCAGGCTCCCTGCCGAGCAAGGAGCCCAATGTGGGACTCGATCCCAGGATGCTGGGATCATGACCTGAGCCAAAGGCAGCTGCTACTAAGCCACCCAGGCGTCCCAAGAGAAATCACTCTTGAGTAAAACTATAACCTGCATGCAAAATTGCTCTCCGTGTAAAAAGTCCTGAGGCTGTGTCGAAATTTTCTGGCTTTTAAAACACTTGGTTGTCTTTACTCAATCAAAGCAAAAAGGCAAGTAAGAAGAACTTAGCAAGGTAATAAAACTTGCCAATTCATTTTCGTCCTAAGATGAAATAAAACAAATGTACACGAAGAATATAAATAACATAAATTCCTTTAGTTAACATAAAGTGAGATTTTGAAATCATGATTTCAGGCGTCACAAATCGTAATCTATGTTGGGATGGTTAGAAAAAAGAGTTAGCCTAATAAGATGGTTCATTTTGTTATTGCTAATAAACAATATCATAGTGATTTGTGGCAATTCAGGAGAGGTGTAAGTGTAACTATTTGCTCACTCTGCTCAGAATTCAGTAAGAGAAACTTATATTCACAACTTAACTGAAAACATTGCCCGTAAATGTTGAATAGAAAATGTGCACTATACTAGACACAGTAGGGAAGAAAAACTTTTTTTTTTTTTTTAAAGATTTTATTTATTTATTTATTAGGAAAGAGAGAGAGTGAGAGGGAGAAGGTCAGAGTGAGAAGCAGACTCCCCATGGAGCTGGGAGCCCGATGTGGGACTCCGGGATCATGACCATAGCTGAAAGCAGTCGCTCAACCAACTGCGCCACCCAGGGGCCCGGGAAGAAAAACTTTTAATGTTCTTCTATCAAACACAAAGGAAGGCATTTGAGGGTGAGGTGACACCCTTCCTACCAACATTGCTATAAAATATTACAGCAATCCTGTGACATCAGCCACCAATAAAACTTGGGAGTAAGTAAATCAGAACTCACTGCAAAGTTCATAACATAGCCCAAAGTTATCATTTGTGAACCTTTCCTGCCTGCCTCCCCCTGGGTGAGGGGGAGATTTCATGTTACATTTAAAGAACTGTAGTTTAATCAGTCAATCTCTTTGGGCTCAAATACTGAGCTCAGCTTACATGATAGTGAGGGGTGAAAGAGACAGGAAGGAGACCAAATAAAACATGTTAAACAAATTCATTTCCATAGAGGTCTAGGTGGAAATTAGGTCAAGTCAGGATCTTACTGCTTTTCGTAAGAGAAGAAATAAATTACGTAGTCGAAACATTTGCAGTTTCTTTCAGAATTCTAATTTGCAAGGAAAATTCTTACATTATACCACCTGTACCCTTTATACCAATATCTGTGGTTTATTTGCATATTTAAATGGACAAAAGTGAAACCTCATAAAATATTTTATGAAATGATTTTTCACACATGGATAGTTAAATAGGTCAAGTGGGAGAAAAATGGCTAGGTAAAAACTTAGCAAACAAGACGGTAATCTAACACTCAGTTAACATTCTGGCTGCCACAAATCCAAGTCTCTATTTAGTGTTTTGAGATTAAAAAAAGAAAACAAGCTAAACTTGTTAGTTTAGTTAAGCTAAAACTTAAAACAGTTATGTAAAAAGGGAAGTTGAGTATAAGTTCACTACTTTGGTTTCACAGGTTCGTGTTTTTCTTGAAGATTTTGTTGGTCTCCTATAACATTAGTTTGAAAAAAAATACAGAAAATACGCATATCACCACAGGGACTAGCTTGGCCTTTATTTTAATTCAGTGTTCTCAGTATGTTATCTGTCTCAAAGTATACATAAAATAATCCATTAGTTTTTATTCATTTTTCATAATTCACAAATTTAAGAATCACACTTCTTGGAAAGCTACCTTAACATTTCTAACTTCTTCAACTTTCTGGGAAATGAGTGATTATAACATCAGTTTTAGCTAATTTTGAAAGAATCAAAACATTTGTTAAATATTAACAAGATATCTAGCTAAGATTTTAAAACCAAAGGAAAGTGAAAATGGGATGATTTTTTAAAAGTAACATAACAAACAGAAAAACCAAAGAATACTTAAAGAATTCTATAACAAAGAAAAAAATTGTGAGTCTAATTTCTCCCCAGCTTCCAAAAAAGGATTCGAACATATAAAAAGTGTAAATGAGAAGTGAAACTCCAGTTTGTCTATTCACTTACATAGAACATTGAGAGATTTAAAAATGCAGGGCGAATGACAGTGAATTCTCATACGTCCATATATGTTTTCTTGAATGATACAAATGTGTGTACTGTGGGTTTATTCAGATCACAAGGGTTACTCACAGTCTGGTGAATACACAGTTATTGCTTACAGGCCTTACCTACTAAGGATATGTAGTTTATCATGTCTTTTGTCCATCTTGTAATGGAATATTTCCTCTTATAATTTTTTTTTTTTTTTTTTACTTTTGAACTTTAGAGTTCTTTTCATATTCTAGGTACTCTTCCTTTGTAGGGTATGGAGTTTGTAAATAGTATTCTCTAGTCTGTATCTTGATTTTTGATCTTCATGGGGTCTTTCATGGAGCAAAAGGTGTTCAGTTTGAGGTCCAATTAATACTTGATTAGGGACATGATTTAGGTGTCAAGTGTAAGAACTATTTGCCAAACCATTGACCTGGATATATTTCTTGTTTTCTTTTTCCAAAATTTTACTGTTTCACATTTTATATTTGGTCTGTGATTTATTTTGTGTTTATTTTCATATTAGGTCTAAGATTTGAACTAGGTGTTTTTGTTTTTAGGTGTCCAATTGGTCCAGTAACCTGTTTTGAAAAATACCATTTCCTCCATCAGATTACTTTTAGACCCTGTCAGAAATGAGTTGGGACTATCTGTGCTGGTCAATTTTGTGTTTGCTACTTTGTTCTATTATCATTCTCGGTAATCTGCCAGGGCCACAGTCTTAATAGCTATAGCTACCCAGTAAGACTTAAATCTCGTAGAGTGATACTCCCTGTTTTACTCTTTCCCAGGTTGTTTTAACTGCTTTACAACTGATCTTTCCAAGTAGGTTTTGAAATAAGGATGCCTATGTCCAAACAAAACAAAAATACTGCCCCCACCTTTTGGGATTTGGATAGGTATTGTGTTAAGCCTACAATTTAATCAGGGAAAATTTTACATTTCTGCTATGTTGGTTATTTCAACCCTCAAAAGTGACCTATACATTTATTTAGATCTTGTAAGTGTATAATATTTATGTTGCTCAGGAGTCTATGTAAATGTTCTTGTGTTTTTAAATTCACTATCTACATGTTCTTTTTCAGTAGTGGGAAATGCAACTTTTATTGGATCTTCTATCATGCAATCTTGTTGAATTCTTTCATTCTATGAATTATGCTTGAGATTTCTTGAAATTATTTAGATAATCATGTCACATGAGAACAGGAAAGTTTTCTTTCATCCTTTTCATCCTTTTATCTTTTATTTCTTCTCCCCTATTTCAGTGGCTAGAATTCCCAATAAGGTACCAAAAGTGATTAAAGCAGAGATCTTTGCCTTGTGCCTAACGTTAAGTGGAAAGCATTCAGTCTTTCACCTTCAGTATGATGTTAGCAATAGATTCTTGGGAGAATTTTTTTTATCATGTTGAGATCATTTACTTCTAATTTGCTAAGATGTTTTACTGTACATGAGTACTGGATTTTCTCAAATGTGTTTTTTGCATCAGTTGATAGTATCACATTATAATTCTACTTCCAGCTGTTATCAAGTCTTAAATTGATTAATTTAAAAATGTTGAAAGAGCCTTACATACCTAGAATAAATGTTACTTTTCCATGGTATTTCATTCTTTACATTGTTGAAATCACTTTAATATTTCGTTGAAATGGAGCTGAGTTTGCATAAATAGCATGTAGAGTGCCATATTTTATTTTTACCCACTATAAAAGTCTGTGCCTTTCATTGGTGTAAATAGATCATTTTTATGTAAAGTAAAATTAATATGTTAGAGCTAAAGTTCACCATTTTGTCATTTGTTTTTTATTTTTCCTTTCTTTTACCTACTTTTTTTTCCCTTTTATTGGTTACTTGAAGATTTTTAGGATTTCATCTTGGTTGATTTAGCACTTCTGAGTGTATTTCTATACATATATCTTCTATAGTGATTGCTCTAGGTATTACTGTGAATTAATATAGCCTACTGATAGTAACAATCACCACTTCAAGAAAAGTCTGAAAATCTCATTTCCATTTCAATTTCTTTAACTTTCACATTTTAACTATATTTTCTTGAAGATAGTGTTAAAATTTTCATTTCAATAATGAAATATGATTTACGAACCTTACAAGGAGAAAAATAGTCTATTGTATATATCTAAATGTCGGGATTTTTCATTTTTCCATCTTCCTTCCTGATTCTCCATTATTCCCTCTTTTATCAAGTCTATCTGTTCAAAGAACTTCTGATATCCATTTCTTGTGAATAAGTCTGATACTGACATAACCTTTTAGTTTTTCTTTGAGTAAAATTGTATTTCACTTTCATTCATTAAAGATAGTTTTGGCGGATATAGAAATCAGTTGATGATTCTTTTCTCAACACTTGAAATACATGCCACTTTTTTTGCCACTATAATTTTATTAATTCTTAAAGATTTACTTATTTTAGAGCACAGTGGAGGGGGGCAGAGGGAGAGGACAAGAATCTTGAGCAGACTCCCCACTGAGCATGTAGCCAAATGCAGGACTTGCTCTCATGACCCTGAGATCATGATCTGAGTGGAAACTAAGAGTAGGATGCTTAACCCACAGAGCCACCCAGGTGCCCCATCACTATGATTATACAGGAAAAATTGGTTGTCATTTGAATTTATGTTCCCTTTTGGTAATGTATTGTTTTAACTTGATTGTGTGTGTGTGTATAAAGACAATATAATATGTATATATTTATAAACATAAAAACAAGGTGTATGTGTACATATATATAAAGTATATGTATATGTATATAATTTTTCAGAAACTTAACAACAGTGTGTCAGTGTGTATTTATCCTGTTGAGATTCACTTAGTTTCTTGAATCTATAGGTTTGTGTCTTTCATCAAATTTGAGAAGTTATCAGTTAATATTTCTGTGTATATTCTTTCAGTCTATTTTCTCTGGGAATTCTGTCCTCAAGTTCACCAACTATATTTTCTGTCATCTTCACCATATTATAGGGTCTGTTGAGTGAGTTGCTTCCCTTATTGGCTTCTCATTTCTGTAGTTTTTGTATGGCTCTTTTTAAAATTTTTATTTTTAATGAGATTATCTGATATTTTTTTCTATTTGTTTCAAGATTATTTATAATCCTTGGTTAAACATTTTCTGATGGCTGATTTAAAATCTGTGCAATAATTTCAACATCTGATTCAACTCAGTGTTAGCATCAAATCATTTTCTTTTCTCATACAAGTTGTGAATTTTCTGGTTTGTGGCATTGGAACTCTCCAACATGGTGTCTCTAGCTGGGAAGTTGGTGTCCAAAGATTTTAGGGAGCCTCAGGCTGGGCTTATTGTTGGGGTAGGATACCTTTGCCATTGCCCCCAGGGTAACTGGTATCTTGGTGAAGGAGCAGACCCTCAGTCAAGATGGGGAAGTTGAGTCCTTCCAAGATGTGGAACTTGTAGGGGTAGGATAACTCCTACAAGTAAAGGAATTAGAATACTTCCAAGGAAAGGTGGTTCTTGTGTTGGGATCATTTCTATGGGTACCTTCTAGCTACCTGGTGTTTTTGAATGGATATTGGGATATTCAGGACTTCAGGGACAATGTTTCTTCTTTAGATGAAATCTTGGTATTGATACCTAGTTACTTTCATGGAGGGAGATAGTCTCATGTCCTCAGGGATCAAGGGGCTTCCCAGTCCAGGCTACTTGTTAAAGGGTTAAGTGTTGTTCTTTGGCAACTTATGCTTGGATACCCTGTGTCTCTGGGTGAATGATAAGACTCGTAAGTTCGTGGAGACAAGGAGGCTTCTGTGCTGGACATTTGTTGTACTGGATTACCCATTGACACTGCTGCCCTCCATCCTGGTGCCTTTCAGTGAGAAAGGAAAGTGTCAGACCCACAGGGACAAAGACCCACAGGGAGGCTTTCTGGATCACATGCCAGTTGTAGAAAGTGCTACCAAGTTCGTATGCATTCATCAGTTGTCATCAGCATTACAGTTGATTCTGGTGGAAGAATAAGCCTACCTCAATTCTTTTTAGAGGCTAGGTTGGGTCACCTTATCATATTAGGGTTCAAAAGATGTTCTGCTGCTGTGTTGTTCATGTAATTCTGGGTTCCTAAAAAGTTTTCTTTTCTCTCTCCTCCTTCGCTACTTCTTTCTTGGTTGCCTCTTGGCTTCTTTCTAGAGCTTATAGCTGAACTTGGAAGACAATAAAGAGGGTTTGGGAGTTAAGAATCGACTTAAACCCAATTTTTAATGATCCAAGAACTTGGAGTAGCTTGAAATAAATTTGACAGTATGGACAAGCCTAGGTTTTTAGCCCATATAGACATTGAATTTTATATTAATTATGGTTAAGAATCAGTGAAGAATCTGAAGCAGAGATAGAATTTAATTTCATTTATTTTTTTTTAAATTGCCCTAGTAATAGTGTGCAGAATAAACTGCAGAATAGTAAGTTTAGAAATAGGCTGATAACTTTCTAGAGTGTTGCATTAGTCTAGAAGGGAGATGATAGTGGTTTAGCCTAGGGTCATGGTGGACATGAAGAGAATTTGATAGATGTGTTTATTTTAGAATTAAGTTTGATCTACTCTCTCTCTCTGTCTCTCTAATAAATAGATTCTTTAAAAAGGGGGAGGGGGCACCTGGGTGGCTCAGTTGGTTAAGCGTCTGCCTTTGGCTCAGGTCGTGATGCCAGGGTCCTGGAATTGAGCCTAGTGTCAGGTTGCCTGCTTCTCCCTCTGCTCTCCCCTCCCTGCCCTGCTTATGCTCTCTTTAAAATAAATAAATAAAGTCTCAAAAATTAATTTATTAGAACTTATTCTGGAAGTAAATCTAATGAATACTAATAAAATGTGAATATAAAAAATAGGTTAAATTTTTTAAAAATTTTGGTGTCAGTACAAAAAATTATTGCCATGATCCATGTCAAGGGGCTTACCATTTGTGTATTCTCCTTGGAGTTTTAAGATTTCAAATCTTACATTCTATCCATTAGGTATAAGACAGTGATCTAGTTTCATTCTTTTGAATGTGTCTGTCCAATTTTCCCAACACCATTTATTGAAGAGACTGTCCTGTCTCCATTACATATTTATAGTTCCTTTGTCATAAATTAGTTGACCATATATATCTGAGTTTATTTGGGGGTACTTTAATCTTCTCTGTTGATCTAAGTGTCTGTTTTTATACCAATGCCATATTGTTGTGATTACTATAACTTTGAAATATAATTAGAAATAAGGAAGTATTATACCTCCAGCTTTGTTCTTCTTCAAGATGCTTTGGCTATTCAAGATCTTTCATGGCTCCATACAAACTTTATAATAGCTTGTTCTAGATAGTGAAAAATGCCATTAGAATTTTGATAGGGTTGCATTGAATATGTAATATAACTGGATTGTATGGGTATTTTAATAATATTAATTCATCCAATCCATGAGCATGGAATATCTTCCATTTATTGATGTCATGTTCAAATTCTACCATTGTCTTGTAATTTTCAGCGTACGAGTCTTTCACTTCCTTGGTTAAATGTGTACAATTGTAAAAGGGATTTTTTTTTCTTATTTCATTTCTCTAGTGGTTTATTACTAGTATATGGAAATGCAACTGGTTCTTGTGTTCCATATCCTGAAATTATACTGAATTAACTTAATAATTTAATAGTCTTTTGTGGAGGCTTTAGAGGTTTCTATATATAATACCATCTCATTTGCAAATAGAGACAGTTTTACTTTTTACTTTATGATTTGGGTGCCTTCTGCATATTTTTCTTGACTAGTTGCTCCAGGTAGGGTCTTCTATACTATGTTGAATAAAAGTGGGGAGAGTAGGCATTCTCATTTTATTATTGATCTTGGAAGAAAAGTTTTCAGATTTTTACCGTTGAGGATGATGTTACCTGTGGGTTTGTTATATGTGGCCTTCATTATGTTGGGTATGTTCCCTCTATCCCTCCTTGGTTGAGAGATTTTATCATGAATGGTGTTTGTATTTTGTCAAATGCCTTTTCTGCATCTACAGAGAGGAACATTGGATTTTCTCCTTCATTTTGTTAATTTGGTGTGTCCCATTGATTGATCTGGGGATGTCGAACCATCTTGCATCTCTGAAATAAATCCGATTTGATCATGGTGTATGATCTTTCTAACTTACTGTTAAATTTAGTTTGCCAGCATTTTGTTGAGGACTTTTGCATCTGTGTTCAGCAGGGATACTGGCCTATAACTTTCTTGTCTTGTAGAGTACTAGTCTGGTTTATATATCTACATAATCACTTTTGTTTTGCTCTGATAGTTTCTGGAAAGTTCTATAAAGAGTTAAAAATGGAAATATGCATACATTCACTAGGCAGTGTTTGAATGGAAGAATAGGTGCATATGTCTATACTTGCTTATATACATAGTTACCTCTGACTTCATGAGAAGGAACACAAAGTCTCTAATTGGGTTAGTGGAAACCTAACTTCCGTGCTATCGTCTCTTACAATGAAGTATTTTCAAAATCAGTATGCCGTGGTGTTTTGGGAGAATGACTTTTCCTCATTTAAATTTTTTCAACTTTTGTGTGTGTGTGTGTCAGTATAGCGGTCTTTTGGATTTCAAAGAATTAGTATCTAAGGGAGGAGTGGTAGTTTAATCAGTGTGTAAGAAAAAAAATCAATGTCAATATTGCTGGGCTCTAACCTTGCTAACCCTATTGGTTTTATGCTTACTCTCATTTCCTCCTACATTGTCCTCATTATGTGATTTTATGAAAAACACTACAGGTTTAAAGTTCTCCATAAAACGACCTTGGTTTTTATTTCTGAGACAGCAAGTTTAGGTCATCCAGCTTTTCTTCCCACCTACTGTTCTGTCTACTCCTGAAATTAAGTATTTAAGGAAATAATAAAAATACTGCCAATTGAATGAACTACAAACCTTGGTTGGCTTAACTATCGTGTGAAACTGGAGTCATTAACATTGTGGAAAATAAACAGAGATTTCATCCAAGGGATACCATTGCTGTATTGGGTGCTGATTCCACATATGGCTGTGATAAACGGCATTTTATTTAAGTTCAAATGTCCTGTCTACACTTTGTTAAGAAATTCCTCTTTTTTTGTTCTATGATAAGGCAAAATAATAAAAGATACTAAAAGGATGAAGAAAATTGTTTGTAAAAACGATGTTATTCAAATCAAACAATAATTTTCTTAGCCTCTATGAAAGATTCAGAAATTGAACCACATAAAATCAATTTAAAATGTATTGTTGAAGATAATTTCTCCTCAGGAAGTATTGAATAATTTCCTTTTAATGTCAGATATTCTCTTTTGATTCTCTTTAATCTCACTTTCTCCATATTTTTCTTCTAGGCCCTCTTGAATCCATACCCCTCACTTCTTTTTCCTATCTGATATGTATAGAAAGTAAGTTCCTATTAGGAATTTTGACTCAAACTTCTTTCCTTTTAGATCTTTGTACTCTTTTTTGCTATTTGACATCATTTTGGTGACATTTTCACATTTATGATAAATTCCCATTCTATTTGTGTACCCCCGTGGCAATCAGCAGACTCTTTTCTGCGCTAGTTTTGCCTATTCTGAAATACTCTCTTTAACATTACCTTGCCACCTCTTTATTTAAACTTCCCAGGATCAAAGCTGTTCATTGCCCTTTTCTATTCTTCCTGATTTTTCCCTCATTGTTCTCTTGACTGCTAGATCCTGGGACTGTCTCTGTTTATTATTCTCTTTATCCATTTAGAAGACGTCTATTTACAATTAGGCAGCATCCTAAGGCTCAGTAACAATAGTCCTTTCAAGTCTGGTACGATTAAATGTCAGTTCCCAACAAATTCTATCTTAGGAAATTAAGAAATGGAGAATAGCATCAGTTCCAGAGTATGGTCAGTTACTAGTCAAGTACTATCACTAAGGTCATTGGATTTTCACAAGCAGTGTAAAGAACATTCAGGTATGAATGTTCAGGTTCCTGAGTCTCTAACTGCATTCTTTAAGTCACTAACAACTTCTCATCATTTCTACTCCTCTGTATGGAAATATTTCCTGAAATAGACAAAAAATGTTAGTGATGCAGCATTTCCCTAATGAAAGGAAGCACAATAGGTTTCATCTTCATACAGATTCCAGTCCGTTAGTAGTGGCCATATGGATTGTAATGTTAGGAGGGAGTCTGAGGTCATAGTGAACAGCAGCCAAAGAGATTACTGTGATTTATCAGTGATACTTGCCATGAACATAGGAACTGAGACTGATAGCTAAGTGCTCTCTTTGTCATCCTTGATCTAACAAAAAACTCCTGAGGTCAATGATGGGGAAATGGTGAATGATGACACCTATGAATGAAATTATCAATGATGTAGAAAATTATATGGCATATATACGTATGAATTCATAGGAAATGCACGGAAAGAAAATTCAGTTAAACACAGATGTGGAAGATGTTTTATATAAGCTTACTCAATTGTGTTCTAATTCTCTTGTATATTAGTGTATGGAATGCCACATTTCCTAGACTGTTAGAGTTCAGAATGTGCATATTTTCTACATTCAGCCAAGCTAAAGTACCAGCATTTGATTTTGAAGGCAAAGAAAATAGCAGGAAACAGAGGACTTCTCTGGCAAGCAATACTATATCATGGCTCTCTGTGTGAACTGCACCAGAAATCCAAAGTCAGGAACCTAGCTGGCTGCCTGTGGTGAAATGTGGGGCCAATATTTTGTTGGTACAGTTCATAGCATACACAGTGTGGTCAAGGAGTAAGAAATAGTGAGGGTAGAGCCTTCATTCTCAGGCGTCCCAAACATCACACACTCGTATCTACCTAGTGATTTAATGCAGCAGTCTTGTTCAGGAAATTAGTCAAGAGCTGCTTACCTAGTCTTTTCAATGATTTTTGTAAGGCCTGTAATAAAAGGTCATAAATAATAAATCAACTACTCCTTACCCTACCTAGAAGGTATCTGATGGTCAACAGCTAAATCAATACTTGTGTTTTGTGGCCTTCTGAATCTTTAATAAAATAAAAATAAAGGATGTTTAATTATAAATTTACAATGACAAAGAAAAGAGGAGTGGAGACCAGTGGATACAGGATGTTAACAAACTTCATGATAGAATGTGGATGAGTCATCAGCAGATTCAGAAAGTTGATTTCAGATGCCTGCAGAGGGTAATACAAAGGAAAAGCAAGATAACTAATAATACACTCAGTAGGTTTAGGAATCAGAGGCACTGACACTGGGTGGGATATAAGAGTGGGAATGAGGACTGAGTATGATGTGTGGGACTAAAATCAGGGAGATAGGTAAAAAGCACAATATGAATCGGGTATCCCCCAGGTTATTTCTCCTTCCAGACATCCCACTCACTACTTACCTCAAACTCAGGTTGTTCACCAGGGAACTGGGAAAGTTGAAGAAGCATCAGACTCAGGAACACTGGTCACTGCAGATGAAAGAAAGCACTGCATTTCAAAAAACAGTAGCGTTCAGTGAAATTTAGCCCGCCTCTATGATTAAGAATGTTGGTAGCCAGATTTACATACCCCAGGTGTGAGATAGGTGAATCCTTCTATGGAGACACTGAATAATCCAATGAAACAGACCTTCTAGGTACTGGTATGTTGAAGTCCTCCAAGGAAATGTGTGGGTCTCCAATCTGCCCATATCATTTTTCTATAAGGAAAATCATTAGTCAACAGTCTTCTTCTTCTCACTCTCCCAACATAAAGCTTCTGTCAGTATTTTAGTGCCCCAAACTTGTATATGAAAGAAAACATTAAATATCAGATATTTGGGGGTGGGTTTTGGCGGGGGTGGAGGAGGAAGGCAGAATTGAGGGCATTCCACAATATGAAAGATAAAGGCCTAAACAAGTAGGGGGGGAAGGGAAGTAAGAAAAAATAGGATGCGTGTGTGTGTGTGTGTGTGTGTGAGAGAGAGAGAGAGAGAGAGAGAGAGAGAGAGAGAGAGAATGAGAGAAAGTCTCCAACCTAGAGCCTATGTGTTTTTACCCTTCTAGAGCATTCTTTTAGGACCCGATACTCTGGGACTCCCTGGCTTACTCACCTGGAGCCAGCTTCTAGGTCCGCTGCGTTTTCCTGGTTGTTCTCCCAGACTCAAACCATACCATAGTAGCAGCACTGCCTGAGTGGGGGCGGGGGTGTACTGAGTAGAAGGTGATTGAACAGGCTTAACTGTATGAAGATGCACAACTAGGAGGAACTATGCTGTGTCCTACAGATGCCTGAGGTGGGCAGAGAGAAGTGGATCCGGAGCCAGTTGTTGGTTCTTTTGCCTCAGGCACTGCAGGGAAGTTAGCCAAGGGCCCGTTCCCCAGCCACCACCCAATAATCCTTGGGTGACAAAATGTGTGACTCCTGGCAAATCTTGGAAACTCCATGGGCCTTAGATTTTACCTATGTAAAAGTGAGAAGCTTGAACTTTATCTCTGAAGATCCTTTAAGCACTAATATTTTATAATTTTTTTCCCTTTTGATGCTTTTTTATCCTCAAACATATATTTATTTGCAGGATCATATAAAAATTTTATAAAATACCACCTTTTATATCTAAAAAACATGGATTAAACACACATAGAGAAGCAGGTTTACAGTCATTTCTGTTTGGGTTGTTGGTTTTCTTCCTTCCTTCCTTTCTTCCTCCCTCCCTCCCTCCCTCCCTTCCTTCCCTTCTCTCCCCTCCCCTCCCTTTAGAAGTCTTTAACTAGGTAAGCAGTAATGTTCCCTTTGACCAGTGGGGCCTCTGGCAGTGACTCGACATCTTTTGGTTCATTTTTCCCTTAGACTAAGTTAAGGTGCCAAACCTAAAACAATTTTTCTATGCAAGATTTAGCATGGAAGAAATTATTGAAACCACAGGGTGGAAATTAATGATTAGCTTGAGATGCTATTAGCATACCAGCAGGCGAAAAGACTAAATGAGCTATGATCTGAAGTAAAATATGTCATCCTGGAAATTGCAAGTGATATGATGGAGAAACAATGCTGGGTAATAGGGGAGGAAAAGGAATGAGCTATTAGACTGAGAGGCAAGGAGACAAGCATTTAAATTAAGAGGACAGGACAATGAGACAGTGCCAGTTAAACGCATGAGAACCCAGACTGAATGACACTGGTTAGTGATTGCAGACAGGAAACTAATCCATCAGCTGGGCTAGAATGCAGCACTAAAGGAACTGGGAAAGGAAAAGGATGCAAAAGGTCTTTACTACTTAGATAAAGCAAGCAGACATAAAATTCATTCCAAGCACATTCCCTGAAGCGACATCATTAAAGGCTGCCATGAGTAAAAGGCTCACTATCAGAAAATTACTGAAGAAAAAAAATGCAGTGAGTCGATACAAAAAGACTGGGCAAATGTTTGAGGTAATGTACAAAGAAAAAAAAAAAAGCCACTCTACATTGTTTTGGCAAAGGGGGGTATCAAGGTGCAATAGTTCCACACAGAGCGTATGAGAGAGCAATAAGCTCATCAAGAACTAGTTTGTTTGGAAAGGAAAGATGCATGAGTTTTGCTATTGTCAACCTTAAAAATGAAAGAACCAGTTATTACACCAGAAAAATGAGTTTATTCAGGGATAGAAAAGGAATTGTAATTCAGGATAAGCAAACTGTGGCCAACCATAGGCAGATCTGAAGAGGCAAAGGGGAATTCAGCTTTTATTACCTTTTGAAGGAAACTGAGGAGGTTTGTTTTACACAAAAGTTCACTGGGGAGGAACAGGAGTTTGAGGTTGTGGCGGGTTCTCACTGGCTTCAGACACTGACTAGGGAGTTGTTCCTGGTCAGGAAGGGGTCTCTCTTCTTCTTAAAAGCAGGAAATGAAACTCCAACCTGAACCGGCCTCTGTGGTCAGACAATTCTTATCTTTGTTCTTTCGGCTGGTTGCAGAGTTGTCTGTGCCCCCTTCAGGCCTTTCCAAATCCTTTTAAAATGAGGTTTCCTTTATTTATTTTCACACAGTTTAACATTGTTACCTTCTCAGTGATGTGTAGGCTTTGCTTAAAGCCTGTCATTGTCCCCTGTGTGTCTGGCTCTGTGAAATTTGAGTGGGGGAGTGAGAGAAATCAGCCTGTAGCTGGCACTGCAAACAGGCCAGGGGAAATGAGCGTTAGGTTTTTCCATTTCCTGGGAGTAAGACTAGTTAATGAAACTAGCTAACAAATTAGCCCCTTTAATCACCAGAAAGCGTTGTTTTCCACTATGTGACATGAAACCAATGGGGATTTCTGATTCCTACTAATTTCCAGGTTCAAATTTGGGTTACAGATTCCAGCAAGTTCTTTTTCATTAACAACCCCAAACCCAAAGAATAAGATTTCCAATCTCAGCACCCCAGTATCCTGACAATTTTTTTTTAAGTTGGAATTTATTCTTGCTACGTGCTTAGAAACTGAACATAGGGGCCTCTGGGTGGCTCAGTTGGTTAAGCGACTGCCTTCGGCTCAGGTCATGATCCTGGAGTCTCAGAATCGCTCCCTGCACAGCGGGGACTCTGCTTCTCCCTCTGACCCTCCTTCCTCTTGCGCTTTCTCTTACATACTCTCTCTTTCAAATAAGTATATAAAATCTTTAAAAAAAAAAAGAAGCTGATAATAAAGAAGTTTATTTATAGCTTTTCATTTTAAGCAAAAAGGGACTGAAGCCTTAATACAATAATCATTGATAGGATTTTTTAAAGCAAACTCTCACTTTGTCAACAGTATTTCCAACCTGTTTTAGTCATTAAAAAACTTTTTTTAAATCAAGTTTTGTTTCCAGAGACTAGGGCTATATAGCTGTGCAGGATACAGTTGATTTCCTCATGTAATCATGAGGAAATATGGGAGTCACTATGGGACTCTATGGAACTCTAATATGGGAATCACCATTTTTAAGTTCAGTGGGGGGAAATGCTGCTTTGTTGATGCATATTCCACAGAGTGAGGAGGCTAAGATGACATTATCAGCTGTCTTGGGTGATGAAATAATTCTTCACAGGGAAGATGCTTGAGTTAGAATCTGGAGAATGAGAAGGGTTTGCCCCTTAGGCAAAGGGGAGGTTATTTGTGGCTGACACCAGCATGAACGTGAGCTTGTTAGTGTGCAACCTGAGTAGGGAAGCTATGTTTCTAAAAAGATGGAGCATGCAGAAGGCTAGTGAGTAGCAGGTGGGCATTTGACCAATAGTGGAAGAGTTAAACAACACACACAGATGACACAATTACCACTAGTTTAACACCCTGAACCGGAGTCTTATTTTATCATAAGAGCACGTGACTTGCTTGTTCTGCCCCATTCGACCTTGGTGATCAATAAGAATATACGCTGCTCTCAACAAGTCATATTTGTCATCGCAGACGAGTTTGATCTCTTGATTTGCTTTTTACCAGTTCAACTACCTGCATGGGATATTTCAGGAAGGGCGACCAGAGTATAGCCTATGTTACATTCAGCAAAGATGTCTCTGAATGGTGTCACGTTGTGATTGGGCAAATTGTAGTTCTTTTCTTCCTGTTTTTTGAGTTAATTTCTCAACCCTTTAAATGTCTTATTTATTTATTTGGTTTTTTGTTTGTTTGTTTATTTATTTTTAAGATTTTATTTATTTATTTGAGAGAGAGAGAGAGCATGAGAGGGGAGAGGGTCAGAGAGAGAAGCAGACTTCCTGCTGAGCAGGCAGCCCAATGCGGGACTGGATCCCAGGACTCCAGGATCATGACCTGAGCTGAAGGCATTTGCTCAAACAAGTGAACCACCCAGGCGCCCCTAAATGTCTTATTTATTAATTGGTAAAAATGATTATTCAGACAGATGGGTTATTTAAAGAAAGTAGTTACTTTTATATCCCTGGGGGAAGAGCCATCTGCTCAGATTGGGGCTCCAGGGTCTCCAGATGTTACCATTTGCCTATAACCTGTGGAGTCTTTGTAACCCATTATTTTAACTGTGATATATTACTATATATGGAGCAACAGCTGGCTTATGTTATCCTCCCTGTCAAGACATGTGAAATACCTAGATACAGCTCAATATAATGGATTGAAGCCAAAGCTCTTTATCACATCTCTCCTCACCTCACCTTTTGATTCAACGTTTAAACTTCCATTATTGGCACGCCTGGGTGGCTCACTCGGTTAAGCTTCTGACATGTGATTTCTGCTCAGGCCCTGATCTCAGGGTCATGAGATTAAACCCCATGGCAGGCTTTGCACTCAGAGTGGAGTCTGCTTCAGACTCTCTCTCCCTCTGCCCATCCCCACTGTGCCTTCTGTCTGTCTGTCTGTCTCTCTCTCTCTCCGTCTAATAAATAAATAAATCTTTAAAAAAAAGTTGCATTATTAAAACTAGAGTGGACGTGAAAAAATAATTAAAAATGGGCAAAGGACTTGAATACACAGACATTTCTCTAAAGATCTACAAATGATTAATAACCACAAAAAAAGATATCCATCACAGATAATTAGAGAAATGCAAGCCAAAACCACAATGAGATGCTATCTCAAACCCATTAGAATGGCTAGTATTTTAAAATGGTTAGAACAAAGAGAAAATAAGTGTTGAGTACTGGCAGGAAACAAACAGAAAATGACAAATCTTGGGTATTGGCAAGATTGTATTTCTGATGCAATTGAAAGTAGGAATATAGACAAGTATACACATGTGCTCAGAGCAATATTATTCCTACTAGCTAAAAGGTGGAAGCAACTCAGGTGTCCATTTATGGGTAAATGGATAAACAAAATGCAGTATATACATATAATGGAATATTATTCAGCCTTAAAAAGGAAGGGGATTAAAACATGCTGTAACATGGATAAACCTTGATAACCTTATGCTAAGTGAAATAAGCCAGTCCCAAAGGGACAAAATGCTCTATTATTCTTGGTACCTAGAGTAGTAAAAATCACAGAAATAGAATGCTGGTTGCCAGGGGCTGGGGGCAGGGGTAAAAGGGAGTTACGGTTTAATGGATACAGGATTTCAATTTTGGAAAATGAACTGCCCCAGAAATGATGGCAAAAGTTGCATGATAATGTGAATGAAGTGTATTTCATTGCCCTGGACTATACCCTTTACTATGTTAAGTCATAAATTTAATGTTTTGCATATTTTAACATAATAATAAAATAACTCTGAATTAGTTTGTTTCTAATATTGTCCAAACTAGTAAAGTGAATTTTAACTGGGAATTTGTGCTTCATTTTTCATCCCAAGCTGAGGAATAGAGATGGACAAGTCTGTAGCGTGTGCCCTATTTTCTTAATTTTTTGTCTTTTACTCTAATAAGCTGATAAATGTAGGCTATACGCCAATAAAATTAAAATGTTAGCTTTTTGTGATGTCCATAGTCCTTAAATTTTTCATACTGGATCAAGGGAGGCAGCCTAGCAGCCGAACAAGGAAGCAAGACATGAGGTCAGACGACAAAAGAAAGACACTAGGTAGGTCAAAGTGAACCAGAGATCACAAATGGAAGCAAAATCAACAGAACATAAATTAAAGTTCAGAGTATGGTGGGAGATATAGGTATATAATTATAAGCCAGAAATCTACAGAACCTAAGGACCAAGAAAAATGCCACACAAAGCAGTCACTGCTCAAAATTGAAAAAACTAAGCGAAAATTCGCAGTACGGTAACACTGGGAAATGAGATACACTGTGATGGGCTTCCCCATATAATTTAAAAGACTTCATTTCCTCTGTATATTTGCCCACTTACACCAGTGGCAACCTACACGAGAGGCTTAATAGAATAATAGAATTATTGACAGAGTTATTTTTTACCTACAGCACGTGCCAATATTAATAATAACAAGCACTAGCATCTGTGTAGCACTTGTCATGCAGAGAGCCTGATGTGGGGCTGGATCCCAGGACCCCAAGACCATGACCCAAGCCGAAGGAGGAGGCTTTAACCCACTGAGCCACCCAGATGCCCCAAGAGGACTAACTTTTAACTACTAAATTCACAAAAACTACACTGTTAATGCACAGTCCCTTATAAAAGGAATAATCCATGTAAAGAAACAATACTAAATGCCACATTGATGGCTTACGATAGTTAAAAAAATGGAATCCATTGAAATATTCAGTTATAGGGAGATAATTATTTTTACAATGTAGCAACATGATAACATTTATAAGCAGTAAGTGGGGAAAATGCAGGATAAAAATGATAGACTAAAATCACAACCATTTAAAAATATACCCAAAGGACTTAGAGACTACACATACTGTTGGTAAATGAGAAGGGGAATGTTTTTTTTTTAAGCTTTACATAATGATACTATGTCAGTTTAATAAGAAATGTATGGCTTTAACTGGAATGGGGTTCAGAGCTCTTATGTAAACAATATTTACATTATTTCAGTAATATTTGGGAAACCTCTAAGATACATTATGTTATCTCTACTTAGTAGAGGAGAAGGAGAGGTAGAAGGGGGGAAAGGGAAGAAGAGGAAAAGCAGTGCTGGTGGTCGCGGTGGTAAATGACGGTTAAACTGGTCACACAGTTACCAGTTAGAAGATTTGAGATTTGAAAAGGAATCGGTCTGCCTCTGAAACCTGCCATCTTTCTCTTATGCTTTCTCCATGTTCTGCCCCATGTCACCTCCAAGCCTTGGAGCCCCATGTAATTCTTCCAGGACACAAGCTTTCATTTCTGATGAAGAATGACTAGTAGGTGTGTCCCTGAATGCAAAAGCCTTCAAATCTTCCCCTATTTCCCTCACCCGTTCCCCATAGAGGTTACATTTTCTTCTCCAAATCTAGTTGGTTTTATAGCAACAAAATTCAGAAGCTGGGTCAAGAACATGTATTACCTCAAAATGTGTATTCTCATGCTAAAATGATTTTTAAACTTCTTTTGTGAAATAACGTTAGACTTAAAAGTTGCAGCAATAGTGCAGAGGTTCCTATCTCTGACCACCTTCTGGTCATGTTAACATCTGGCGTATTGTAGTAAATGGTCAGTACCAGAAAATTAACATTGATACAATACTAATAATCAAACTACATATCACATTCAGGTTTCACCAGTTTTTCACTGATGTCCTGTTAACATCTCAGGATCCAGTGCAGGAGCCCACATGTCATTTTTGTTGTTTTTTCCCCTTATTCCCTTCCAGTCTGGAACAAATCTTAGTCTTACTTACTTTTTATAATCCTGACACTTATGAATAGTACTACTGATTATTTTGTAGACGGTCCTTCAATTTGGGTTTTTGTCCTTCAGTTTGGGTTTGATTGATGTTTTCTCATGATTGGACTGAGGTTATGAGTGTTTTATGTTATTTATGGCATAAATAACAAAGAATCAAAAATAATGTCAAGTCTTTTTACTGGGGGTCATAATCTTGATCACTTGATTAAAATGATGTTTGCTGGGTTATTCTCTTTCCACTTGTAGTTAATATCTTGGGGTACTTACTTTGAAACTATGATAATACCCTGTTTCTTAATTTTCCACAGGCTACTCTTAGTATCATTTGGTAGATTCTGCCTACAACTATTATGTCTTTAGTGTTTGCCTACTACTCATGTTCTACTGACATCTAATTGTAATCTGCAGTAGGTAACAGGTACATACATTAAAAAACATATATATGTTTTTTTCCCTTTCTTAGATCCTCAATTCCTATAGGGAATGTAAATGAATCTCTTAATATTTTCCTTTCCCTTAATTAGCATGGAATTCCATGAAAAAAAGCGAATTTCTTTCAGTCAGTAATCATGTCTCACTTTTCTCAGCCACCTCCTTTACTTTACTTTGAAACTAGAGTAGCATGAGCAAAAAATAAGACCACACTATGTGCCATGAGTCTATTTCCTCCATGAATTCTGGTGGGGAAACCATCAGTAGTATCCCTTTCAATATGATAGATGTCAACAACCAAAAAAATCCCATTGATTTTATTAGATATCCTCTAGTTGGGGCCATTAATGAAACAAATTTGATTACATGTAAGAAAAATCTCTACAATTTCCTTTTGTTTTATTATTGTCTAGCCCTTCTTATCCTGTTGTTTTTTTAGAGGAATCATATTTGTAGACTGAGATGCCGTGTTCCCATAAAACCAAAGGAAAAGTTTCCCTCAAGCACAATAGGGGGAATTAAGTTACTCTAAGAACCCCCAAGATCCTGTTCCATTAAGAAGGGATTAGGTGAAATACTTTATGGAGTAGGCTTGCCTGTGCCTTTTATATTTATGTGTGTCTCTTGATAAGTCTTCCTTCAATCTCAGTTTCTCTAAAACTAAAGACAGGCAGATAAGTGCTCTCTAAGATCTCCTATTTCATGAAGCTTTGAAAATATTACTTAAACTGATAGAAGCCAAGTGTAAATTAGGCAGCTAAGCAACAGCACTGGTTTTCCAAAATATATTTTTATTCATTTTATTTAAGAATAACACTACTTGTTTTTCTGTTTGACAACTTTTTGGAAAATAACTCTGACAAGTAGAAGGTAGGTTAAAAAACTTAATCCTTAAAATGTATATATGAGTAAGTGTATTTCTTTTTCTTTGAATTAAAAAAAATTTATTAAAATATAAGTATTATTTGCCCCAGGGTACATGTCTGTGAATCATCAGGCTTACACATTTCATGGCACTTACCATAGCACATACCCTCCCCAATGTCCATAACCCAGCCACCCTATCCCTACCCCCCCCCCCCCCGCCCACTCCCCAGCCATCCTCAGTTTGTTTTGTGAGTTTAGGAGTCTCTTATAGTTTGTCTCCTTCCTGATCCCATCTTGTTACATTTCCCTCCCCCACCCCCCACGACCCCCCTGCCCTGCCTCTCAAATTCTTCATATCAGAGATTATATGTTTCTTTTGATGGCTGCATAGTATTCCATTATATATATATACACACACACATACATACATACATACATACATACATACCACATCTTCTTTATCCACTTTATCCACTTACCTGTTGATGGACATCTAGGTTCTTTCCATAGTTTGGCTATTGTGGACGTTGCTGCTATAAACATTTGGGTGCACGTGCCCCTTCGGATCACTACACTTGTATCTTTAGGGTAAATACGCAGTAGCGCGATAGCTGGGTCATAGGGTAGCTTTATTTTCAACTTTTTGAGGAACCTCCATACTGTTTTCCAGAGTGGCTGCACCAGCTTGCATTCCCACCAACAGTGTAGGAGGGTTCCCCTTTCTCCACATCCTCGCCAACATCTGTCATTCCCTGACTTGCTAATTTTAGCCATTCTGACTAGTATGAGTTGGTATCTCACTGTGGTTTTGATTTGTATTTCTCTGATGACGAGTGATGTTGAGCACTTTTTCATGTGTCTGTTGGCCATTTGGGTGTCCTCTTTACTGAAATGTCTGTTCATCTCTTCTGTCCATTTCTTGACTGATTGTTCTATGAGTATTGAGTTTGAGAAGTTCTTTAAAGATTTTGGATCCTAGCCCTTTATGTGATGTCATTTGCAAATATCTTCTCCCATTTTGTCAGTTGTGTTTTTTGTTTTTTGTTTTTTGTTTTATTAGGAAAGAGAGAGAGTGAGAGAGAGCATGAGAGGGGAGAAGGTCAGAGTGAGAAGCGGACTCCCATGGAGCTGGGAGCCTGATGTGGGACTCAATCCCGGGACTCTGGGATCATGACCTGAGCTGAAGGCAGTTGCTTAACCAACTGAGCTACCCAGGCGCCCCTTGTCAGTTGTGTTTTATTGACAGTTTCCTTTGCTGTGCAAAAGCTTTTGATCTTTATGAGGTCCCAATAGTTCATTTTTGCTCTTGCTTCCCTTGTCTTTGGTGATGTTTCCCTTGCCTTTAGTGAAGAAGTTGCTGTGGCTGAGGTCAAAGAGGTTGCTGTCTGTGTTCTCCTCAAGGATTTGGATGGATTCCTGTCTCACATTGAGGTCTTTGATCCATTTTGAGTCTATTTTTGTGTGTGGTTTAAGGAAATGGTCCAGTTTCATTCTTTTGCATTTGGCTGTCCAATTTTCCCAAACTATTTGTTGAAGAGACTGTCTTTTTTCCATTGGATATTCTTTCCTGCCTTGTCGAAGATTAGTTGACCATAGAGTTTGGGTTCCATTTATGGGCTCTCTATTCTGTTCCATTGAGCTATGTGTCTGTTTTTATACCGGTACCATACTGTCTTGATAATTACAGCTTTGTATTAGAGCTTGAAGTCTGGAATTGTGATGCCACAAACTGGTTTTCTTTTTCAACATTGCTCTGGCTATTCGTGGTCTTTTCTGGTTCCATATAAATTTTATTTGTTCCATTTCTTTGAAATAAATTGATGGTATTTTGATAGGAATTGCATTAAATGTATAGATTGCTTTAGGTAGCATAGACATTTTCACAATATTTGTTCTTCCAATCCATGAGCATGGAACGTTTTTCCATTTCTTTGTGTCTTTCTCAATTTCTTTTGTGAGCCTTTTATAGTTTTCTGAGTACAGATTCTTTGCCTCTTTGGTTAGGTTTGTTCTTAGGTATCTTATGGGTTTGGGTGTAATTGTAAATGGGATAAACTCCTTAATTTCTCTTTCTTCTGTTTTGCTGTTGGCGTATAGAATGCAACTGATTGAATAAGTTTATTTCTATCATTTATGTATTGCTTCAAATCTTCAATATTTTATAAATTATATCAAGACTTTTTTAAAAAAAAGTCTCATGTTCATTATTTTCTCCAATATATAATGGGTATTCATAAGTGAAAGTTCTTTCAATTTACCTTTGTTTTTCAGTTGGCCTATACCAATCTTAGGCAAAATTGGTCAGTATGTCATTTTAGTCTTTGCTTTCCCTTATTTTCCTTCTTTATTATATTCCACATACAAAAGTGTGAATAGATTTTTAAAAATATTTTTATTTATTTGTTTGTTTATTTATTTATTTGACGGAGAGAGAGAGAGAGCACAAGCATTGAGGAGCAGCGGAGGGAAAGGGAGAAGCAGGCTCCCCTGTAGTAGGGAGCCCAATGTGGGGCTCAATCCCAGACCCTGGGATTATGACCTGAGCTGAAGGCAGAGGCTTAACCAGCTGAAGCACTCAGGCACCCCCAAGAGTGTGAATAGATTTAAGATGGGATCTTTTCTTAGCCATCTTTGTATTTTTAGTGCTTCTATAGTATTGTCCCATTATAGGCCTTCAGAATGGTTTGGTTGAACTCAGTGGAATTGAGTGGGATGAAATGCAATGCACAATTGTGTCTGGTTAGGAATGAGAGATCTGGAAGTGAAAACAGAGCAATTGAGCTCAAATCACAGCTCGGTCACTCAACAACTGACAGATAGCATTTTCCTGATCCTCAGACAAGAAGTCTAAAAGAAAAAATACTTTTTTAAATGTCCTTAGAGAGTTTTCTTGCAGAGTAAACAATGACATAATGAACTTCCTTTCCAATGACAAAATATGTCTCCATAATATGAAGTGTTGCCATTACTGAGCCAGAAAATTAAAGAATTTCAGGAATATAGAATGCAAATGAGATTAGATAAAAAGCAAAGCAAAAGCATCATAATCCAATACACATGATATAAGGTAGACCAAATATCAGCAAGAAAAAAATTTTGCACCTAGTTCTAAGTAAAAAATATCCTAGTCTTTTTTTTTTTAATTTAAATTTTAGTTGTCATATGCAGTTCAATATTGGCTTTAGGAATATTGTCCAGTGGTTCATCATTTACATAAAATACCCAGTGTTCCTCATAACAAGTACCCTTCTTAATATTCATCACCCATCTAGTCCATCCCCCACCCACCTCCCTCCATCAACCCTCAATTTGTTTACTATCATTAAGTTTCCCTCTTTCTCTTCCCCCCTCCCATATGTTCATCCATTTTGTTTAAATTCCACAGATGAGTGAAATCATATATTTGTCTTTATCTGATTGACATACTTTATTTAGTATAATACATTCTAGCTTCATCCATGTCATTGCAAATGGCAAGACTGCATTCTTCTTGATAGCTGAGTAGTAATCCACATTGTGTAGTATATGTACCACACCTTTTTTTATTTTTTGAAATTTAAATTCAATTAATTTAACAGTGTGTTATTAGTTTCAGAGATAGTGTTCAGTGATTCATCAGTCTTATATAATACCTACTGCTCATTACATCATGTGCCCTCCTTAATGTCCATCACCGAGTTATCCCATCCCCTCAGGTCCCCTAACCCTCAGTTTGTTACCTCTGACTATGCATCTTATTATTTGTCTCCCCCTCTGATTTCATCTTGTTTTATTATTCCTTCCCTTCCCCTCTGATCCTCTGAAATTCTACATGTTAGTAATATCATATAAACATCTTTCTGTGATTGACTTATGTTGCTTAACATAATACCCTCCAGTTCCATCCATGTTTTTGCAAATGGTCAGATTTCATTTTTTTGATGGCTGAGTAGTATTCCATTGTATTTGTATGCACCATATCTTCATTATCTATTCATCAGTACATGGGAATTTGGGCTCTTTCCATAGTTTGGCTATTGTTGATAATGCTTCTATAAACATGGGAGTACATGTACTCCTTCGAATTTGTATTTCTGTATCCTTTGGGTAAATACCTAGTAGTGCAATTGCTGGATGGCAGGGTAGCTCTGTTTTTAGCTTTTTAAGGAACCTCCATACTATCCTCCAGAGTGATTGTACCAGGTTGCATCCCCACTAACAGTGCAAGGGGCTTTCCCTTTCTCTGTATCCTCACCAACAGCTGTTGTCTCCTGTGTTGTTAATTGTAGCCATTCTGAGAGGTGTGAGGTGGTATCTCATCACGGTTTTGATTTGTTTTTCCCTGATGGTGAGCGATGATGAGCATCTTTTCATGTGTCTGTTAGCCATTTGTATGTCTTTTTTGGAACATTGTCTGTTCACGCCTTCTGCCCATTTCTTAACTGAATAATTTTTATTTTGGATGTTGAGTTTGTTAAGTTTTTTTTTATAGACCTTTTTTTTTATAGATCTTTTTATAGATCCTTATAGAGATCTTACAGATCTCTATAAGTTTTTTTTATAGATCTAACCCTTTATCATATAGGTCATTTGCAAATATCTTCTCCCATTCCAAGGCTGCAGAAGCTTATTACCTTGATGAAGTCCTTAATAGTTCATATTTGCTTTTGTTTCCTTTGAACCCAGCAATGTGTCTAGTAAGAAATTGCTATGGCTGAGGTCACAGAGGTTGCTGCCTGTGTTCTCCTCTGGAATTTTGATTGTTTCCGGTCTCATATTTAGGTCTTTCATCCATTTTTGAATTTATTTTTGTGTATGGTATAAGAAAGTGATCCAGTTTCATTCTTCTGCATGCTGCTGTACAGTTTTCCCAACACCATTTGTTGAAGAGACTATCTTTTTTCCATGGGATATTCTTTCCTGCTTTGTCAAAGATTAAACATTGATTAAATCTTTGTCAAAGATTAAATACAACCCACATAGTTGTGGGTCCATTTCTGGGTTTTCTATTCTGTTCCATTGATCTATGTGTCTGTTTTTGTGCCAGTACTATACTGCTTTGATGACTACAGCTTTGTAATAGAATTGAAGTCCAGAATTGTGATACTTCCAGCTTTGAATTTCTTTTTCAAGATTGCTCTGGCTATTCAGGATATTTTATGTCCATAGAAATTTTAGGATGGTTTGTTCTAGCTCTGTGAAAAATGCTGTTAGTATTTTGATAGGGATTGCATTAAATGTATAAATTTTCCTGGATAGTATGGACAAAAAATATCCTATTCCTAAAAGCTGTGCCTAACTTAGTATCCCAGGAACATTTTCTTTCTAAAGTGGGCCTAATTTCTACCTAGAAGAAGATCTCATGTGTGGTAATTAGGATCTGAAGAAAAAAGAATATAGTTGGAGATCCCAAATAAAAAGAAAAAGAAGAATTTATTCATAAAAGAAATTTGCTGAAATACTATCACCTTCTTTTTTTGGAAGTTTGTGGTTCCCTACTTTGTCTGCCTCATAAAATAGTAAAGAAAAATTTGTTATTTGCCATATGCTTTAAATTTAAAAACTACTTTTATAAAATGTGCTGTTAATGCTCAATTAAAGGAGGAAACATGTGGGGGAAAACAGGCCCATATACCTGCAAGGAAAACACATACCAAGCATTTCTACTTGACCCACCTGATTCTCCGTTCAAAAATAAGAGAAACAACGCTGATCACCTGACAATTTAGAAAAGCAAAAACAAACACCTATCTGCAAAAGGAACATGATGTGCAAACAAAAAATCTGATGCAGGAGTATAAAGTAAAAATTTTTAAAAATATATAGTCCATATTCTTAAAAAGATACAAATAGTTGGGGTGTCTGGGTGGCTCAGTGGGTTGAGCCTCTGCCTTTGGCTCAGGTCCTGATCTCAGGGTCCTGGGATCAAGCCCCACATCGGGCTCTCTGCTCAGTGACGAGCCTGCTTACCCCTCTCCGTCTGCCTGCCTCTCTGCCTACTTGTGATCTCTTTCTCTCTGTCAAATAAATAAATAAAAATATTTTTTAAAAAGATGAATAGTCATTGTCTTTATGAAAGAAGTAAAATGCAGCAAAGATTTATCAGGAATTAAAAACAAAATTACAAAATAATAAAATGGCTAATAGGGTGAATGCCTGTATATACTTAACTAGTAATCATAAAGTTTATTGGGAGAAAAAAAATCCCCTAGAATCTAAGACAAGGAGAAAACTGAAAAATACAAAAAGATTGAAATATGGACAATTAGTCCACCAAAGAAACTGTTAGCAACAATATGATAGAAGAGTATTTTCCTAATCTAAAGTATCTTAGCAATTTTATACTTGAAAAATGAACAAATCCATTTTATTACAAACAGAAATAAAAATGTGCACCTATATATTTCAGATATATGATTTTGATAATTTTGTTAATGATTTTGATTTCAATAATTTTCTATAATCATTTGATAATGATTTTGATAATGATTGACAATGATGTTATGTACAGGATTGTAGGTAACCAATTTCATTGGTTCATTCCATACAAATGAATGGAAATCATTGGCATGAATTCCAGTCACCAACACATGAAGA
The DNA here is from genome assembly GCA_028533885.1 of Nasua narica. NCBI lineage: Eukaryota > Metazoa > Chordata > Mammalia > Carnivora > Procyonidae > Nasua > Nasua narica. The sequence goes on along the minus strand of CM052813.1, from coordinate 44,983,927 downwards.
TAAAAGGTAATGTTAAATTGTCTTTAAAATTCCAGAAAAGATAATTTTATCTAAAAATTCTATAGCCAAACTAGCATCAAAATTATGTGTGTACATGTGTGCGTTCAGTGAAGTGAATCCTTATGTATTCTATTTGAAAAAATACAAAAGATCTTATGGCAAAAGAAAAGGAAAGTGATCAACACAAAATATCACAGAAAGACTGTATTTGACTGCAGCCCATGAGGCATCAGTGAATCATGGGAAGAATTAAAGGACGTTTCACTTCACCTTAAAGACTGGAAAATTCTCCTTCAAATAATCTGTTTACTTACATATAAACACACTGTTTATCCTGCATTTCTACATACACGATGCGTTCAAATTGTCTTGGAAACTCAGTGTATGCACCAAACATTTCCAGCAGCCTGGGTTAGGTACACATTTTCTACTGTTTGAGACTTCTTAATTCTGTCTGTTCAAAACAATTCTTTTATATCAGAACAGTTAATTTCACAACAGTGAAACCCTACTCTCCACAAGCATTTTCCTACAAAGAAGAAAGTGTGGCATTGTTTTTTCTGGAGAACTGGTCTGTCAGCATTTTTAAAATAAGAAGTGTTTCAGTAAAAAGTTTTATAATTACAGTAAGTGAGGTACCTGGTACTATGAAAAGGACATGATAAACCCATTCATGTCACCCATTCATAAACCCATTCATGCTCCATATACAAAGAAAAATATAAAATAATGAAAGTGAATATAAGTTCTTTGTCCATGCAAAGAAGTACCCCACACTTCTTGGCATAATTTTAGATCAGAAGTGAGATGGAGCATTTGCAACATATATCTAAGGGTCTGAATTTAAGATTATTTACATGTAAACATTAGTTCACATTTAATAAATAGGCTTTTTTTTCCTGTTCCAAATATCATAGAGAAGATGTCTTCACAGAGAGACCATATTGACTCCTATCCCTTATTCATTACCACATTTCAACTGTCATATTTAAGCTTTTAATTCTTACTCTCACTGGTGTCACAAGTATTATAGTGGGCAACAATTTAAAGAAGATATATATATCATATATATTTTTAAACATATATTATGTTTCTATTGTTGCAATAAAAAATACACATAATTCATGGATCATTAGATCATCCATCTCAAGATACTTAATTATATCTACAAGGTCCCTGTTGCCATGTAAGGTAACATGTAATAGATTCCAGTGACTAAGATAGGACATATTTAGGGGTCCATTTTTCTATCACAGTTTACCTTCTACCCTGCAAAGCTTCAAGTTCTTCCACATACAAAGTATATTAACTTGATCACAGCATTCTAAAAAGTGTCAACCCATTATAACATGAACTTAAAATTCAAAACCTTACCTAAATTTAATTAGCTCAAAAGTCTAAAACTCATCCTGTAAATCACTGAAATTAGACATGGGTGATCCTCCAGGCATAATCTCTTCTGGGGCATCCTCTCCATCTATGGATTTATGGAACTAGCAGAGGCAAGTTATCCATTCTTATGGATATTGTGGTAGAGCAGGCATAAGATTACAGTTACAGAAATTCTGGTTCAAGAAAGTCAAAAACAGAAGGAAAAAGTGTCATTGGTTCCAAGAAATTTCAAAATCCAGGTGGAAAAGTTCCATTAGATATCAAATTCTAGGATCAATCCTAGGTGGCTCAGATACTTGGGCTCTCAATTCTGCCTTCTGCATCCTTCATTTCTTATGATGCGTCCTTCATTTCTCATGAATACTAGTGTATGTTTTCCATCTGGGTAGTCTTATCAGCCTATTTCCTTTCTATAAAAATTTGTCGTTGCGCCAACTTTTTTTTTTAGTTTTGTAGTCTTTCCATTCCTTTCAGTTCCCCACCAGCAGTGTTGCTACTGGTTAAAATTCTGAAGACCCTTGTGGATCTCCTGTGCACGTCAGGGTATTCATTCCATTAGACAAGATCGTCCACAGATCTTTTCTATATAATCCCATCTCTTTGTTTGGCTTGCGTGGAGATGGTCTAAGGATAATGCTGAGATTCCTAGATGCTCACCAGTTAGATTGAGGTTATATGGGAGAAAATACTTTAATCTCCCCAAAGAGCCATTGGTATGAACGAATATTAAGACATTTTCCTTTTCTGAGGTATTAGCAAAAAGTGGTATAGCCCCATGGGTGGCTTTGTCTTCTGAAATGTGATTTACTAGTGGTGAATCTCTTAATTTTAGTGATTTTTCTTTTTTAGTCTAATTACTCTGAGAATTTTGTTTTTGTCTGTTTAATAATTGTTGCTCAGTTTATCTTTTCCTTCTACCATTTCATCTCAAGATCCTTAATTTTAATCATATCTGCAAAGTCCCTTTGTCTTGTAAGGTAACGTACCCATAGGTTCTATGGATGAGGATTAGAATGTGGACATTTCTGTGAGCCATTTTTCTCCCTACCACAGGTAGCCTTATCTGCATAGACTTGATCACTAACAAGAGCTTCTTTTTCTCTTGGACTCCTTGCTGCCCCACACCTTTAGCTGTTTAATCTTTGAAAGAGTGTGACCATCTGTCTAATCATGTGGCCAAATTAGCCTTGCTCCCTTAATCTCTATGTGTTTGTTGGCAGCTGACAATGGATATAGACTCAGATTATTGTAGATCTTTCTGAAGCCTGGCTCCCTGGAAAAGAGACTTCAAAGTGGAATGTACATTGTAGGAAGTTTGTTAGGGAGTGTTTTAGATATTATCTTCATTCTAGAAAGAGAGGGAAAGAAGCACCTAGGTTTGGCAGAGAAGATGATCAGGCTGCAATACAGTTTCAACCAAAGCCTCAGATGGCCATATATTGAAGCAGAGGCTAAAGCTAGGGGTACCTTTTAGATTATTCTGTGTTACGTGAGAGGACCAGGTCTTTATGTTGTGGAATCCACAAATCCTTGAATGCAGGCTGCCCACAGAGAAGTAAGGCAGTCTCTCCAATGCAGGGAAATTTCCAGAGGGGGCTAACTGTTGAAAGCTATCAGACAGCAGGACTCACAGCAGCTGGAGAAATAAACCCTTCAGTCTTGAATGGGGATCTGGGAAGGGCTGATCACACCATCTACTATAACTCCAGAGTTTGATTTCTTAACCTACATCTGATCTTTGCCACATATATTCTTATATATGTTAAATGTTACTCTAGTGATGATGTTTGCCCAAGACTTTCATACTCCTATTACCCAAAATTCATGTTAAAACTGAGCATTTGCTTGATATATACCTCTCCCAGTGCCATACTCTCCCTCTTGTTAACAAATACTGCCTTATCATCCTGGCTCATTGGAGTTTTGATGTACTAAAATAAATTGGGTGGAGCTAAAGAAAGCAATTTCCCCTTACACAGAGCTGTCTATTTTCTGCAATAATCCAACATCCAATTTAGTCCACAGAGTGGGATGGTGTTAGGTAAGAGGAAGCCAATACTTCACCTCCTAAAGTTACCTGCAAGTGAGAAGTGGAACTGAGAATTGTTCCTCTTTCATTATCCTGTGCTCAATGACAAGGGTAGATTTGGAATCAGAACTGTATTAACATTCAAGATCCAACATTTACTGATTTCGTGATCCATGGCAAAAAATTTTAACCACATTGATCCTCACTTCCCTCATTTGCAAAATTTAAATATTATCCTAATACTGTCTATATGCTGAAAAACTTAATGATAAAGATCTCTGCAGGTGGTACAGAATTATTGTTCATAATGCATTTTTTTCTAGGTCATAATTAGATCTTTAATAATCTTTCACCTGTCTTTCCCTTACCTCTATTGGCCACCATCCTTATATGTACTTACTATGTATATATTTATTATTGTAAGCCTAGAAATACAAAAATTAACACACAAAATAGTTGTTTCAAGAAGGTACAATGATTTTAGGTAAATTGAAATATATAATATGCTTTATTTCCATCTGTATAGGTACTTTCATTTTTAGGAACATAAATTTTGTATGCAAACCAAAAATTAGAATGTAAAAATTTAGATCCTAAATTTAAATTGGAGACATAGGAGCCATTATTTATGTTTTATCTCTTTGTAAAATAGACATATAAACATATATTTGTTATTTTCAGATTTTAAAGGCTAAATATTCCTTAATTTCAGATATAATAATTACATTTGCTTTAGAATGAAAATAAATGTCTTCTGAGCTTTTTAAAAAATATTTAATTACAGTTAGCTAACATACAGTATTATATTAACTTCTGGTGTACTACAGTGATTGACACTTCCATACTTAAACCAATGCTCATCATGACAAATGTACTCCTTGATCCCTATCACCTATTTCCCCTATCCCCATGCCCACCCCCCATCTGGAAACCATCTGTTATCTGTTTCTTGGTTTGCTTCTCTTTTTCTCCTCTTTGCTCATTTGTTTCTTAAATTCCACATATGAGGGAAATCATATGGTATTTGTTTTTCTCTGACTTATTTCACCTAGCATTATCCTCTATAGCTTCATCCCTGTCATTTCAAATGGCAAGATTTCATTGTTTCTTTATGGCTGAATAATACTCCATTGTACATGTATGCCACATCTTCTTTATCCACTCATCAACTGATGGACACTGGGCTACTTCTATATCTTGAATATTGTAAATAATTCTGCAATAAACAAAGGGGTATGTGTATCCCCTTGAAATAGTGTTCTTATATTTTTGGGTAAATATCCAGTAGTCCGATGGCTGGATCATAAGGTAGTTCTATTTTTAACTTTTTGAGGAACCTCCACATTGTTTTCCACAGTAACGGTACCAGTTTGCATTTCTCCCAACAGTGCAAGAGAGTTTCCCCTTTCTCTGCATCCTTACCACACCTGTTTTTTGTGTTGTAGATTTTATCCATTCTGACAGGTGTGATGTGGTATCTTGTTGTAGTTTTGATTTGATTTCCCTGATGGTAAGTGAAGATGAACATTTTTGCATGTCAATAGATGTCAATTCATGTCTTCTGCCCATTTTTAATTGGGAGAATTTATTTTTTGGGTGTTTGAGTTTTATAAAATCTATATACATATTTGATAGTAACCCTATATCAGATATGACATTTGCAAATATCTTCTCCCATTCTGTAGGTTGACTTTTAGTTTTGTTGATTGTTTCCTTCACTGTGCAGAAGGTTTTTATTTTGATGAAGTCCCAATAGTTTATTTTTGATTTTTGTTTCCTTGTTTCAGGAGACCTATCTAGTAAGATGTTGTGACAGCCGGTGTCAAAGAAGTAACTGTGTTCTCTTTCCGGATTTTAAGTTTCCTGTCTCACATTTAGGCCTCTCATCTATTTTGAATTTATTTTTGTGTATGGTGTAAGAAAGTGGTTCGGTTCATTCTTTTGCATGTTGCCGACCAGTTTTCCCAACACCATTTGCTGAAGAGATTGTCCTTTTTCCATTGGATATTCTTCCCTGTTTTATCAAGATTGATAACTATGGGTTTATTTCTGCATTTTCTGTTCTTTTCTATTGATCTATGTTTCTATTTTTGTGCCAGTACCATAATGTTTTGATTACTACAGCGTTATAATATAACCTGAAGTTTGTAATTGTGATGCCTCCAGCTTTGCTTTTCTTCCCCTGGGTTGTTCTGGCTGTTTAGGGTCTTCTGTGGTTCTGTGCAAGTTTTACAATTCTTCTAGCTCTGTGAAAAATGTTGGTATTTTGAAAAGGATTGCATTAAATATGTAGATTGCTTTGAATAGCATAGAGATTATAACAAAATTTTCCTTTGAATCCATGAGCATGGAATATCCTTTCATTTCTTTGTGTTGCTTCAATTTCTTTTATTAGTGTTTTATAGTTTTCAGAATATAGGTCTTTGACCTCTTTGGTTACGTTTATTCCTAGGTACCTTATATATTTTGGTACAACTGTGAAGTGGGATGTTATTTTAATTTCTATTTTTGCTGCTTCATCATTGGTGTATAGAAACGCAACAGATTTTGTATCCTGCCACTTTACTAAATTCATTTATCAGTTCCAGCAGTTTTTGGTGGTCTTTTAGGTTTTCTATATATATTAACATGTCACTTGCAAATAATTGTTATTTCTTCCTTACTGATGGATGCCTTTAATTTCTATTTTGCTGATTACTGTGACTGATTTCACTACTATGTTGACTAAAAGTGGTGAGAGTGGACAAAAAGCTCTCAGTTTTTCTCCATTAAGGATTATGTTAGCTCTGCATTTTTCACATATGGCCTTTATTATGTTGTGGTATATTTCCTTTAAACCGATTTTGTTGATGGTTTTTATCATGAATGGATGTTGCACTTTGTCATATGCTTTTTGTACATCTAATAAAATGATTATGTGTTTCTTATCCTTTCTTTTATTGATGTGATACATCATGTTAAATGATTTGCCAATATTAAACCAAACTTGCAAACCAGGAATAAGTTTGACTTGATCATGGCGTTTGATTTTTTTTTTTTTTTAAAGTATTGTTGGATTCAGTTTACTAGTATTTCGTTAAGGATTTTTGCATCCATGTTCATCAAGGATATCGGTTTGTAGTTCTCTTTTTTAGCAGGGTCTTTATATGTTTTTGGTATTAGGGTAATGCTGGCCTCAAAGAATGAATGAAGAAATTTCCCTTCCTTTTTTATTTTTTGGAGTAGTTCGAGAAGAATAGGTATTAACTCTTCTTAAATGTTTGGTAAAATCCATCTGTGAAGCCATCTGGTCCTGGTCTTTTGTTTGTTGGGAATTTTTTTTATTACTGATTGAATTTCTTTGCTAGTAATTGATCTGTTCACATTTTCTATTCCTGTTTCAGTTGTAGTAGTTTATATGTCTCTAGGAATTTATCCTTTCTTTCCAGGTTGTCCAAATTGTTGACATACAGTTTTTCATAACATCCTTTTAAATTGTTTGTATTTCTGTGCTGTTTATTTCTCCCTCTCATTTTTTTTATTTATTGGAGTCCTTTTTCTTTTGATAAGTCTGGCTAAAATTTAGCAATTTTATTTATTTTTTCAAATAACCAGCTCCTGGTTTCATTGATTTGTTATTTTTTGGGGGGGGTTGTTTTGTTTTGGGTCCTATACCATTTCTTTCTTTTCTAATCTTGATTATTTTCTTCCGCCTGCTGGCTTTAAGTTATGTAGGCTGTTCTCTTTCTAGTTCCTTCAGGTGTTAGGTTAGGTTGTTGGAGATTTTTCTTGCTTCCTGAGTTAGGTTTGTATTACTACAAACTTCCCTCTTAGAACCACATTTGCTGCATCCCAAACATTTTGACCCATTGTGTTTATATTCATTTGTTTCCAGATATTTTCTTGTGGTTGACTTTCAGTTTCATAGCATTGTGATCAGCAAAGATGAATGATAGGACCTCAATCTTTTGAATTGTTTGAGGGTTGTTTTGTGGCCTAACATGTGATCTATTCTGGAGAATATTCCTTGTGGTCTTGAAAAGAATATGTATATTAAATTGATGGTCATTTAAATTTGAAATCATTCTCTCCTCTCCTCCCCCATATTTTAGGCATATGATGTCATATTTTACAACATTTTTTGTTTTTAATGACTGATAATTTACAAATAATCATTTTTACTCCTTTTGTGTTTCCTACCTTCACTTTTCCTACTTCACCGTCACTTTCAATCTTTCCTTTCCACTCAAAGTGTCCCCCCTAATACTTCTTGCAGGGCTGGTTTAGTGGTCATGAACACCTTTAGTTATTCTGTGTCTGGGAAACTCATTATAGCTCTTTCCATTCTGAAGATGGCCTTGCTGGATAGAGTATTCTTGGCTGCAGATATTTCCCATTCAACACTGAATATATCATGCCACTCCTTTCTGGCTTGGAAAGTTTCTGCTGAAAAATCCCAATAGACATACGGAATTTCCCTTATATATAATGGTCTTCTTTTGTCCTGCTACTTTTAAAATACTTTATCACTATAGTTTGCCAGTTTAGTAAAATATGTCTTGGTGTGGATCTGTTTTTGTTCATTTTTTGAGGGGTTCTCTATGCCTCCTGGATTCAAATAAATGTTTCCTTCTCCAGATTAGGGACATTGTCAGCAATTATCTCTTCTAATAAATTTTTTGCCCCCTTTGCTCTCTTCATTTTCTGGGACTCCTATAATGTGAATGTTATTTTGTTTGGTCACCAAGTTCCCTGTTTGCTCTCATTTTCTATGTTTTTCTCTCATTCATCTTGATTACTTTTCATTACTCTGGGTTTTAGGGCCTTATTACTCTGCTTCTTCTAGCCTGCTGTTAATTGCATCAAGTGTAATTTTTTTGTAGTCTCTATCTCTGATTGGTTCTTTTGTATCTCTGTTTTAAGGGTCTCTCTGATGTCTTGTACTCTTTTCTCAAGTCCAGTGAGCATTCTCATGATCATTGATTTAAATAATCCATCAGGCTTGTTACTTGGGTCTATTTCACTTAGATCTCCAGCTGTGGCTTTGTTCTGTTATTGCATTTGGAATAAGTATCTTCTCATTTGTCTATCTCTGTTCTTATTTCTCTGTGTAGGAAAGTCAGCTATATCTTCTATTCTAAATGTAAGGGCCTCATGAAGAAGAGGTCCTGTGGTGCCCTGGCATAGTGTCCCCTGTTCCCGAGGTCCTAGCACTTCAAGGCGTATCTCCGATTTGTGCCTCATGAGCTCTGCTGTTGTGTCCTGGCCATTTTATCCTTGAGGCCAGTTGTCAGCAGAGGCTCTCTTTGCTTTGTGGGCAATGGTTGGTCCCTTGACTGATTGTGGGAAATTTTAACAAAATTTGCTCTGGTCTGCTTGTCAAATGAGAGCTATAGCTACCGCCACCAGAACTGAGGCTTTACAAAACTCTCAGGTTGGGAGACTCAGTGTTGGCATGGGTTTGGGTGATCTTCTGGGTGGGGGGGCTTACGGTACTGGGACTGAGGCAAGCACGATTGGGAAGGGCAGTTCCACCAGAGTGTTGGGGAGGGGAGGAGTTTGATGTAAGCAAGTTATGTACTGAGTGTCAGATACTGGTTTCCCCTGCCTTCTCTCCAAGTACAGCTCCAGTGCCGTCTGGGCTCTATCTAAGCCAAGCCCACTGGCCTTTAGAACTCCAGGGTTTAAGCCTCATTGCTTTTAAGAACTCAGGAAATCCGGCTCTTCGTGCTTCCAAACCAAATGCTGTGAGGATTATTTTTCCCCTGTAAGCTCCCCTATGTGTGAGTTTGTTCCTTATTATTCTCTGTGACCAGAGAACCCCCTCCACCACCACCACCACAGTAGCTGTGGTCTGTTTCTCTCCCAAATATGTGTCACCGCACTTCTTACCTTCTTTAATGTGGCCCCTTCTCTGCTTTTAGTTGTGGAGTTTATTCAGCCAGTCTCCAGATAGATTTCTGGTATTTAGGATGATTTGATAGTTACCTAATTGCATTCATGGGATGAGGCAAACCTGGAGTCCTTCTACTGTTACCATCTTCCCCTCTCCATCTCTCTTTTTGAGGTTTTTAAGAAATATTTTCATAATCACCAGATCAAAGCACTTTTCCCTCAGGAAATGTGCATAACCAGAGAATTTTGACGACTAATTTTAGGCCACATGGACCCCTTGAGGTAGATGTATGATTCTCACACATTTGATAATCAAAATTTTAAATTACTATGCATAGTATAAATACGGCGTAACAACTTTGTGTATGCGCACACCTACACAAACATATGCACATGAAGGAAACAAAATGTTCATGGGACAGCACCTACACTTATATATGCTAGGTACTCCTGGTTTTTGCTGTTCTGTTCTATCTTATAAATACTGTTACCTAGCTCTCTAACTTGATCTTATGACCCACTACTCCGTTACAACCCATAAATGGGTCAATTCACAGTTTGAAAAATACTGTCCTAAGACTCGTAGGATTCCATATTAAAAAGTAATGCTCGGGGGCTAAGCTAAAAATACAGCTATAAGCAGCTGTGCCATAAGGAATTAGGTATATTTTAGCTGTGTCCAGTTTATAATTATTAACACAGGGAAAGACTGGAAGCCATCACCATTAAATGAAACTCAGTCAGGCTTCTGTGTATATATGTGTGTGCCGGTCTATCTAGAGAGAATTATATTTGAGAAAATTCTGAAGCCAATTTGAAATATGGTAGACTAAAAACACCAATAGATGCACTATTTTTCAAATAGAAGTTTGCCCAATTTCAGTTCGGGAGATACTCTATTGTGTTTACGTATTTTCATGTCTTAAATTATCACCTCAGACTTAAAGAAATATAGATATGTATGAATTAAACCCAACTTATGTGTATCACATAAGTTATGTGTTTATTTCCTAATTTTATAGCAATTTCATTCCTTTGCTTCAAAATAGAAGGAATCAAAAGCATGTGAGAAGCCGAGTCAGTACCTGTTTCCATGCATTCACCTTGCTACCAGGTAACAGGACATACGTGTGTGACAGAACTGCTGATGACATTTCTAACTTAAATTTCAAAGGGACTCCAGATTACGCATCATTTGAAAGTGACTTTATATAATCCAATGCTGGGGGCACTGCTAGTTTCATAATCAAAACAGAAGCTATAAAATTCAAAACTAGGCTAATATCACTCACCTTTTGTGTTTTTGCCTTCCTGTCAGATTCGAGGTGTAAGTAGCACATTCACAAGCAATTTTATCATTCCTGCATCCTAAAACTGTGTTCTATTTATAAGTAGAAATGGACAGTGTGGTTTTTCTAAATTAATATACATACTTAGTAAGGGGTATTAGATTAAGAAATATTTAATTTAGATCAACAGTTGTGTGTGCATATTTTCTTTTAAGATTTTATTTATTGATTTGACAGAGAGAGATCACAAGCAGGCAGAGAGGGCGGGGGAAGTAGGCTCCCCGCTGAGCAGAGAGCCCGACGTGGGGCTCGATCCCAGGACCCTGAGATCGTGACCCGAGCTGAAGGCAGAGGTTTTAATCCACTGAGCCACCTAGGCACCCCATGTGTGCATATTCTAAATGCAGGGTTTCTTGGGGTTTTTTAAATAAATTCTTGAGGTATTTAAAAATTTCAACAATGGATGTCTGTATATAGGGGCACATTCCAAGCTGAGCCGTCAATCAGTTACCACTTCTCTCACAGCATCCACTTGTGCTTTGCTCCTAGTAAACTGTGATTGGAAAAGGTATTGTAGGGGTGCCTGAGTGGCTCAGTCAGTTGAGTGGCTGCCTTCAGTTCAGGTCATGATCCTGGAGTCCTGGGATCAAGCTTCACATTGAGCCCCGCATCAGGCTCCCTACTCAGGGAGGAGGCTGCTTCTCCTTTGACTCCTCACCTGCTTTTGTCCTCTCTCACTCTCTCTCTCAAATAAATTAAAAAATCTTGAAAAAAAAAGGTATTCAATAAATTATGATTTCCCCAATTGTGAGGGACTGACAACATGTCAGTATTTCCTATAATTTTTAGAGGTTTACAGATTTTTAAAGAAGGATTATTTTAAAAAGGATTAAGAAAGGAAGACAACTATAAATATTTATACTTTGTCTATAGTATATTACTGTGGTATATTGATTTATTATGATCAAAATTCAAAACTCATACCACTTACTATATGTCACAGAGTCTTGTAAGTTGTAGCTGCCCCTCTTGTGCTCTTCCTTTATGCCTCTTCCTCCTACTTTTCATCCTCTTTCCTTTCCTCCTTCATCATTAATCATCTTTATAATAAGCCCTATTAGGTAAGCACTATTATTTTAGTCATCTGTGTAACGTCATATGGCAAACAGTAAAGCCTGAAACATTTTGTAGCAATTTGTAACATCATCAGTTACTTGTAGATACAAGTCAGCCACTTGGTTTAGTAGCTGAACAATCCTAGATCTCATTCATCAGCCTGTGGAATTCTCACCAAATACCAACCCAAAAAATTTTTATAAATGGGGTTTTTGTCTGTTGTGGCACGTAAAATCAAAATGGTTGTATATTAAAGATACCAACAGCTCAATGTCTATCAGTAATTGATTTATCTTTCAGGGCTTGAGATAGTTTTCAAGGAATATTTGAATTCACGCAAACAGTAAAGATCAATATTTGTAACTGAGTCACCCACTCGCTAACAGTGAAAAATGCCCAAATTTTATCTCAGATAGGAAGTGAATGTGGTACACTTTATCATGTGGTATCCTTGCTAGTGATGGTGGGGATTATAGCAAGTTCCTTTCCTCTCCACTGTTTGTCAACTTGGACTCTTTTTCTTTCCAAGGACAAAGATGTGGTTGAAATTCTTCTAGAGATGTCTACAAATTCTCTTCTAAGAGGTATCAAAATTCCCAAGGAATTTCATTTACCTGGTTGATATGAGCAATCATTATCCTTCAAGTATATGTAATGAAAAATGTGATAGAAAATACTTAAAATCAGAATTTCTAAATGTAAGGGTGTCATTAAGTAAGTCTGAAGAACTTTAGATGCCAAAACTCCTTTTGGATTATAACAATATTCATGAAAATATTAGAAGAATTCCTGTAATCAAGAAAACAAATTATGGCAGCATATTCTGAAACATCTGAATATGAACTCTCCCTCTTTTCCTTTAACAGTTCAATTAGTATCTTCTCTAATGCTTTAAACCAAAAATGTAATCATTAATGTTGGAAGTTGCTCTGATTTTTGATAAATTTAATATCCATAGTGGTTTACTCCTATTCACTTACTGATGATTAAACAGGAGTGGCTTTCCGAAGTGCCTAACTGGTAGCATTTTATGACAAGATGGGTAGTCCCTTGATATAACTTGACTTAAGAGTTTAGGCCCTGAATACAGCTGGTCTGATGTCCTCTTTCTCCACAAACTGCTAGGTGTATTATCTAAGGCCTTGGGATATATCATATAAGACTAAATGGCTTTATCTGAAACCATGGTTATCGATAGTATCTATCTCAGGGAATTACGGTGAAGAAATATCCACCTTACATCTAAGGGTATGATGCATAAAAAGCACTGGAAAAATTTCTGGCACAAAGTGCATGTTTAAGAAATGTTAGCCATCTTTATTGTCATTTCCTTGCCCCTGCCTCCTTGCCCTACTTTCACCCAACGCAGTTTCAATACTTAAAGTGTCTAGCTAGGTATTACACCAAAGAATGACAGACAAATAGCATTAATTTTTAAGTGCTTTCTTTTACACAGCACATCCAAATCTGTCAGCTTTTCTTTCACAATATTTCCAAAATCTGAGCACCAGGTTTCAAAAGGATTATTGCATGACCTTCTGACTCTTCTTGCTTCTACTCTTGCCCGACCACAGTGGATTCTGAAAGCCAGTAGCTAGGAGGTACTATACAATCCTTCCCTGGTGGCCTCTCTGATTCAGCTCTTATTTCACTCCCCATTGCTCACTCAGCTCCTTATTCTGTGGACATGACAGGAATATGATCTTTGTTACAATCTTTACATTGGCTGTTCTTTCTGCCTAGAAACCTCTTGACTCATGGCACACAATTTCTTTGTTTTTGACTTAATGCTAAATATGATTTTATCAGAAACAGCTTCCCCCAGAACATAATCCAAATACACCACCTTACTCTATTCCTATTACCTACCTTACTTTTATTCTTTGAACTTATCACTGTTTGATAATTTCAGTTTTCTCTCAGTACTACATAAGGTCCCTGAAGGAAATAATTTCTTTTCTCCTTTACTGATGCATTCTCAGAACCCAAAAAAGTATTTGACATACAACAGGTGCTTAGTATTTGATTAATGGGGTACTTTGTTGAATATTATATGCTTGGATTTTGCCATTTTTTATCAGTTGATGAACTTAGTATGATATTTCTTAACTCTTTTAATAACCTTGAATTTAGAAGCACAGATGGGCAGGAAAACTTAGCACATGCATAGCCACGCACTGTTAGAGGCACAGAAAAAGTGGCAAGATCTTGTGATAACACAGATGGAAAGGAAGAACAACAATTCTTTCAATCAGACAAGCCTATTTTTGTTTTACAATTGTAAACTCTTCTGGAATTTCTGATTATATAAAGCAGATATAATTTATTCTAATTTGTTTTCTTGAAAGTTGGTTTATTTATTTGACTTGTTATCTCTGCTTTCCCTCTCCATTTTTCATGTATTTAGTGATAATTTATTGCCCATTCATATAAATAATAATGATTAATAATAACTTGTAATAACAAATTATTAGCCTTAGAAATGAATGGGTTTCCTTACAGCTACCACTGTTTCTCTGGCAGGCAATGCAGCTGGGTATGGAAAAGTCCTGGGCATGATAGGGGTGTAGGATATGCTTCCGTCTGTGGGCCATATATATCATTTAGGATAGACTAAAGAAAACAAAAATATCATCTTGCTTTCCTTTGTAGCTTTATCATACTTTCTAGGGACACCATACACAATTGTGTGAGTGTGTGTGTGTCGAGAACTTGTTAACTATGACCAAGCTGTAAGTAGAGCTGTTTTTGTATGGAAGGCAGAAGATTGGTCCAGAGAGTTACCATGTAACACAATATACAGCACACTCAAACTAACAGCTGGAAATAACTTGTTAAGGTCAACATGTGTTTCTTCAGTAGCCCTTCTCTGTCAGTTTGCTGATATATATGGTTGTATTTAGTTTTGCTGTTGATTTGAACAAAGAAACTCTTTAATCTCCATAGTTCTTCAAAGTACCTGGTCAACTTACCCTTCTTAATTGTTGGTATACTATACTATAAATACTACCTATTTATTTAAATTTTATCTTTGGACTGTATTTTCTCAGTGAGCCTTTGGAAAAGAAGGCACTCTAACCCATGACTTAAATATGGGTGGGATGCTTAAGAATTATACAAGTGAAGGATTCATGGTTACTGGTCCAGGTTGGTCCAATGGAGAAAAAAGAAGAGGTCATAGATAATCATTGTAGGGGACAACTTATAGTTGAAGTGGTAAACAGGAGATAACATTTAATAAACATAAGGAGAACCTAAGCCAGCCTAGGGATTTAGGAATGTTTTTAATAAGAGATAATACTTATGTTGAATCCTGAATAATATCTAAAATTTGAATAAGCAAAGAGGCCTAGGGGGAAAAGCACAGATATAAAAGCTTCCAAGAGGATATTCTAGGTGAGGGAACAAAATTATAATATATCATACCATATCATATATAAATAAGCAGAAAAACCTGTTCTCTTTAACATTTAGTTATTAAATGAAGAATGAAATATTAACTGGTAGAAGAAAAGGGAGGTATACAAACTGGCCTCTGGCCATTTTTTTCTCAGTATTCCTTCACAGTATAATATATTAATAAGGCAAACTTAGTTTCAGAGTGATGCTGTAAAATACCTAAAACATTTTAATGCCAATGTCCAAATAAGTACAGATCCCCTGCTCTTAGAAAGTCAGCCTTATAATAATTAAAAATGGCAGCAGATTAATTTTGTAGTAATGCTTATTTTAGAATACTCCAGATGTTTCCTTCCCCTCTATTTACACACTATTCACACTGCAAAGTGTAAACATATTTGTTTTCCAGTGTGCAATTAACACTGCCCAAACTCCAGAGACCATAAGCAATATTATTTGACCTTGTGTGAGCTTTAGTTACAATATACACTGACCAAATTCCAATAAAACAAATAAGAGGTTAATGAAATTGCTTTCCTTCTTTTAAATTCATAATATAGTGCTAATTAAATATGTTTATTTCTACTTCTTTCTGTCTTCCTCTCCCATTCTATCTCCATTTTGCCCTATATTTATATTGTCCTTTAAGCCTTACCCCAAATCTTTTCCATTCATTTTGCATTACTAATTTCCTTAAATGTGTACATACCTATAGGTGTCTGTGCATGTTTATATAATATTATTTTCTCTAGTTTCTCACCACCGTTTATTTTTCACTCGTAATATTGCAAGGAACTCACATGCAAGGATTTGAATAATCTTCCTTATGTAATATTTTTATTAAGATTGTATTTATTTATTTGAGAGAGAGAAAAAAAAAGAGAAAAAGAGAGAAAAGTTAAAATGCCTTTAAACTTTTGTGTCAAAGCCAGGAGGATCGGGAGAAACAAGCTCCCTCCTCAGCAGGGTATATAGATTCAGGTTATATAGAATCTAAGCAGGGAGCCAGACTTGGGGCTTGATCCCAGGACCATGCAATCATGACCTGAGCCAAAGGCAGATGCTTAACTGACTGAGCCACCTAGGCACCCCTCAAGTAAAATTTTTAAAGACTATTTAAGTTTGGACAGATGTCTATGCCTAAGAAACTATAATTAAGATAAACATATTTATTATTCTTAGAGTTTCCACATGTTACCTTGTAATTCCACTCTTACCCACTTTCCATGAACAACTTCCTTTCCTCATTCCCAGGGAAACCCCTGATCAACTTTTTACAAACTAACTTTTTATAGATCTATTTGCATTTTCTACTAATAGCATTTTATATAAATAGAATCAGAAAATATACTTGATTCAGTCAGCATAATTATTTAAAAATTTATCCAATAGTTGCTTCATTTGTATTACTGGGTAGTGTTTAATTCTATAGATAAACCACCATTGTTGATGCATTGATAAATTCACTTATTAATATTTGGTTTGCACCTAGAAACAAGCTATTGAAAGTAAAGCTGATATGGTTTTATGTACAAGTCTCACTATGGACATAAGATTCCAATTATCTTGGGTATATGTTAGTTGTAGAATGCCTACACCTTGTGAAAAGTTTTAACTTTTAAAGAGACTGCTAAATTCTTTGAAGGATTTATTCCAATATTTTACCAATTTATTTTAGACTGACTTATTTTGCAATTTCTAGATATAATCCTTTGTCAGTAATAGGATTTGTAACAATTGTCTCCTAGTCAACAACTTTGTTGATGGTTTTTACAGTGTTTTTCAAAGCACTTAATTTTAATCAAGTCCAATGTATTAGTCTCTTATGGACATTTCTTTTGGTATCATATCTTTTTTGGATATCTTTAAAAATGTTTGCTGTAACAGTTAAGAAAATTTTCTTTCTTTCTTTCTTCCTTTCTTTCTTCCTTTCTTTCTTCCTTTCTTTCCTTTCCTTTCCTTCCTTTCCTTCCTTCCTTTTTTTAAGACTTATGTACTTGAGAGAGTGTGAGTAGGGGGAAGGACAGAGGGAGAGAATCTGGAGTAGATTCCTGGCTGAGTGGGATGGTGGGAGGGCAGATACCAAGCTTGATCTGATCACCCATTAGATCATGACCTTTGTGCTGAAATCACAAGTCAGAGGCTTAACTGCCTGAGTCACCCGGGTAACCCTCACTGCTTTTTTTTCTGGAAATTTTATAGTTGTAGGTTTTAATTTTGATGCATTATTCATTTTGAGTTAGTTTTTGTACATGGAATGAAATAAGGATATAAGGTGGATTTTTTAATTTTGGTACATAGATATCAATCATTTGAGCTACAGAAATACCTTTAAACTTTTTTGTCAAAAATAGCTTTTTTTAATGTGTGAGAATGAATCTGAAATCTTTATATTTTGTGTTTTTGACTTGTTGATTGGTCAGGATGTCAGTTCCTTTCTGCCTTAATTATTTTACCATTATAATAAGTCTTAAAATAAGGTAGTGTTAGTCTTTTTACTTGTCATCTTTTATAAAAAATTTTCACTATCCTAGGGCCTTTGCAATGCCACATAAATTTGAGAACTATATGATTATTTGTTTAAATTAGTGAGTAAAGGCTTACTATGTATATATATATATATATATATATATATATATATATATGCATATATATATATACACACACATGCCTTCTCTACTCCAGGTGTATGCAAGTGAGAAATAAAAGGTAAACATGGGGGACGCCTGGGTGGCTCAGTTGGTTAAGCAGCTGCCTTTGGCTCAGGTCATGATCCCAGCGTCCTGGGATCGAGCCCCGCATCGGGCTCCTTGCTCCGCAGGGAGCCTGCTCCTCTCTCTACCTCTGCCTGCCTCTCTGCCTGCTTGTGTTCTCTCTCTGTTAAAAAAATGAGTAAAACAAAATCTTAAAAAAAAAAAAAAGGTAAACATGGGGGGGGACACTTATTTTACTTTATAAAGTAAAGCATAAAGCAGCTGATAGGTTGACAACAAATTCATAAAATTGGCCCTTTGTGTCTAAAGTGTTCATGTATTTTAAATAAATGATGATTTATCTTCTAAATAGTTGTAATATCTCAGATTTTGGAAGAGTGATCTAGTTCCCCTCCCTCCTGAGCATCAGAGTAGTGGTTTGCACAAGCTTAAAACACTACTATGTGTAGTAGGCACAGTTAAGATTCATAGCACGTGGACTGCACTATAATACATTATACTCATTTCTATCTCCAAACTTCACTTAGTTAAAATAGGCTGCATTCTTGAATATATAAGTGAATGAGCTATTACTTCTGATGTATTTTACTTATGCATTATAAATGTATCTATACTATTAACATAAAATGGAAATCTAATGTGTTTTGATCTTCTGCTATAATGTAGATATTTCTTAGTCTCCCACATATATAACCATTTTGATGAAATATAGTTAAAATTCTGAAAGATTTTCTCAATGTCCTTTGATAGACTCTATTAGCTCTGAATATGGACAAATTGTTTTAGTAAGGGTCTTAATTCCTATATCTGAAAATGACAGCTCTAGATATTAAGGTACATATTATATCCCAACTATTAAGCTCTGTAATATCTATTGGATATTTGAAAGCAATGGATGTATGGGGTTAGTCAGCATGCTTACAAATAGATGAAGTGAAAACACAAAATCTGGCTCTGAAATAATCCAGATATGCCAAGCGAATGGAAGAATAATAGACCTTGCTAGGTGAAAACAAGTTTCTGTAAAATACTTTTATTCCCTCTTTCAAGTTCTATATGCAAGAGAATAATAAAGACATGATGTTATTGAGTCTTCTGCATTGGGAACCAAATTTTTAACCTAGGTTACACCCAAAGACATCATCATTAACCCAATAGTGACAGATAGTGGTCCAAAGCCACCTTCTGTAGCTATGACCTTTCTTCCTAAATTCCTTTAAATGATCTTCAGGCAGTACTGTTGCAGTGCTTCCCAAATTATTTTATAATTTATGATATGTAAAGTGTTACTTGTCACATTGCTGAGAAGTTCAGTAGCAAGAAATAAATTTTTCAGAATAGCAAGCAATGTAAGAATAAGATGGTAGGAGAAGAGCACATCCATCTCTAGATGGTCACATTTATGTGAACATGAGAAAAAGTTGTTGTTTGCAAAGGTTTATGATATTAATTTTGCTATGTTTTATTGATGTCACAATAGGAGGTTAATAGAAATAATAGATAATAAACGTAACTGTAATTGCTATACTACATTGGGTTTCCACCTAGTAAATTGATAATGACTCAAAATGTAAAAAATTTTATGTTCCTGAACAACTATTCTTTTTTGTACTGTTTTTATAACTCAACTATTAAAGTGCTCAATTAACTATTGAGAACTTTAACTATTAAAGTTCTCTATTTCTCAATAGGGCAATATTTCAGGTCTCTTTCAAATCTGGGTTTCTTTTCATATTGAGGAATAAAATTAATTGACCATGTTCTAACAGTGTTTAAAATCTGTTCATTCACCTATAGACTATAACAACTGAGAATTTTTAAGGCACTGGTAAACAAACTACTCTAAAGGGCATGTCAATTTAGGCTTCAGAGTCATGAGTTAATAAACATATTAAAACTGTGTGGAATACAGGCTCATTGTCTAAAGGAAAAGTTAAAATTGTGTTTGCTGATTATATTTCTCAAAAGTATAAACAGAACATTTAAATTCAAATTTCAAATTCCCATGTGTACTTTATATTGGTTGGAATATATCTGTTTTTAATTATCTTTATATGAGTAAAGACATATTTGGAGCACAAAATTAAATTTTTTGACAAGGAATTGTATAGTCACTTTATTCTTTGTGTAAAATTTTAGTAAATCTACATTAGATGATTGCAGTATTGCTTTAACTGAATGTGGCCTTATTAGCTTTTTTTTTTCTTTCCAGAAAAGGCAGAGAAAGTAATTCCTTTGAAACTTCAGGGAGGAAAGTAAGTAGGCAGAAGTAATTACAGAACTGGAACATCTCCAGAACACTGGGGCTAACATCCTGATTATTAGAGCAGCATCTATTACAGCCACAAGTAATTTCAGAGGAGCCTAATCCATCGGTTTCTGCTTCCCCAAAGGGCCACTTCTAATTCCTGCTGGAGCCACTGACACCTGGTAAGAGAGGTGATTTTTTTTTTTTTTTTTTTAGTGCATTTTAGCTTCCACAATCCCTAGGAAGACCTACCTCTGAATGCTCAGACATTCTAAAACTGTTGTCAATATGAAAACATTCTACAAACTGCCTAAAATAGCAACAGACCGATAGGTTTAGGAGGCCTGGGAGAGTTGGAATTTTCTAAGATCGAAGGTAATCCTTCCCGTGCATTAAGGGGACTCTCCTACAGTAAGGAGGTGCTGATGTCTATGGTTCAATCCTATGGTTCCCTGGTTTTAACCCTGGGAAAGAAATGACCACTCATGCTTTTTAGTAAATTTTATCTTCACTAGGGCAAAGTTGCTATAGTTCGGGAGGTAGAGTATGTGCAAGCCAGGAGGACAGCATTTTACCTCCATTTGTAAAAAATGACATTGAAGCAAGGGGCATAAATGATTCTGTAGATCCCGTTCCAGCACATTATACTTAAAATGATCAGTATATATTTAAGCGAATGAATCATATGAATTATAACAGGGGAATCTGAGTTTTCATCATCTTGAAAACCCAATTTGTGTAGTCAGAGAGACAAGGATGTTACAAACCAGTGAAGTTGTTGGAATAGCATTAAGTATCACAAAAGAAGTTAGGCAGAAATACTAGAATATGTCAGCAGGTTATTTTCCTAATTGGGAAACATTCAGGTTGGAGTGATCTGAATGAATGCATGTAACAATTAGGAGAACTCGGTTAAACAGACATCTCACCTCCTATACTCAAAAAATGAATGAATGAGTAAATTATATAGAATTACATTGCACAAGAATGATGTCTCCCAAGTTATTTACTGCTCTCAAAATCCTGTCTGGAAGATAATTAGATTAACGGAGTTGCCAAAGATCATTTTCTCCTCAAAAACAAAAAAGGAAAAATTTATCTTCCAATCTACTATTCTCTTACCAAATTGGTTTTTATGTTAGTTCCAAATGTATCAAATGAATTCGGTCCTTATACAAGTCACTCTGCCCCAAGTGGCAACCCTTTACTTACCTTGTTGTGAAGGAGGAAAGTGAAGTAGCTGATATAAAATTATAATAGTATTTGAACTCAAGCCCCAAACCAAACATATAGTTGAAATTTCTATAAAACTTCACCAGAAAAGGTTTGATTTGCTGTATGTTAGAATTTTCAAATTTGAAAGCATACATCTTTTTTTCATGTAACTAGAAAGCCATCAGGGCCATTTAGTACACCAAGATCTTTGCATCAAGCAGAAGTGTTTTTTAATCATTTGTTAATAGAGTAACTTTTTATGCTAGAGACTGTCTTACTAACGTACTCTGGTATTTTATTTGGTTAATGTATTTGTCGTACTTTAACCTAAGTAATATAGGCTTGGTTTTATCATAAGGAACAGAAAAAATACAAAAACTTGGGGATGTTATAAAGATTAGATAGTCAATACATAATAGCTCCATAATACGTACCCCATTTATGTTTCTGTCACTAGTGCCTGCCTTACTAATAACAAGAATCCAAAAGCACGTATTCCTAGAAAATAACATGTGACTATGCAATAAAAAAATGGAGACTGAAGTTTATCCCACCAGTTTATTCAGGAAACCAATCTAAGGAACCCAATGAGGAAAAGAGTGTAGGTTCTATCTTTCTTTTGAAGAATGACAGATTATTGATTAAGCTTTTAGAATATATATATAGACATATATAGACATATAGAAATGGACTATATATGTCTCTGTTGCCTTGAATTTAATTTTCAACGAGCAACCATTGAAAGATAAATTATTAGGTTAAATTGAGAGTTGTGGTTTTTCTTTATATTTTTTTCAGGGACAGAAATTCGCAAGAGATCATGTGGATTATCACCGGGTTGTCTTCAACTGCCATGCTGATTCGATATGCTATTTACTTACAAATATGGAATTGAGATCAAGGATTAGCATCACATTGAAGGTAAATCAACAAAAGAGCAAGAGATTTCCTTATCTTAGAACATTTATGGTACTTTAAATACTTGTGTAGGGTTTTTTTTTCTTGGTAGTTCTAAATATTTTGAGGTTGGAACCAGAGTTTTCTATAATACTTGTTTATGTGCCTAACACAATGTCTGGCATGTAGAAAATACATAAGAAATAATTATTATACATTAGGCTGAAAATTCCAAATGACCTTAAAAGGATATAGAAGAGGATGAGTTCCTCTCTCACACAAAACTAGTTGAAATCACATCTTTTTGACCTAAGGTTGTAGAACACAGAGTGTTTATCATGTGTTCAAGCTAATAAATTATCCTGAAAGAAGCTTTTCTGTGACTGTCAGAGGCTACAGAATTTATAAAGTGGAACATCATGGTTTGATCTATCTATCTTCAGAAGCCTCTGGAGTCCTTAGTGTTTGAGAAGGTTGGAAAAGAGGAAAACTGTTTCTCAATCTACTATGCTTTGGAATAAAAACTTCAATGATAAAATATTTTAATAACTATGCTTCAGAGTTTCTAGCTTGGGTAGAAACATGGACCGAAGATACTTTGTAGTCATGATGTTAAGATGTATTTGAGATAGAACAGATTTTTGCATTTGGCTACAAAACCAAGGTTTTATGATTATCAACATGCCATATCTTCTGCAGTCCCCCATCAGTATAAAGAGAAAAGGAAATGAAAGAACCATGTGACCTCCTAGTGAAGGGTAAGTACCTCATAATTTAAATAGAATGTTTCTTTTCCTTGCCAGTTTATTGAGATATAATTTAAATGTACCACCATGTAAGTTTAAGGTGTAGAGCATAATGACTTGACTTACATATATTGCAGTATGATTACCACATTAGGCAGCATCCATTACATCATATAGTTACAAAAATAATTTTTTTCCTTGTGTTCACAACTTCTGGGATCTGTTCTCTTAGCAACTTTCAAATATACATACAGTAGTTCTCACTATACCATTATGCACATTACATCCCCAATACTAATTCTTAAAACTGGAAGTTTATACCTTTTGACCACCTTCATCCAATTTCTCTACCCTCTTGATTTTGCTACTGGCAACCAAAAATTTGGTCCCTTTTTCTCTAAGTTTGGTTTTGCTAGCTTCCACATCTAAGTGGCCATTTCACATTTGTCCTTCTGGTTTACCTCACTTAGCATAATGCTCTCAAGATCAATCCATATTGTCACAAATGTCAGGATTACCATTTTTTGTGGTTGAATAGTATTCATGTGTGTGTGTGTGTGTGTAAACACACACCCCACAATTGCATTGTAATTGCATTATCTATTCATCCATCAATGGACACTTATGTTGTTTTTGTATCTTGGCTATTGTAAATAATACTGCCATGAACAAGGAGGGGGCAGATACATCTTCAACATAGTAATTTCATTTTCTTCAGATAAATACCCAGAAAGTAGAATTCAGAATCATAGGGCAGTTCTATCTCTCATTTTTTGAGAAATTTCCATACTGTTTGCCCTGGTGGTTATAACCAAGTGAAGTTCTCACCAAAAGTATATAAGGTTTCTTTTTCTCCATATTCTTGCCAATATTTGATACTCTCCATTCTAACAGTTATGAGGTGATACCGTCTACCATAGTGGTTGTGATTTGCATTTTTCTTATGATTGATTAATAATGTTGAACATCTTTTGACATACCTGTTTACCATTTGAATATCTTCTTTGGAAAAACTGATCAAGGCCTTTGCCCATTTCAAATTGTACTTTTTTTTGGGGGGGGGCTATTGAGTTGTATGAGTTCTTTATATATTTTTAATATTAATTCCTTATCATATACGTGGTTTGTAAACATTTTCCCCAGTCCGTAGGTTATCTTTTCATTTTCTTAATGATTTCCTTTGCTGTGCAGAGCCTTCTCATTTGATATAGTCCCACTTGTTTTTTTTTTTTTTTTTAATGTGGTTGTTTGTGCTGTAGATGTCGTATCAAGGAAATTGTTGCAAAGAACCGTGTCAAGGAGCTTTATTTCTAGGTTTTGTCCTAAGTCTTTAATCCTTCTTGAGTTAATGTTTATGATGGTGAGAGAGAGGGGTCTACTTTAATTTTCTTTTAACATATAAATGTCTTATTTTCCGCGCATGATTTGTTGAAGAGACTCTTTTCCATTGAATATTGTGGCTTCCTTGCCAAATACTAGTTGACCATATATGTATGGGTTTATTTCCGAGTTCTTAATTGCGTTGCATTGGTCTATGTGTCTGTTTTTGTGCTGGTATGATAATGCTTTGATTACAAAAGATTTAATTATTATTAATATATAATGTACTATTTGTTTTAGGAGTACATGTCTGTGATTAGTCTTACATAATTCACAGCATTCACCATAACACATACCCTCCCCAATGTCCATTACCCAGCTGCCCCATCCCTCCCACCCCCTCCACTCCAGCAATCCTCAGTTTGTTTCCCTCTCTGTTTTCTCGTCTTATTCCATTTTTCGCTCCCTTCGCCTATGATCCTCTGTCTTGTTTCTCAAATTCCTCCTATCAGTGAAATCATATGATAATTATCTTTCTCTGATAGACTTATTTCATTTAGCCTACTACCCTCTCGTTCCACCCACATCATTGCAAATGGCAAGATTTCGTTTCTCTTGATGGCTGCATAGTATTCCATTGTATATCTATACCACATCTTCTTGATCCATTCATCTGTTGATGGACACCTAGGCCCTTTCTATAGTTTGGCTTTTGTGGACATAGTTGCTATAAACATTGGGGTGCGCATGCCCCTTCAGATCACTGCATTTGTATCTTTGGGGTAAATATCCAGTACTGCAATTGCTGGGTCATAGGGTAGCTCTATTTTCAACTTGTTGAGGAACCACCATATAATTTTCCAGAGTGGCTGCACTAGCTTACATTCCTACCAACATTGTAGGAGAGTTCCCCTTTCTCCCCATGCTTGATTACAAAACATTTGTAATATAGTTTAAAATCGGGACTTTTGATGTCTCCAGTTTTGTTGTTTCTTCTCACAGTTGCTTTGGCTATTTGGGGTCTTTAATGGTGCCATATAGATTTTAGGATTATTTTTCTACCTCTGTAAAAAATGCATTGGAATCCTAATAGAGATTGCATAAAGGTACTGATAGCTTGAATAGAATATCTTAGAAAGCTATTTCATGCTGGTGCAAACTGGTACATTTTAAGAATTCAAATAAAACTTCGATTTGCAAGCCTTCTAATTTAAGCACTAAGGAATCGGGATGTTAGGTACTAATAGAGATATTCTTTTTACTTTGAAATAATATGATTTAAATATAACACCTCTAACATTGCCTGAAAATAGGATCAAATTATAAAAGGAATATGATTTTTTTTCAGATAAAATAACTTCACAGAACGATGCTTTCAGCAATCTAGTCTGCAGTGGTAGGAACAAAAAAAAAATTGAGATGTGTGTCCATGTACTTAAAGAAGTATATAACTTTTAAGTAATAGTATTCTTTTTTCTTATTATAAAATCTATTTCCTTTTTCCTTTTTTTGTTTCTAAATAAACTATGCTGTTGCTATAACTTTTTTTTTTTTTGCTATAACTTTTATTTCTCTTTCTCAAGTTTTTAGTTTTAGGATATTATAGATACACACATAATTATAACACAGAGAGGTCCCTATATTCTTGATCCAATTTTCCCAAGATGGGAACATGTGTCTTAATTAAACTATAAATCCCAACGAGGATATTGGCATTGAAAAAATCTTTTTACCTTATTCAGGTCCATGAGTTTTACATGCACTAACTTTGCATGCATGTGTGTTTAGTTATGTTTACATTTCTGTGACCAATATGACTCAAGATGCAGAACAGTTTCATCACAAGGATCCCACATGTTGCTCTCATGGAGTCAAAGCTCCCTGTGTCTATTGCTTCCTCAACTTCTGACAACTATTTTGATCATTTTAATTCTGTCATTTCAAGAATGCTGATAAGTAGAATCATATAGCATGTAACCATTTAAGATAGACTTTTTGTCCTCAAGAGAATTGTTGGACATACCATCTAAGATGGTATGTGTATCAATAGTGTCTTTAATGATAGGTCATATTCCATGAAACAGATATACCACTGTTTAACAATTCACATAGTAAAGGTACCAGTTTGTGATTACTGCAAATGCCCAAAGCTGCTATAAACATTTGTATGAAGGAAATTATAATGGAAATTAATGCCAAGCATTGCAATTGCTGGATCATATGGGAAGCGCATGTGTAGATTTTTGTAAGAAATTGCCAAGTGTACTTTAGGATGTCTGCATCATTTAACCTTTCTTGAAGCGATCCATGAATGATATATTTTTCCCCACATTTTTACCAGCATTTAGTATTAGTACAGTTTATTTTTAGTTTGCTGTTTTTGATAGGAGCTATTGCTTTTTTCTTTTGGTCTTAACTTTCCTTACTGGCTAATACACATATTTTATGGGTTTATATATATTATATATATAGTTTATATAAGTATATGAATGTATCCACTCCAGTGAAATGTCTGTACATGTATTTTTATCCATTTTCTTATTGTAGTTTCGGGTTCCACCTCACCCCTAGATAAGTTTATGAATTTAAATATTCTAGATAGCAGTCATTTGTCAAATTTGGAAATTTAACTCTCTCAGTATTCTAGCATTTTTTTTCCCAATCCTCCTCATGGGGCCTTTATGAAGGCAAAGTTTTAAATTTATTAATTTTTTTTTTTTTTTGGAACTTCGCTCCATTGCCAGTGTGGAGCCCAATGATGGTTGAATCAACTGTCATTAGCCAGGGTTTTAATCAACCATGCTTATGTAATGAAGCTTCCGTTAAAACCAGAAAGGATAGAGTTCAACGAGTTTCCAGGTTGGTGAACACATACAGATTTGGAGAGAGTAGCATGCTCACAGGGGGCATAAAAGCTCCATGCCCTTCCCCATACCTTTCCCTATGCATCTATTCCAACTGGCTGGTCTAGTAATGTGTAGCTTAGAAGTGTTCATACTATTCTCTTATCCATTTCTGTCAGATCAGTGCTAATGTCCACACGTCTATTCCTAAATGTTGTAATTTGATTCTTTTTTCTTTTTCTCCCCAAGTATGTTTAATTTTTCAGTGGTACAAGATTGATTGTTCATGCACCACACCCAGTGCTCCGTGCAATACGTGCCCTTCTCAATACCCACCACCATGCTCACCCAACCCCCCACCCCCCTCCCCTCAAACCACTCAGTTCGTTGCTCAGAGTCCACAGTCTCTCTTTTTTCTTTTAACTTCTTAAGTTTAGATGGTTTGTCCATGGTCTTGATCTTTTAGAAAAAAGTATTGATTTTGATTGTTTTTGCTGTTCTATTTCATTCATATTTCTTTCCCTAGTTTCTTATAGTAGACAGGTTATAAATTTGAGATTTTTTCCCCACCATTCTTTATGTAGGTGAGCACTATTTTCTGTGCATACCACAAATTTTCACATGTTTGTTTTTAATTTCAATTATATAATTTGATCCATTAGTTATTTGGGTATGTTTAATTTCCACATGTTAGCTTCTAAATTTCTTGGTGTATATGATTCCAACTTCATTCCATTGTAATCAGAGAACATATTTTCATTATTTCTCTGTTACAAAACCCAGAGATTCTTGTTTTATGGACCAGCAAATGGTTTGTGTTACAATATGTTCCATGTACGTTAAGAATGTGTATCCTAATGTTGATAGATGGAGGTTTCTGTAGATCTCTCTCAATTCTATTTGGTTTGTACTGTTGACAAATTATTTTCTTGTTGATCCTTTGTCTACTTGTTGTATCCATTATTTAAAGTGGAGTATTGAAAGTTCTACCCATTCATGTCGAACTATTTCTATCTTAAATTATGTCAACTTTAGTTTCATATGTTTGTGAAATGTTTGTTAACTGCCTATATGTTGATGGATGTTATATTTTCTTAAGGCTTTCTTTCTTTCTAGTAATCAAGGTTCTTAATGTTTACTCTGTCTGGTATTTGTATAGTCATTCCACTCTCTTGTGTTACTGTTTGTCTGGAAAATATTTTACCATCCTTCTACTTTTAATCTATTTGTATCTTTGGATTTCAAGTCTCTTGTAGGTGGCCCATAGTTGGATTATTTTTTTAAATCCATTCTGTCGATCTCTGCCTTTTATACTGAAGAGACAGGCCCATTTACATTTAAAGTAAGTACTTGTAAGAAGGACTTCTACCAGTCTGATTTTTAAAATTTGTTTTATCTTTTTATATTAAACATATATTTTACATAGTACCATTTTAACGCCCTTGTCATTACTTATATATTTTCTTAGTGGTTACTCTGAAAATTATAATTAACATCTTTGTACGCCAGATTATTACCAACTTAATATCAGTTAATATGCAAACACTTGTGTCTATATACTTTCATTCTCCCCTTATGATGTCACTATTAAAACTACATCTTGGCCCTGGGGCAAATACTACATTATATGTTAATAAAGCAAATAAACCACATCTTTGTACATTGTTTGCCCAATATCACATGATTACAATTACCAACTGATGCAGTTTTCTTTTAAATAAGAAAAAAAGTGTAGTTACCAACAAAATTACAGTGAATGTATTCATATTTACCTATATAGATATCTTTACTGTTGTTCCTTTTTCAGGTTGCCATGTAGTATCTTTATTTCAGCCTGAAGGATTACTTTTAGTATTTCCTGTAGAGCAGGTTTGTTAGTAAACAACTGTCTGTTGTTTATTTGAGATGTCTTAATTTCTCCATCTTGAAGGATAATTTAATAAGATACAGAATTATAGGATGATAGGTTTTTTTTGTTTGTTTTTGGTTGAAACTGATTCCATCTTCCTGTAGACTCTATGACTTTGAAAATCAGCTGTGAATATTTCCGAGGATTCTTTGTATTTGATGAGTTGCTTTTCTCTTGCAGTTATTCTGATAGTCTCTTTGACTTTGGCTTTTGACAGTTTGATTATGTGTTTTAGTGTGTATCTCTAAGGATATCTTTACTTGAAGGTCACTGAACTTCTTATTTTCCATCAAGTTTGGAGATTTGTTAGCCTTATTATTATTCTTTTTTTTCTCCTCACTTTCCTGATGGAACTTTCATTATAATAGTATTGATGTACTTAGTGGTGCCCAACAGTTCTCTCTGAATGTGTTCATTAGTCTTGATATTTTTTTCGGCTTCTCAAATCAGATAATCTGAACTAATACATTTTGAAATACACTAAATCTCTTTCTGCCTGCTCCTATCTACTCTTGAACTCCTCTAGTGAATTTTCTATTTCAGGTGTTGAAGTTGTTGACTCTGTAATTGATACATATCTTATTCATAATTTCTATTTGATGAGACATCAGTTTCTCAGTTTTACTTAGACAGTTTCCATTAGTTCTTTGAAGATATTTACAATAGGTGTTAAAGTATTTTCTACTAATCCTAATATTCCTGCTCCCTAAGGAAAGATTTCAGTTGATTGCTTTATTTCCTGTGTATAGAGCATGCCTTCTTTATATATTTCAGTGATGCTGAAAACTGGATTATTTGAATATATTAATATTGAAACTCTGGTAATCCTATGCTTCCCCTCTTCAGGATTTGTTGTTACTGTTGAAGTCATCACTATTTGCTTAGTGACTTTCTTGAGCAAATTTTGCAGACTATATTTTTGTCATTTGTAACCCTTGAAATCTCTATTATCTCAGTACTCAGGCAATGAAGAAAACGATGTCCTTAAATTTGGGAGGAACAAAATATGACTCAGTCTTTTAATTATGGTCCTCTGTGTGTATTTGGGCACTCAATGTATAGTGCCCAAAGACATGACTCACAATGTATAGTGAGGCAACTTTTAACTCTACCTTAGTCTTTACTTAGTTCTTGTACAAATTCTCTGGGGCAAACAAGGAGACAGTAACTAGCCATGACGCTAGGAGCAAAGATCCTATTAATGTGAAAGACATCCATGAATAAATATCTCTAAGTAAATGACGTATACATAAATTTTAGGGATTACATTTTCTATAAGGCTAGAGACCATTATTTTAGTAGTAATTTTTTCTCAGGGGTGTTTGAAGGAGATTTTGTGCCTTTTTCTTGGCCCTTTTTCTGTCGTTTAAATATCACAAAATGAATGGAATGGTTAACAGTAAATGGAGAAAAATAGCCATCTCAAATGATCTCTTTCCATTTGGTTTTCAGTAAATACCACCCTTCTTCATTCTAAGTATATATCCGTGGGTTTTAATGCTTCGAATGGACAGACAATAATCATAAGAATTTCTCAGATATACTGGTACACTCTGTCATGGTAACTGAGGGAAGACTTGGATGCGTTACTTTGGTTTACAGGGAACTTTGCTAGGTTTCTTTCAATCGATTTTAAATTCCAATAAGTTTTCAGAAACTTAACGGAAGGGAGTGAAAGATCATTTGAGTTGAAAGGTAATATCGATTCCATATCATTGGCTAGAAAGCAGCTCTAAGAACCAAAAAAAAAAAAAAATGATTTTTGGTATGAAAATGCAAACCTTAATGTGCGGAATGCTTTCAGAATTGTTTTACTGGATCTAATTGTGCCGTATAAAATTATTCCAGCAAGCAATTACTCAGATCTTAAGGAAAACACCTATTTGGAAATATATTTAAGTATCTGTGGCATGTCACTGTTTTCCTACAGTGAGAACACTGGACAAGTGGGAGAAAGATCTTGATCTCCATGGCTTACTGGATAATTATATCCTGCTTCAAACTTCTCATTTATTTCCTTCTTTCAGAGAGAGAAAAATCTTTATAAAGTATTAATGTCCCCACAGTTAACTGAAGGGCTATCAATCCATATGTGCATAAAACATTTCAGACACACAATAGAAGTATCATATCAAACTTTCAGAGAGTTTTGGAATTGGTTACTTTCTGCAGAATGCAAGTCATTTTCCAATGGGTTGAGCCTGAGGAGTAGATCATGGTCTAGGTATAGAGGATGTCGCTCCTCTATATCCCCAGGCTCCCCCTTCACTGTCAGCAGCATTCACACATCTGATTTTCCTAGATTGCGTTCCTCCTCCACAGCGTAGTGACCTCAGCTCATTGTGGATTTTGCATGGAGAACAGTGTTCTCACCCACGAATACTGTTTGCATTCACTGTACCATGGGACTGCCTCATGCACCTGATTCTTGAGATCCAGTCTGGGACATGGGCTATCTCCATTGTAAGGTTTTTCTTTTAGACATCTGGACCGAATTCGCACTCCAATTCCACAAGATGAGCTGCCAGACCCCCAACTAGACCAGTCCCTTAACTTGCAATCAAATGGGCACGGGATGACACACTCTTCCTGAATATAACCAGAGCTGCTGCAGTGGCAGGGGTCAACAGATCTTCCATTCTTATCCGAGCAGGCTACTGCTCAAAAATGCAGGCCTTTTCCACATTCTTTGCTGTCTCCTTGTACCTGATATCCTCGTGGAGACTCCTTTCTGCCTTCTGGAAGAATGCAATCTGACCAGTTTCCATAAGGCTGAGATATAAATACATCACAAGGGCATGGTTCTGTTTCTATGAGAAGGTACAGGTCAGAGTCCTGGCATTTCTCTTTCTTCCTGCTTTTCCCTGTGAGCTGTCACCGTCGACTTCGGGTTGTTTCACAATTTGTGGAGCAGGGCGTAAACTTGGACCAAACCGTGAAGGCGCAGTCAACTCGACACGGCACCGTGCATTCTTGTACAAGGGGAGGCATGCCATTTGTCTGCTTGAGGCATTCCATCATTTCTGCTGACTGGTTATCATCAGACATACAGGAGACCGCCTTTCCAGCTTCCAGAAACTGCCTGTATCCTTCACAGACAGGTCCTAGCTCAGGCTTCAAACCACACCCTGGGCAAAAACACACCATATCCCATTTGTGGATCAAATTAGGCAGAGAGCTATGCACTAAGTTCCTTGAACTGATGGGCTTACCTCTCCAATGGGTGGGGTCACACACTGGGCTCTTGCTAAGTGCTGCTGTGATATCCAGTTAGGTTCCCTGGGCACACCAGATGGAGGCCGTGTTCAACTTTGGGCAGGGTTATAAATTGGCCATTCTGGCTAGTTGGGGCTATGGTATTTCTATTTTTAATTTTCCAAGGAACCTCTATACTACTTTCTACAGGGGCTGCATCCTTCTACGTTACCTTCAACAGCACATAATGGGTCCTTGTTTCCCACACCCTTGACAACATAGTTATGTCTGTTCTTTCTGATTCTAGCTGTTTTGGCAGGTATAAAGTGATATCTCCCTGGAATTTTGGTTTGCCTTTCTCTGATTATTAGTGATACCGAGCATTTTTCCATGTGCTTTTGGGCATTTGTCTTCATTGGAAACATGTCTATTCAGATCCTATGCCTTTTTAAAAATGGTTTGGGTTTTCGGATGTTGAATCGTATGAGTCCTTGATATATTCTAGCTATTAATCCTCCATGCATATATAGTTTGCAAATATCCTCTCTCCTTCAATATACTGCCTTTTCATTTTATTGATGATTGCCTTTGCTGTGCCAGAGTTTTTATTTTGGTATACTCCCAATAGTTTGTTTCCTTTGCCTGAGGAGATACATCCACAAATATGTTGCTAAAGCCAGTCTCTAAGAGATTTCTCATGGTTTCCTGTCTCACATTTAGGCCTTGGCCCATTTTAGGTTTGTGTATGGTGTAAGAAAGTGGTCCAGTTTT
Organism: Nasua narica; assembly: GCA_028533885.1. Classification (NCBI taxonomy): domain Eukaryota; kingdom Metazoa; phylum Chordata; class Mammalia; order Carnivora; family Procyonidae; genus Nasua; species Nasua narica. The sequence goes on along the minus strand of CM052813.1, from coordinate 44,950,970 downwards.
ATTCTTTTGCATGTAGCTAATTTTCCCAGTGCCCATTGTTGAAGAAATTGTCTGTTGCTTATTATTATCTATTCTTGTCTCCTTTGTCATGGATTAAGTGACCCTATGTATTGGGCTCTGTTTCCTTAATCTGTATTTTGTGCCAATACCATAGAGTTTCGATTATTAGAGCTTTGTCATATAGCTTGAAATCTGGAATTGTTCCTAAGACTGCTTCGGCAATCTGGCCTTTTTTGTGTCCATATACCTTTCAGGATCATTTGTTCTTGTTCTCTGAGAAATACTGTTGGTATTTTGATAGGGATTACATGGAGTCTGTGGGTTGTTTTTTTTTTTGTTTTTGGTTTTTTTTTTTTTTTTTTTTTGAGTAGTACCGACATTTAACAATATCAATTATTCCAATCCATGAGCATGCTATATTTACTACTTGTGTTGTCTTCTGTATCTTTCATCAGTGCTTGATAGTTTTCAGAGTATAGGTCTTTCTTTCTCCTCCTTGGTTAAGTTTATTCATAGGTATTTTATTTTTTTGGATGCAATTGTAAATAGGATTGTTTTCTTGTTATTACTGTATAGATATGCAACCTCTTTATATTTTTTGTCAGACTTTTGTAAGGTTTTCTATGTATAGTGTCATGCCATCTGCAAGTAGTGACAGTGTTGCCTCTTCCTTACCAATTGGGATGCAGTTTCTTTTTGTTGGCTGATTGTTGTGGCTAGGACTTCTTGTACTATGTGGAATAAAAGGGGCAGAGTGGACATCCTTGTCTGGCTCCTGATCTTAGAGGAAAAAAACTCTCTACTTTTCACCCCTGAGTATAATGTTAGTTATATATATATGGCCTTTATTGTACTGAGGCGTATGTTCCCAGTTTGTTGAGAGTTTTTATCATGAATGGATTTTGAATTTTACTGTATGCTTTTTCTGCATCTATTGGAGTGAGTCTATGGTTTCTGTTCTTCATTTTCTTAAGGTAGTTTTCTGTTGATGGATCTGTGAATATTAAACCATCCTTGCTTACCTGAAATAAATCCTACTGAATGGTGGTGAGTAATCCATTTTGTGTATTATTGAATGTGGGCTGCTAATATTTTGTCAAGGATATTTGGCATTTATGTTCATCAGGGCTATTCTGTTCTTTTTTAAGTTGCTTTGTCGGGTTTTGCTATAAGGGTAATGCTAGCATAATAAATGTATTTTCATGCCTTTCTATTTTTTGGAATAGGTTGTAGAGAATAAGCCTAAACTGCAACTGATACGTAGAATTCACCTGTCACTGCACCTGGTTTTGGACATTTATTTATTGGGGGTCTTTTGATTACCCATTCTATGTCATGACTACTATCTATCTGGTCTGTTCAGAATCTTTCCTCCTGCTTCAGTTTGGAATAATTGTATGATTTTAGGAATTTATCCATTTCTTTAGGGTGTTCTATTTATAGGCATATCATTTTTCATAGTAATCTCATTTATTTTTGGTGTGTGGGATGAGTCTGGCTGAATGTTTATCAAAGAATTAGTTCTATTATTTCATTGATTCCCTTTTCTCTAGTTCCTTTCAGAACTGTTCTTAATTATCACTGATAGCTACCTAGAAATCTGTATGACAGGTTCATCTGAGCTCATCCTGCACATGGAATCAGCCAATTCCGGATTGGCCTTGGAATCTTCTAAAGGGAAAAGAAAATGGAGGTTCCCTGCTACTAAGGTAGAGGTAATCTGAAGAAAATAAATATATATATATTTAGAGTATATGGGTATATATGATACCATATAACATATGGTATTATCCACCTTCCCTAGGTGGGAGAAACAGAATCTAAGATGATACTTGAGGTAAAAGGAACAAAACATTATGAGTTTATAATCTCAATTCTAATATAGAGCTAATTGTAAAGTTTTCACTTACTTTTTTCTCTATGCCATTCATATGTATCCAATCTCTTCCACACAGGTATTTGGTTCTAAAAAATAGAGGTGCAGCAGTGTTAAAATATTTTGTTGACTCATTTTGCTTTACAGCATATTACATTTGAATGGGTTCAGAATAGCACTAGTAATACTATCAATACCACTAGGATTATTGAAAATAGTTTTTACAATTTTTGCAAAATTTCCCCACAGAATCTACTCTGTGTTGAGACTAGTAGTTCATATAGCCATTACATACTATACATTCTTCAAGAATTCCTCCTAGTTCTACAAGTAAGTGTATAATTATTACCACTCCTGGCAATATTATCTAAGGTCTTTCTCTTACGAGTATTAAGGCCAGATACCTTATTAATATCAGAAAATGAAAAATAGACTACGGAGCAGCATAATACTTTCCAAAAAAGTGTGCAAGCCAGAAAAATCATGCCCAGAAAACAAGAATTTAGTATATATTTCCAGATAACCTAAATATGTTAAATTTATGCAAGGCATAACATATCATAAATAAAAATTCAGAAGTGAGTTCATAGAACTGCAAAACTAGAAATAAAAACAACTCTAAGAATATCTTAGAAGTACACAAGCATAATGCCTTAATGGCAACTGACCACAAAACAGTGGGGAAATTTTATAAGTTATTGAAAGCAAATAAATTCCAGTACATGAATAATAACTGAACAAAAATATCCCACCAAGAAAGTACATTGCATAGAGGATATATTAAAAAAGGGGTTTCAATGGTCTTAAGGAGAAAAAAATACCTAGTTTTAGGTATTTTATGTATTTATTAGGTACTAATAAATGCCTTTGTTTTGCTCATTTTACATGCATTGAGCTTTCCGAACTTTCAAAAGGAGGTATATGTTTTAAGGTAGCGTTTACAAACTTCCGTTTACTCTTGTTTTTGTGCTTTGTTTTGAAAGGTGGCATTGTGCTTTCTGAGAGTTCACCTTTTTTTTTGGTCCCTGTCCTACCCTTGATTACAATTCCAGAAATAATTTTCTCCTCAGTGTGGAGCCTTTCTATGGAGACACATTATTGTGAGTCAGTTTTGAGATTTTGGAGGGATCTGCTTTTGCAGCTCCATTTACTTGGGCTGGGGCTCTCCAAATCCATTGCTTTATGCATCTACCGGTCTAATTTCCTTTCCTCGGAAGAACAGAGGCTAACCCAAGAATTCATTAGATGACTGACGCTTCTTGTACATATTTTGATAACAGCAGTCTTATTACATCCTTTAATGAGGTAAATGTTCACTAGACCAAGATGGTGAACTTCTGTGAATAACTGTAACAGCTTATGGAAGTTTTTTTTTTTTTTTCCTTCTAACCAACTCCTGAGAACCAAAGGGAGCTCCAAGTACCCATATTAATTCCTAAAGTAGCTTATGAATTGTTTAATATTTCAACACCTACAAAGTGTTCATATCCGTTCATCTTTTCTGAAGTAGATATATTTCTAAGAGGGTGCACAACAGCAGCTTAGCTACAAAAAGTGAAAATGAAATTGTCATGTTTAATCACTTATCTTCCTGAGAAGAAAGATTTAAGCATGTAAAAATAATGGAATCACTCAAGTCAGAATTAGGCCAACTGCTGTGACTACTATCTCCATGATGAAACAAGCTCGTTCATTTTGTATTCCAGGCAACTAGTTATAAGCAGCAAAGTGTGTAAAACATAATAGACACCCAAAAGTTCTTTCTTGAAAGAATGAGTGAATCAATGATTTATAAGATTTTCTTTGATATTGGGTCAATATGGTATTTTCACTAAGAGGGTGGAACACCATAAAAATGTTCAATAGCAGAGGGGCAGTGTATAAATTTTTAATCAGATAAACCTGTGTTTGAGTTATGTATTTATTGTGTGATGTTGAAACCATCTTAATTTACCTACCTTGCTAAATAGTAACCAAAACTGTTCACAGCATGTTACTACTGTTAGAATATGATAATGAAACTTCCTAAAATTATGTAAGTGTTCATTTTTTGATACTTTCTCCCAATTTTAATGAGATGTAATTGACATACAATATTGTATAAGTTTAAGCTATACACCATGATTTGATAAATGTGTATTGGGAATATGAAAATTGCTAAGTATAGTCATTGTGTTATATTGTTAAGTCTCTAAAACTTACTTCTCATTCCCACCTCCAGCAACCAAAACCTGATCTCTATAATACAGGATTTGGCTTTCCCTAACTGACTTATTTCATTCACTTAGTCTACTGCCCCCAAAATCCATCCATGTGGTCATAAATGGCAGATTTTCCTTTTTTTTTTTTTTTACAGCTAAACAGTATTTTTGTGTATGGGTATGTACAGTACAATAAATTTAGATACATATCCAGAAATGGCAGTGCTGGATCAAATGGTAGTTTGATTTTTTGAGCAAGCACTACACTTTTTCATTTCCACTAACAGTGCTCAAAGGTTCCCTTTTCTTCATGTCCTTATCAATACTGTTGTTACCTACTGCCTTTTGGATGATAGCCCTTCCAAGAGTCCTGATTTTTATATCTCATTGTGGTTTTGGGTCCCCTAATAATTAGTATTTATTTACTTGATTGTCAGTTTAACACTGTACCTGTTCGCCATTTCATTCTGTTCTTGGGAAAATGGCTTTTCAGGACTTGGACCCATTCTAAATCAGATTATTTGTTGATACTATTGACTTAGAGGAGTTCCTCAAATATTTTCTCACCCGTGTAGAGCTTTTTAGTTCTAATCTTGTTGCGTGTACTTTAAATGTCCTATCAAAAAGCTCTTGCCAAGAGGCTTTTTCCAGATTTTGGAAGGGAAAAAAAAAACTTGTGATATAGGAGATCCCAGTGTTCTTATCCCCTCACAAAAATCAATGATTTGTTATTCATGAATAAAAAGAAGACCTCTGCACGAGCTACATACTGGAGTTATGCACAGAAGAGAGAGAATGTACAGTAACAAGTGAACACACTGATCGCCCCTCCGCCTTGGTTCAGGCATGTATGCAGCCCAGTCCCCATTCCTGGTTCTCCTTACAGCATGCCCAGGAGAAGAGTGTGTGGCCCTCTGACAGCACACCCCAGCCAGGTCCCCCTTAGCTGCTGGCAGATGTGGAATGGCCACTGTATCCACCTGTAACCAGTCCTGGCTGAGGACCTCCAGTATAGTACAAAGCCACAGGAGAGCACAATGATACCCAGGTCCTTCAGTGATGCCAAGGAACCCATACTTGATCCTGCCCCTTGTGCCCATGAGTGCAAATGTGTCTGGCCCTAAACAGTCATTTGCAGCTCCTGCCTGTAGCTTTCTGGGTGCGTCACTAGCTCTGGATCCCACTGGAGCTACTTAGGACACCAGCAGCCTTGGCAAGAACTGCGCCCCCTCCCTGCCCCCCCGTAGTGCTTGCCAAAAAGCACAGTTGTTGATGCTCTGACCTACAGTGCCTGGGATGAACAAACAAACATCACCCCCACCTCAGAGCCAGTCCGACAATGTGCCCCTGGGTTCCTACTGTAAGTCAAAGTGGTTGCTTCGACCAGGAAAAGGCTTCCCTTACCAAAACTCAACTCATCCATGAAATCTGGAAGAAGTGACTGACTGCTTCTTCAAAAGCACAGGTAGGCTACAGGGATCATGAAGAGCCAGAAAAGCAGCTCCACCCAAAGAATAAAGTAAATCTTTCTTTGATAGCCAGTCTCAAAGCAATGGACATCTGGAATTGCCTAGTAAAGACTTGAAAATATTTGTCCTGTAACAATGCTTAGAGAGCTACAAAAGAATAGAGATAAATCATTTAAGAACAAAATGAGAAGCTCAACAAAGCCATGATTTAAAAGAACCAACAGATATTTTGGAGCTTACGAATACAATGAAGAATTTAAGAGCCATGTTAAGCAACAGACTTGAACAAGCAGAAAGGACAATCAGTGATCTAGAAAATAGGTCAATTGAAATAATACCTAAAGAAATAATGGCTGAGAACTTCCCAGAGAGAGAAACTTGATTATCCAAGTTCATGAACCTCATAAGTCAACTCAGAATTTCATCCCAAAGCTCTTCCCCAAAACATGCAACCATACACTTGTCTAAGGCCAAAATGAAATTGAATTTTAAAAGCAGCAAGGAAAACAAAGGTTCTCCTATTAGACTATCACCAAATTTTTCAGCAGACCTCTTTTAGGCCAGGAGAGAACGGATGATACATTCAAACTGATAAAAGAAAGAAAGTGGCAACCAGGAATACTTACCTAGCAAAGTTGTACATATAAATCGAAGGTTTAATAGAACACCAAAACTCTTCCCTAGTAAACTAAAGCTGAAGGAATTCATCACCACTAAATCCACATTACAAGATATGTTTAAAGTTCCTCGTGCTGAAAAAGGACACTGATTAGCAATGATTAAACCCGAAAATATACAACACCATGGTATTGCCAACTGCAAGCATAGTGCCAAAGAAAACATTCATGTTGTATTATGTTAATGTGGTAACTAGAGTAAAGGTTGAGGGACAAAAGTATTAAAAATAGCTACAGATGCAGTGTTAGACAATGGATATACAATTAAAATACTAATGACAAGAAAAAGGCAGGAGTAAAAAGACTTTTGAACGCAATCCAAGTTGAATTTTTATAGATCTAACATCTTATGCTGATGAGATGTTTTCCGTAAACCTCGTGGGAACCACAAGGCAAATATCTGTAATAGACACACACAAGCTCAAGCGATGCTAGCAAAGCATACCATTATGGAAAATCATCTAGTTACATAAAAAAGCTGCAAGAATGTAATTTTAAAAAGGAACTACCAATCACCCAGACAACAGCAAGTTGGAATTAGTAAATCCTTACCCAAGGATTTGAGGTAAGGTTTGGAACCCAACTCTGATGTGGGTGTGAGGGTTTTCTCCCCATACCACCAGGCAACAGTTGGGACATCAGCTGGGTGTCCCTACAATTTAACTCAATTCTGACACTATCTACCCCGAGAGGTTCCCCAGGTTAAGTGCCACACGACTGCTTTCCACACGTGCACCCTGAAGATGCTGATTGCAAGCCCAGGTTATCATCTGTGCTTCTGACTTACTGGCTATAGATTTTAAGGTTGAATAATCCCATCCTTAGATTAAGTTATTCTATAAAATATAGAGAGAATGATCACACCTATCAATACTTACTCTCAACATTAATGGATTGAATATCCCAATTAAAAAGCAAAGGCTGAATGGATAACACAAGACTTACCTTGGCTTTAAGGACACACATAATTTAAGGTGAAGGAAGGGCAAAAGATGTTCCATGCAAGTGGAAACCAAAAAGCAGAGATAACTATATTTGTATCAAAGGAAGTAGACTTTTAAGTCAGAAATGGCAACAAGCAAATATAGTCATTATATGATAAAAATATCTATTCCTTAGGGAGCTATCCCAGTCATAAATATACATGCACTCATGATGAGAGTCCCTAAATGTATTAAATATTAACCAATCACAAGGGAGAAATAGGTTACAGTACAATAATAGCAGCAACCTTTATGGGCCCACTTGCAAAAATGGATAGATCATCCCCACAGATAATCAATAAGTAAATGTTGGACTTATACTAGGCATTAGAACAGATGGACTTAACAGACATTCCACTCAACAGCAGAATACACATTCTTCTCAAATGCACATGAAATACTCTCCAGGATCAGTCACTGACAGGTCACAAAACAAGTCTTCACTAATTTAAGAACATTGAAGTCATACCAAACACCTTTTCCAATGACAATAGTATAAACCCAGAAAATAGTAACAGGAGGGAAGTGGGAATATTCACAAATAGGTGGAGTATAAACAACACCACTGAATAACCGGTGGGTCAAAGAAGAAATCAAAAGGAAAAGAAAGAAGCTCAATATATCAAATCCTATGGGATGCTAAAAAAGCCATTCTCCAAACTTTACAAGACATTTCTTAAAAATCTAAATCTCTACCTTAAGGAACTTAAAATAGAAGAAAAAACTAAGCCCAAAGTTAGAAGAAAGGTAGTAAGAAAGATTAGAGCAGCAATGGAGACCAGAAAAATTCATTAATCTTTAGTATTCTAAGAGCTATTTGCTGTTGGTTGGTTATTTACTGGCAAGATAAAACAGATATTCAGCTAGACTAAGAAATAAGAAGAGACATTGTAAATGATTCCACAGATATACAAAGGATCATGAGAACTCTGTGAACAATTATATACCAACTAGATATTCAGGAAAAATGGATACATTCCTAGAAATATAAAAACTACCAAGACTGAAAAAGGAAGTAAAGAACTTGAAAACAATATTAAATGATATTAAAATATTAATATCATATAATATTAAAATTATTAGCAATATTAAAAATGATGCTGAATTAGTAATCAAAAACCTCCCAAAACAGAAAGGCAGGACCAGATGGTTTCACCAGTAAACTCTGCCAAAATTAACAATTGCCAAAATTAATTAATGCCAGTTGTTCTCAAACTCATCCAAAAAATTGAAGAGGAGGGACTACTCCCAGACTCTCGTTTCAAAGCCAGCATTATCCTGATACCAAAGATGCTTTAGAATGCTATAAAAAAAAGAAAGTTACAGACCAATAGCCCTCATGAATATGGATACAAACATTCTCAACAAAATAGCAAACTGAATTCAACCGCAAGTTAGAAGAATCACTCATCAGAATCAAGTGGGGTTTATCACTGGGATACAAGGTTGGTTAAACAACTGCAAATTAATAAATGATACACTTTAGTAAAATGAAAAATAAAAATTATCTCAGACACAACCAAGCATGTGACAAAGTACATCATTTCATGTTAAAAATGTTCAACACAGGGGGCGCCTGGGTGGCTCGGTGAGTTGAAGCCTCTGCCTTCGGCTCAGGTCGTAATCTCAGGGTCCTGGGATGGAGTCCCACATCAAGTACTCTGCTCTGCAGGGAACCTGCTTCCCCTTCTCTCTCTGCCTGCCTCTCTGCCTACTTGTGATCTCTCTCTCTCTGTCAAGTAAGTGGGGTCTTTAAAAAAAAAAAAAAGGTTCAACACACTGGGTATAAAAGGAATATATGTCAACAACATAAAGGCCATATGTGACAAAGTCACACTCACAATGGTGAAAAGTTGAAAGCTTTTCCTCTATAAGACAAAGTGCCTACTCACACCACTCCTGTTCAACATTGTACTGCGAATCCTGATCAGAGCAATCAGCAGGAAAAAGATGCAAAATGTTTGCATATGATATGATCTTATATGTAAAAATTCTAAATACTCTATCAAAAAACTGCTTAAAATAATAAACACATTCAATGAAGTTACAGGATATAGAATCAGTAACAGAAAACAATTGTGCTTCTATGCAACAACAAATACATAACCACGAATTTCAGAAAACTATTCCATTCAAACAGCATTTAAACAATAACATACTTATGCAAAAATCTAACCAAGGAGGAAAAAGACCTCTACACTCAAAACTCTAAGACACTAATAAAAGCAATTGAAGACAAAAATAAATAGAAAGGAAGCCCATTTTCATGACTCAAATTAGTATTTTTAAATGTCCATACTACCGGAATACATCTACAGACTTAGGGTAAACCCTATAAAAATTTCAATGGCTTTTTTTTTTTTTTACAAAAATAGAAAAAATACTAAAATTCAACAAGGCAAGATGATTCAGAATAGTCAAAGTTATCATAAAAAAAAAAAACCAGCAACAAAGCAGGAGGCATTATAGTTCCTAATTTCAACATAGAGTACAAAGCTACAGTAATCCAAGCAGTATGGTACTGACATAAAATCATGTAGATATACCAATACAACAGAATTAAGAGCTCAGAAATAAACCCTTGCATATATTGTCAACTAATATTATCTAACAATACTCGGCACGTAAAGAATAGTCTATTCAATAATGGGGCTGGGAACCCTGGATAACGGCATGCAAAACAATTAAACTAGACCCCATCTTACCCTACTCACAAAAGAACTTCAAATGGCTTAAAGAGTTATATTTAAGACCTGTCATTATAAAACTCCAGTTATGATATATTGGAAAAAACTCCTTGACCTTGGTTTCAGCAGGGATTTCCTTGACATAACAGCAAAAGCACAAACAACAAAAGCAACAATAGGGTAGTGGGATTACATCAATTAGATTGGGTCCACACAACAAAATAAAGTGAAAATACAGAATAGGAGAAAATATTTGCAAATTATATATGTGATGAGTTAATGTCCAAAATATATCAGGAACGCATACAACTCAATAGCAAAAGAACAACTCAATTTAAAAAGCAGACAGACAAGCTGACCATTTTTCAAAAAATGACATAGAAAGGGCCAACAGGTATATGAAACAGTGCTCAACATCACAAATCATTATAAAAATGCAAATCAAAGTCACATTGAGCTATCCTCTCAGGCCTCTTAGAATGGCTATCACCAAAAAGGCAAGTGATAACAAATGGTGGTAAGGAAGTGCACTTGTCATGGGGATGTAAATTTCAAATTAGAAAGCCATTATGGAAAACAGTATCATGGTTCTTCAGGAAATTATACTACCCTATGATCCAACATTCCCATTTTTGGGTTATATATCTAAATAAATTAAACTCAAGATCTCATAGAGATAACTGCTCTTATATGTTCACTGCATTACTCACAATACCCGAGATACAAAAACAAATCTGTGTCCATAAACAGATAAGCCATTAAAGACTATGTGAGATCACACATACACACAATGGGTTATTATATATCTATTATAAAAGATTGTTTCTTTGTAATAACCTAGATGCACCCTGAGGGCATTATGCTAAGTGGAATAAACTAGAAAGAGGGAAACCAGTACTGTATGTTAATACTCACATGTGGAATCTAAAGACAAACTCAGGGGGAAAAGAGTTAAGTGGTGGTTACCAAGAGTTGGTTGGTATGGGAGACAGGTAAATGTTGGTCAAAGTGAACAAATTTCAAGTTTTAAGATTAGGGAGCTGATGTAGAACCGAGTGATTATAGCTAATAATACTGTTTCGCATCCTTAAAATTTGTTAAAGCGTTAGATTTTAAATATCCTCAACACAACAAAGAAATGATACCTAGCAGTCAGGATGCAGGGGGTGGCTAATACAACTGTGGTAACCACTTTGCAATTTATAAATGTATGAACTCAACATGATGGACCCCTTAAACTTACACAATTTTATGTGTCAATTATATCTCCATAAAGCTGGGTAACAGCTTTTTCCTTATGTTTACTTATAGGAGTTTCATGATTTCAGGTCTTACATTTAAATCTTTAATCCATTTGGAGTTAATTTTTGTGAATGGTTTAGGACATGGGTCTAG
>CM052813.1:44874096-44939182 GCA_028533885.1 Nasua narica | reverse complement strand
TAAGCCAAAACCCTGAAAAAAACAGATGCAAAATTTCACGACAAAATATTTGCAAATCACATTTATGTTATATTATTTAACAATACATTAGAAGGATTACTTACATTGCTCAAGTGGGATTTATTAATGATGCATTCATTGATAAATCAATATGATACACATTAACAATACAAGGAATAAAAATAAGGTTTTAAAAAATAAACAATATTTAACGCTTTCCTTAGAATGTTAATTTTAAAAAATACACATCTTTGTAGTTTACTGTCAAAGATTTCTAAGGAATTTGATAACATTTTCTAAGGTGTTCTATAACAACTATCACAGCCTTCTGTGATATATTTACATGTCCAAAGGTATAGAAAAGAGATCAAACTATTGTTTAATAAATATCCAGGAAAGGTCTTTTAACAATTTTGATACTGGGGCTTAAAATAGCAATACATTAGAAGTGATTTAAATAGACTATGCTTTATCCAGCTAGGGGCAGTTTAAGAGGCACAATTAAAACAAAAGCAAACAGTGAAACACTAATCTAAATACAAATGAACTAACAAGGGTAGATTAGGCTCTAATGACTTTGACTGTAATCTTTTTATCTCCTAAGAGTGGGAATGGACATGCAGCAAAAATATATCTTAGATTTCTGTGAGTCATTTATATTTTTATTTGGATTTAGACATTTTGTACAAGTACTATGGGAGAAAATAAAACTGAATTTCCGGTATAACAAATATAGATTACAGTCATAACTGACTTTGATACTATTAATGTGTTTTATATGAAAATTCATTTCTTTATAAAAAGTTTGGACTTTAACATTTTTATTCAAAAATTCTAACTCATGCAGGAAAAAACTACAAAAAGTAAAATATAGGGAAAGAAACAGCATTACTTAGTACAATGAATAACTAGTGAGCTAAGTTATCTGAAAAAATGCAACGTGCAAAATAAAACTTTATTAATTACATTCTCCAAAATCCAAACAATAACTGGAAACAAGTATTAATGAATGTATTGGCACTACATGGAGGAAAGTATAAAATCACTAAAAAATAAGGAAACAACAAATTGAGTCTTAAAAAAGTTACAATGAGCAAATGTTGCCAACCCATTCCATTTAAATGATGTCCAAAAATAGGCAAAAGTAATTGATAGTGATAAAATCAGAAAGGAGTTGCTTCTTGGTGGGGTTGGGGGGGGGTCACTTAAAATTGACTGGAATTAAATTAGAGGAATATTTCTGGCTAATGATTATGTTCTATATTTTGATGAATGGTGCTTGTAGGGGTTCGACTATCAGAACACATCAAGCTCAATATGGATATGTTATTTTATATGTATTTTATCATATACAAATTATTTCTCAAAAAACAAAGTTAATAAGTAAAAAGTTCTCCACAGATGTCATTCCTGGCAACATTTGGAAAAGATGAACACTATCTATTTGGCATATCAAGAGAGGAGAGCAATGGAAGCCATGTGTCCCAGTAAGGAGGAATATTTTACCACTGAAACTGTTTAGAATGGCTGTCGTATGGTAATTAAAAAAAAAAAAAAACTGCTTACAAGTTAATTCTATTGTTATATCTATATAGTACATCCTCTTATTTCTTCTACCTGAGTTAAAGCGTAATAGATTAGAGCCTGACAACTTCTTTATGCATAAGGTCCAAGTTTGAGTAAAATGACTGGAAAACATTTTAGCAAAAAATCAGAGTTTGAAAAAATGATGCATGAGAAAAATAGAAAAATAATGATAGGAGAAAGAGCAGGAGCTGAATGAGTAAGTCAAAAAGTCCAAAAATCAGAAGAGAAATTAAAAAAAAACACCAACAGATTATATAAAACCCAATTGGTATTTATGAGGAAAGTAATGAAGTTCTACTACTGATTAACTTGCAGAATCACTGTCAATATGAAGAAGTAATTAAATCAAGAGAACAAGGAGATAGAAATGCTTAGAACACCAACTACCATAAATACCAACTATACTCCTGGAAGATGCATTTATCAGACATTTCTACAAAGTTTCTTTCATATCGAAACCTATTTTAAAGCCAATAGAATTGGGTAAAATTTTCTCCTCCCTATCAAAATATATCAATATTAATTATAGCTCTCAATATTGGTCTTAATTTCTGGATGCTTTAAATCAAGATGCAAATACCATTCACTGAAGTACAGAGTTGGTCCAGCGACTTAGACAACTTTCTGGAATTCCTTTCTTCTCATGTGTACTTAACAAGTCCCTTCCATCTATGGTTTCCTAACTGTATTCTCCTTTTTCTGCAACTTGAACACACCTAACAGAAATCTAATTGCTAGATTTTAGACAGTAAGGAAGACATAGCAGTGAAACACAGCTGGATAAAGTTCAGGAATATCTGTTCGTTCTGCCCCAGGTTATATCCATTTCCCTAAATCAAAGAAAACGCAGACTAGTCCAGAGAAGTTTTCTATACATCTCTTCTCTTTGGGGGACCTTCTTTTCCTGGGATCTACTCTTGCCCTCTTGTGTATTTTTAGCCAGAACATAAGTAACTTGTTGAGATGGGTTCTCTTTCAGTGCTCATTTGCTTATCCTTACCTCAACCTTTATAGCCAACCAAAAGAGAAAATAAAGTCATAAAAGATTGTGGAAAACAGACATAGGGGAACAGAGGCTAACAGCCCAGATCTACTCTTCTCCTCTAGAGAAATAAAGCAATTGAATGTTCAAAAGGGGAAATAAAAGGCCCTAAGAATTCTGAACCTCAGTGTCAATCATCACTATCCTTTTTCTAAGAACAGCAGAATACAGAGGAAGGACATTGGGGAGGGTATGTGCAATTCAATTGCTGTGAATTGCATTAAGATTGATGAATCACAGACCTGTACCCCTGAAACAAATAATATGCTATATGTTAATGATTAAAAAAAAAGAATATAGAGGAGGTCCTAGCACAGGAAAATAAATATAAAGACTTACTCCAAATGTATATGTGTTTTTGATTTTCCTAAATACAAAAAAATTACAGAATAGCTCCACCACCTGATTCTAACAGATCTCATTTTCTCCTGCTGTTAAATACAGAGTAAGCAGGGATACTATTGTATTAGTTTCCTGCAGCTGTTGTAATAAATTGTCACAAACTTAAATATATTCTCCATGGTTATAGAGGCCAGAAGTCTAAAATAAGTTCCAGGTCAGATATTGGCCAAGTCATACTTCCTCTAGAAGCTCTAGGGAAGAATCTGTTCCTTACCTCTTCCAGCATTCCTTGGCTTAGGGCCATCTAGCTACAATCTCAGCCTCCCTACTCACATTGACTTCTCCTGTCTTTGTCCAATCTCCCTCTGCCTCCCTCTTATCAAGACACTGTTGATTGTAATTAAATTCTCCTTAAATAAACCAAGAGAGGGACGCCTGGGTGGCTCGGTTGGTTGAGCGGCTGCCTTTGGCTCGGGTCATGGTCCCGGCGTCCTGGGATCGAGTACCGCATCGGGCTCCTTGCTGGGCGGGGAGCCTGCTCCTCTCTCTGCCTCTGCCTGCCTCTCTGCCTGCTTGTGTTCTCTCTCTGTTAAATAAATAAAATCTTTAAAAATAAATAAATAAACAAACAAACCAAGAGAGTCTCTCCACCTCAAAATCCTTAAGTTAATACCATCTTTCACCATATAAAGTTATATTCACAGGTTCCAGGTATTAGGACATGAATATCTTTTGGTGAGGACAATATTCAGCCTACCCACAACCATATTTTGGAAAGTTAACAGTGATTTTAAAAAGCAAATAGTAACAACAGAGACAAACATATTCAAATACAATGAATAATATTTTATGCAACAATATTGAGCCACTCAAATACTTAAAAAAAAAATAGTATATCTTGTTTGTACTTTAATCAAGTACTCTAAGGGATAAAAGTGATTAAAAGCTTCCCCTTCTTTGTTGAATAATAAATGTAGGATTTTTGGTTAATTAATAGCATCATATATATAATCTTAAATCTGAAAACAAGCTTCATTAATTTCAAATTGAGAAGTAGAAGTACACTAGGGAAATATGTTAAATATAATTTTGTTTTAATGATTCTACCTATTTATAAATAAAATTTGATTAATTCAGTAACTAAAGATATAGCAACACACTTCTTAATTGAGGACCATAAGATAAAAAATACTCAGTGTGGATTAGACTGAGAAGATAATGAAACTTCAAATCTGAATTAGAACATCATAACAACATATTGGCATTAGAATGAATCTATATGAACGAGATTTTTAAGTAACCAGTAGGCTATAATTTACAACTCAGGAAATGCTTTGTTCCTATTTCTTAATCTTAGATTTCTATAAAGTACACTAGTCAGAGATGTTCCAGAGTTTTAAAATATAATGTGGGTTTTTATAAAGAAGCCTTAGTGAGTTAAGATCCATCACATTTTATACACTTGTTGCAATCATCGTTTTGCCTTTCTAGTGAATGCTAAGGGAAGGGGATAGATGAGGGTTATAGCCTCCTATGTAACCACCATATTTTATAGTTAAATAACAAAGGAAATGCTGCAACAAATCAGCTAATTTGGAGAGCTCTCGTTCAAAAGTAAAAACTCAATCTGTCAGTGAAATTTTTCTTCTTTATCATGTATTGAGAATTGGATAAAATCCCTAAGTGTAGGGATACCTGTGGCTGTTATGGAAGTATCAACTCTTGGTTTCAGCTCAGGTTATGATCTCATGGATTGTGAGCAAGAGTGACAATATCTCTTGTGAGACTGAGGGTCCTGTGTCCATCCCCCACTCTTCCCCCCCAAGCCTGCTCAGCGGGGAGTCTGCTTGAGATTCTCTCCCTCTGCCCCTCCCCCTGCTCACATGTGCTCTCCCTCTCAAATCAATCTTTAAAAAAAAATTCATAAGCTTAGACCCTTATGAGGTTGAGCTCCAGAACCAGTCTTTTGTTTTTACCTTTAAAAACCATATATTAAGCAGGTATATATAATTTATACCTAATTTGATATATATCAAGACTCTGTCTAGTAGCAGCTTTTCACTATTAAAGGTACATCTAATGACAATTAAATTATTTTAAATATAGGTTACGGATTTTTAAAGATAAAAACATGTCAACTGTTACTACAAGTTATAATACAAGTTATAATACAGTTAACTTAATATGTATTCATAAAAGTTTAAGTGATCCCATTCATTTAAAAAATAAAGCAAAAGATGAACAGCTTCTATATCCAAAAGCTAGACATTTCATTTTTTTTTCAACAAATATTTATTGATCGCTGCTGGGGATATAAAGAGGTACATGACCACCTGCTTTCACAAAGTTTAGAGACTACAAAGAAAGGAAAAACAGATCATCAAAAAAAGGGTTATAAAATGAAAGAAATAATGAGCTGAAATGAGGTAAAGGGCCCAGATTATAATATTAATTAGAGTGGTTAAGGAAAACCTATCTGAGAAGGTGACAATCAGGAAAAGCCTGAAGATGATTAGAGAGGCTACCAAGCACCTCTGTGGGGAAAAGTGCCTTCAGACAGAAGACTGGACCAATGTCACTAGGGCAAGCATAGGCCTGGAATGTTAGAGGAATGTCAAGAGTTAGGTGAGTAAGGTATACAGTGGAAGAGGAGGAGGTCTACAGGTAGGGCAGGCTATGTAGTTCCTTTCAGGCTATGAAAAGATTCTGGCTTTCCTGTTCATGAAATGAAGAGCCATTCAATGTGGTGTTTTGGTCAGATTTTAGTGACATATGCTAAATTAGATTTTAAAGTAGTCATTCTGATTTTTTCCCATATGGAGAGTAGACAGCAGAATTCAAAATAGATAGGGGGCCAAGGTAAAAAACAAGGAGCCATCTATAAGGCTATTTGCAGACATTTAGAAGATGGTAGATCCAAACTGCTGATAGGAGTACAGGTAGTAAAAATTCAGATTATGAATATATTTTAAAAGCAAGGTAACCATAATTTACTAAAGGTGTGGATGAGGAGTGAGAGAAAGAGAAAAATCCAGAATGACAGGTATTGTAACCTGATAACTAGAAGAATAGGATAGTCTTTGAGGTGGAGAGCATTGTGGATGGAGCATATTAGGGTTGGGAGGGAAAAGGAAATAGGCACTCAGATTAGAAAATGTTACGTTTAAGACGAATAACGGAACTTCAAGTGGGTGTTCAATATATGACAATCTATAACATTGATCATCTATTGAAGCATTTAGCTACTAGATTACACAATGCTTTTGTTTAGGGACCAGGACATGTTTATATTTCATTTTCCATGGTAGCTAGCCCAGAGTAGAATATATTAGTTTATCTAGTGATTCTCATCCTAATTATTTCACTGTATTTCTAGGGTATTCTAGCAAATTATTGTGTAGTTTTAAACAAGGTACAATCATTTTTTTAAGTGCCTATAAGATACAATGTTAAAAAAATAAAGACAAAGGGAGCCAGGGTGGCTCAGTGGGTTAAGCATCTGCCTGCCTTTGGCTCAGGTTGTGATCCCAGGGTCTGTGATGGAGCCCTTCATCCTGCTCTCTCTGCTCAGCGGGGAGCCTGTTTCTCCCTCTTCCTTGAGCCTGTTGCTCCCCCTGTCCCCCTGCTTATGCCTTCTCTCTCTCTCTCTCTCTCTCGTCAAATAAATAAATATTTTTTAAAAATAAAGAAAAAAGAGTCTTAAAGCATAAAGTACACAAGAAAATATACAGCAGAAGGTTTCTATTAGTGACCATGTTTCCACTTGGCTGTGTGGGCTTGTTTTACCGAGTCAGGACAAATCTATATAATAGTACCAAAACACACATCTTTGGGAGGTTTTTATTTTACAAAGTACCTTGTCCATCCTTTGTTGTGTTAAATATAGCTCTGTAACCATGCCACGAAGATTTTCTTTGGGAATACACAGAAATCTACAGAAAATATATCACCAAAGCACATTTCATGTGAAGGCTAAGCAAGTAGATAAAACATAATTCTATGTAAATTGCTTTTGCACTTTTGTTGTCATGGCTTATAGTAAGGATATTGCAATCCTAAATGGTAACAGAGTATCCATACCATTTATGAACAAGGAATTAGGATTATAATGTGGGGGTGAATATTAACATTTTAAAATATGAGTCTTAACATGTGTATCAAAATCCTCCTTTTTCTTACTAGCATTTTTGTCTCATTAACATAGCAATTCATTCACAATATATTATGCTCTTCTAATTACACTGTCTCTTGGCCATTTTAAGTGTCCTGAGGCAGAAATACAACTCTTCTTTTTAAAATCCATTTAAACCATAAGAGTGTTTATTAAAAATATTATTTTGTCACAATCAGTAATAAAACTATAATTTTCCTTAATAGTGTAGTTTTTAAACCAAACCAGTTACCTATTATGCTGCCTTATCAGATAATTGCATATCTGTTTTTGTAGGCAGATTATGTATATCAAAGTGACTGTCAGAGGCATTTGGAAGATGGTGGTGGAGGAGGAGGACCCTAGGCTCACCTCATTCCGTGAATCCTTCTAAGTAACTATCAAATCATCCTCACGAGCCCAGAAATTAACCTTCACGGTGGCAGAACATATTCCACCAGTAAACGGAGAGAAAAGGCTATACTGAAGAAGGTAGAAAGTGTGGAGATATGGTTTGGAAGATAAACAGATCATGGCTGCTGTGGTGGGGAGGGAGCTGTGGTCATGGAGAAGGGCAAGAGATGGACTAGCACACAGGGGAGCCCACACAGGGATGATGAACCCCATGGCAACTGGCTTAGAAAGCGATAGGGATGAAATTTCCTGAGTTCTTACAACCAGCGGGGCTTAACCTGCTGGGTTAGTTTTAAAGGTCAGTGGGCTTGCCTCTGTTGTAGGAACTAATATATAGTAATACAATAATAGTAGGGGACTTTAACATCCCATTTCCATCAATGAACACCTTATCTAAACAGAAAATCAATGGCTTTGAATGACACACTGGATAAGATGGATTTAACAGGTATATTTCAAGTGCACAAGGAACTTTCTCCAGAACGGATCACATATTAGACCACAAAACAAGCCTCAACATATTGAAGAAGATCGAAAGGCATACCATGCACCTTTTCTGACCAAAGAGCTGTGAAACAGAAGTCAACCACAAAAACATCTGGAAAAACCACAAATACATGGTAGATGAGTGACATGCTACTAAACAATAAATGGGTTAACCAGGAAATAACGGAAGACATTTAAAAACTCATGGAAACAAATGAAAATGAAATAGTTCAAAAATTTGCGATGCAGCAAAAATGGTTCTAAAAGGGAAGATTATAGCAATACAGGCTTACCTCAAGAAGAAAAATTTCAAATAAACAACCTATCCCTATACGTAAAGGAGCTAGAAAAAAACAACTAATGAAATCTAAAACCAGCAGAAGAAAAGAAATACTGAAGATGAGAGCAGAAATAAATGATATAAAAACTAAAAAATAATAACAATAAAATAAATAAAACAGACCAAGGAAACCAGGAGTAGGTTATTTGAAAAAAATCAACAAAATTGATAAACTTCTAGCCAGAGTTATCAAGATAAAAAGGGAAAGGACTCAAATAAAATTACAAATGAGAGGGGACAAATCACAACTAATAGCACAGAATTACAAACAATTTTAAGAGACTATTATGAAACCTATATGCCAACAAATTGGACAACCTGGATGAAATGGATAAATTCTTTGAAAAATATAAACTGCCAAAATTGAAACAGGAGGAAAAAGAAAGCTTGAAGAGATGGATAACCAGCAAAGAAACTGACTCAGTAATCAAAAAATTCCTAAAAAACAGGGGCGCCTGGGTGGCTCAGTGGGTTAAAGCCTTAGCCTTCAGCTCAAGTCATGATCTCAGGGTCCTGGGATAGAGCCCCACGTCAGTCTCTCTGCTCGGCGGGGAACCTGCTTCCTCCTCTCTCTCTGCTTGCCTCTCTGCCTACTTGTGATCTCTCTCTGTCAAATAAATAAATAAAATCTTTAAAAAAAAATTCCCAAGAAACCAAAGTCCAGGGCCAGAAGGCCTACCAAACATTTAAATAAGCATTAATACCTTTTCTACCCAAACTCTTCCAGGAGATAGAAGAGGAAGGATAATTTCCAAATTCATTCTATGAGGCCAGCATCACCCTGATAGGAAAACCAGATAAATACACCACAAAGTAAAGAGAACTATAAGCCAATCTCTCTCTCTTTTAAGATTATTTTATTTATTTATTTATTTATTTATTTATTTATTTATTTATTTATTTATTTAGTGAATGAAAGAGACAAAGAGAGGTGGGATGGGGGCAGAGGGAGAAAGAAACTCCAGCAGACTCCACACTGAATGTTCAGAGACCAACACAGAGCTTGATCCCACCACCATGAGATCATGACCTCAGCCAAAACCAAGAGTTGGCCACTCAACAGAGTATACCACCCAGGAACCCCTCCAAGCCAGTATCTCTGATGAACACAGATGCAAAGCCCTTTACAAAATACTAGTTAACCAAATGTAACAATACGTTAAAATATCTTTCACCATGATCAAGTGGGATTTATTCCTTGGTTTCAAGGACAGTTCAATATTGTCAAATCAATGTGATACATCACATCAGTGAGAGAAAGCACAGGAACCATATGATCATGTCAGTAAATGCAGAAAAAGCATTTGACAAAGTTCAACCTGTATTCATGATAACAACCATCGATAAAGTCAGTTTAGAGGGAACATACCTCAATATAATAAACACTATCTATGAACAGCTAACATCATCCTTAATGAGAAAAAACTAAGCTTTTCCCCTAAGGTCAGGAACAAGACAGAGATGTCCACTCTCACCACTTTATTTTTTTTAAATTTTATTTATTTATTTGTCAGAGAGAGAGAGAGAGAGCACAAACAGGGGGAGTGGTAGGTAGAGGGAAAAGCAGGCTCCCCGCTGAGCACGGAGCCCAATGCGGAACTCTATCCCAGAACTCCGGGATCATGACCCAAGCTGAAGGCAAACAAACACTTAACTGACTGAGCCATCCAGACATCCCATCCACTCTCACTACTTTTTATTCAATGTAGTCTTGGAAGTCCTAGCTACCACAGTCAGACAACAGAAAAGAAAGAAAAGCCTTCAAATCCATAAAGAAGTAAAACTTTCATTATTTGCAGATGACATGATTCTATGTATCGAAAATCCAAACGACTTCACCAAAAAACTGCCAGAAGTGATTAAGAGTCAGTAAAGTCAGGATACAAAATGAACATACAGAAATCTGTTGCATTTTTAAACACCAATAATGAAGCAGCAGAGAAATTAAGAAAATCTCACTTAAAATTGCACCAAAAATAGTAAGATATTAAGGAATAAAACAAAGAGATAAAAGATGTGTACTCTGAAAACTATAAAACATTGACAAAAGAATTGAAGACAACATAAGGAAATGGAAAAGACATTCCATGCTCACGGATTTGAAAAATAAATATCATTAAAATGCCTATACTCCCAAAGCAATCTACACATTCAATGCTATCCATATCAAAATAATAGCAGCAGTTTTCACAGAACTAGAACAAACAATCCTAAAATTTCTATGAAACCATAAAAGGCCTTGAATAACCTAAACATTCTAGAAAGAGAAACAAAGCTGGAGACATCCCAGTTCTGGATTTCAAGTTATATTACAAAGCTATCGAAATCCAAACAGCATGGGATGCCTGGGTGGCTCAGTTGGTTAAGCAGCTGCCTTTGGCTCAGATCATGATCCCAGGGTCCTGGGATAGTGTCCCACATCGGGCTCCTTGCTCAGCAGGTAGCCTGCTTCTCCCTGTGCCTCTGCCTGCCGCTCCCCTGCTTGTGTGCTCTCCCTCTCTCTCTCTCACAAGTAAATAAAATCTTTAAAAAAAAAAAAAAGTACCAAACAGTATGGTACTAGCACAAAAAAATAGATTCATACATCAACAGGACAGAATAGAAAAAACCCAGAAATAAACCCACAACTACAAGGTCAATTAATCTTCAACAAAGCAAGAAAGAATACCCAATTGGAGAAAAATAGTATCTTCAACACATGGTGTTGGGAACACTGGACAGCTATATGCAAAAAAATGAAACTGGACCACTTTTTTGCAGCATACATGAAAATAAATTCTAAATGGATCAGAAATCTTAATGTGAGACCTGAAACCACACATTCCTAGAACAGAGCATCGGCAGTAGCTTTTCTAATATCAGCCTTAGCAACTTTTTTCTGGATAGGTCCTCTGAAGCAAGGGAAATAAAAGAAAAAATAAACTATTTGGACTACATCAAAATAAAAAGCTTCTGTAAAACAAAACATCAGGTCAACTAAAAGGCAAACTATGGAATGGAAGAAGATATTTGCAAAAGACATATCTGATAAAAGGATAGTATGCAAAATTTATAAACAACTTAAAAATTCGACACCCCAAAAGTCAATAATCTAATTTAAAAATGGGCTGACCCCGAACAGTCATTTCTCCAGAGAAGGTATACAGACGACCAATAGACACATAAAAAGATGTTTATCATCACTTACCATCCCAGAAATGCAAATCAAGCAATGACATATCACCTCACACCTGTCAGAATGGCTAAAATCAACAGCGCAAGAAACAGTAAGTGTTGGTGAGGATGTGGAGAAAGGGGAGCCCTCTTGCCCTGTTTGTGGGAATGCAAACTGGGACAACCACTGTGGAAAAGAGTATGGAGGTTCCTTAGAAAGTTAAAAATAGAACCATCTTATTTATGATCCAGCAATCACATTAGTGGGTATTTATCTACAGAATACAAAATCAGTAATTCACAGGGATACATGCACCTATATAGCAGCATTTTATAATTTATACATTTATACATTTATAGCAGCATTATTTATAATAGCCAGGAGATGTAGGCAGCCCAAGTGTCCCTCGAGTAATGAATGGATAAAGTTAATGTGGGATCTATTGATCTATAGATCCCACATTAACTTTACCCATTTACATATATCCATTTATGTGTATATATATATATATATATATGTTTATCCATATATATATCCCACATTAACTTCATCCATATATATCTATATCTATCTCCCATTAAAAATAACTATTTTTCAGTCAAACAATAAAATATTGCCATTTGCAATGACATGAATGGAGCTAGAGAATATAATGCTAAGTGAAATAAGTCAGAGAAGGGCAGTATTTCACTGATATGTGGAATTTAGGAAACAAATGAGTATGGAGCTACAGTGTATTATGGTAAGTAAAATAAATCAGCCAGAGAAAGACATATACTGTATGATTTTACTCATATGTGGAACTTAAGAAAAAACAGATGAGCATATAGGAAGGGGGAAAAAAGAGAGAGAGAGGGAGCAAACATAAAAGATTCTTAGTCACAGAGAACAAACTGAGGGTTGATCGAAGGAGGTGGGTGGGGGATGGGCTAAATGGGTGATGGGTATTAAGGAGGGCACTTGTGGTAAGCACTGGGTATTGTATGTAATAGATGAATCACTAAATTCTATTCCTGAAACCAGTATTACAATATATGTTAACTAACTAGAAGTTAAATAAAAATTTGGAGGGAAAAAAAACCCAAATGAACAACAGAGAAAAAAGAGTGAGAGAGACAAACCAAGAAACAGACTCTTAACTATAGAGAACAAATGGGTGTTTACCAGAAAGGAGATGGGTGGGGGGGATGGGTTAAATAGGTGATGGAGATTAAGCAGTACACTTGTGATCAGCACTGGGTGTTGTCCTCTAAGTGTTAAATCACTACATTGTGCATCTGAAATTATTGTTACACTGTATGTTAACTAATTGGAACTTAAAATAAAGACTTCTTAAAAAGTGACTAGAAGAGTTACATGCTTAGGCCCTTCTATTTAATAGCTCTGTTTTATACATCTTCTATCATAGGAACCAACTTGAGTGGTATCCTCTATGGTTGTACATTAGAAGAGAAGTCCTCTGGAGTGTCTGGGCGGCTCAGGTGGTTGAGCCTCTGCCTCTGGATTTTGGCTCAGGTTGTGATCTCTGGTCCTAGGACTGAGCCCTGTGTTCAGGGCTCCAAGCTCAGCTAGGAGTCAGCTTATCTGCTTGTCCCTCTCCTCTGCTCCTCTCCCAGCTCATGCTCTCTCTCTAAAGTAAGCAAATAAATTCTTTAAAAAAAAAAAAAGTTATGTCCTGTAATTGTCTGTTTGCTATTAAATGAGACTTATCAATTTGTTATTTCTTAATTTTAGAATGATACTTTGCCTAACTTATGGGACCACTTTAAATATAAAATATTGATAAGAGAATATTTGGGGGAAATTGGACCACATCAAGAAAATATTTTCTTAGGTTACACTGTTTTATCAAAAATAAGTACAAAAATCCGTACGTAGCAATTAGAGTTATGATTCTGCAATTGCAAAATAAGTGAAAAGAAAAGCGGGGTAAAAAATGTGAAGTGAAGACTTCTCACTAAAGAAGACATACAGATGGCAAATAAGCATATGAAAAGTTGCATGAAATCATAGGTCTCTGAAGAATTGCAAATTAAAACAAGTTACCACTGCACATCTTTTAAAATGGATAAAATTCAAACTACTGACAACAACATCAAATCTAGGCGAGATGTTGAGCAAAAGTAACTCTGATTCATACTGATGGGAATATAAAATGATAAAGCCAGTTCAGAAACCACCATGGAAGTTTCTTATATAGTTGAACATAGTTGAATATAAAGTTTCTTACAAGGTTGAATCCAGCAATCAGGCTTCCACTCATATGTGCCCAACATAGTTGAAAACTGTGTCTCCACAAAATCTGGGATATGGGTATCTAGAAGAATTTTATTCATAAATGCCAAAACCTGGAAGCAACCAAGAGTCCTTCAGTAAGTTAATAGATTAACAACCTGTCATACCCAGATAATGTAGTAGCAGCAATAAAAAAAGTGAGCTACCAAGCCACAAAAGATATGGAGAAAACTTAAATGTATACTGAAAAACAAAAAGGAAGTCTGAAAAGACTACGTACCGCATGATTTCAACTACATAACATTGGAAAAGGTAACTCTATAGCGATAGTAAAAAGGTAGTTTCTAGGGGTTGGAACACTGGAGGATTTTAGGGTGCGAAAACCATTCTATATGATAATGTAATTGTGGATACAGGATATTAAGCATTCATCAAATCCATAGAAATGTAAAATTCCAGAAATAAACCCTAATAGAAACTTTGGACTTCAGTTAATAATAATGTATTATATTGGTTCATCAATTTTAACAAATGTACCATGCCAATGACAGATGTCAATAATAGGGAGAAAGCTGGTAGACAGGAGATAGGAGTGGGCTGAGGTATAGGAAGTACTTCACTGCACCTTATGCTGAATTGTTAAACTTAATACTGCCCTAAGACATAAAGTCTTCAAAAACCCCAACCATTTTCTTTTTACTGAGAAAAAAAGCATATTTTTGTATATAAGATATACAAGAAATGTCAGCAAATATTTTCTCTGGGTTTTAGGCTTTTGGGTGCTTTTAGTATGTATTTATATTAGTTTATTTTCTGATATTTCATACTATAAATATTACTTTTATGATTAAAAATTAAAGAATGAAGAAGTTAAATATACCTAAAATAATTTCACCTGTCTTAATGCAGACCTACAGATCACGTATTCGAAGACAAAAGAGAATTCTTTGCTTATTCCTAAGGGGAAAAAAAAAATCACTTCTGTGTCACAATGTGTCACTGTGACACCATGAAAAAAATATAAACATTAGTTAGAGCTCACAAAAACAAGCTCACAGTCTGCTTAATGGATAAGACCTACAAACTCACTTTAACACATTATCACAGAATACTCTTGGGAGCATGGGTCAAAGGCTGGCAAGGGCTGGTGAGATAGAATTATTTTATTTGGACAGTAACAGAGAAGTCTTTTAATATGTGCTTCTGTGGCAGAGTGATTAAAAATATGGTCGATGCAGGACCTAAAAAGGCCACAGAGGAGAAATAGGTACTCTAAAGGAATGGTGAGCAATTTAATGTGATTGTCAAACAACAGAATCATTTTTTTTAATGCAGATTCATGGGTACCATCCAAGAACAAATAAACCAAATATTTGTAGGTAGGTCTGGGGAATCTTCCTTCTGATGAAATTTGCAGGAGTTCATTTAGTACTCAAGTGACAAGGAACCATCAACGTTTTAAGCAAAGAGCACTGCATAAAATGCTGTCCATATATTTATATATATTAAACAAGAAGGTCATCAGACTGAGGTCATTCTAATGCCGTGGTAGCCCTCTAAGCAAACCAAAACCTAAGCCAGAATCAATGCATTTGAATCCCCAGATGAACTTAAGAAATACCAATCACAGTCAACTAGGTTTTCTCAAATAAGACTACTTAAACTATATCTAACCAAATAGTTTCCTTTCTTTGCTTCCCCATCATCTCCATAAAAACCTCTACCCTGGCTCCTGTTGGTGGAGCACACATAATGAATTCTTGAAAAATGTTACTATGCCTCAGTTTATGTTTTAGAAGTGTGTGTATGTGTGTGTGTGTGTATGTGTGTGTGTGTGAAAGACTGGTGTTTGGAAGCCCAGTTTAGTATGCATTTTCAAAATAGCATAGGTAAGCATTATCAAGAACCTATATTGGATTAGGAGACATTCACCACATCATGATTTGTGAAAACTATGTTGAATTCTGTTCTGATGAGATAACATTTGGGTACAATAAAATAGCGAATGCATAGTGGTTAATAAAATCTCAGTATTTTTTCATGATTTTCTCAAATGTCAAACTAAGGACACACTGCTTACCCTAAGGGCAGCAAAAAAAAAGTGAGTTAAAAAATGGAATGATGGAGAGAAGGGGGCGAGAAGAGAAAGTCAGAAAGATGGATGGAAGGAGAATAAACTGATTAAAAGCAACATGATAGACAGGAAAATGTCATTGTACGAAGTAGCAGTGTTCCCTTAATAATGTAGGATGGCAGGTGTTGGTATGTGAATATCAAAGCAGTGTTTAAATAGTCAGGCCAATTAAAACTGGACAAGTGGTAGGTGCTCTCTATTCAGAATGATGTGAGCAAAGAAGGAAGACTGTTGATGGTAGGAAGTTCAAGTAATCAAAAAAAATGCCTTTAGATTATGAAGATTAGATCTAAGTGCATTGGCTAGAATATATCAGATGCTCAATAAATGGTAGCTATTGATCTTTTATCAGAAAGAGTAAATATTATTGTAGTAAGTTTTATTATGTTTTATTTGTGGTAAAATGAAGCACTCCTTTTGTTATGTTTTTGCCTAGTTCAATCTTAATAAATATGACTATTGATTCTCAGGTCATACCAATTGAAAAATAAAATTAGAGCCATAAAATAGCAGTTCACCGACACTCTCCCATCCCTTCTCGCCCAAATCTAGTCTGCTACTTGTTTCTCCTAAATTGTTCCAGAAATCACAAAGAGATGATTCATGAGAGGTCCAAGGATTCACTAGTTGTCTTGGATACCAGGTGGTGTCTGTTCTTCTCCGCTCTTCTACAGATGCCTCTATCATTACTATATCCAAGAGAGGGAGCTGTGTGACCACAGCTGCTCCCGACCAAGAGCACCACTCACACCTCAAAAGAAGTGATCAAGAGTGTTAATCTCTGTTTGCAATGCCTAACACTGAAGACAGTGAGGCATCACAGCTGGTACACTCACCATTGCCAACTACCACTATAATTGCTGCATCTGTCATGGCTAATCCTGCCACCAGATTTGCCAATGCCTTTTCCAATAACTACAGTAATATTCCCAGTGTGCCTTGCTCTCACTGTTCCAGGAGTGTCGTAGAGTAGATTTCACTTAGCTCTTATTTGTCCTTTCATTATCACCTTCTCCCTCTAGTAATCACTTGTGAGTTCAGCGAGGCTGGAGCTATGGATAATGTGCCACTCTCACCATTACTAACCTTTCCAAATGCTCACTTTCCCTTGCTTAATTTTACTCATTCCTTCGATTTTGGGGGTTGTGGGGATGGTGTGGTGGATAGTGGTGGTAGTAGAGTCTTAGCTTATTATATAAATGATCCTTCTTCCAGACTAAACCATTCATATCAGGATTTTTCTAGCATGGGCACAAAATAGTTCCCTGATATCATTTGCAAAACCCATCAAAAGACTTGTTTTTTTTATATATTCTGTATTATATTTGAGAGAAAAATGCAAGTGAATGGTAATTTAAAGGGAAGGGAAGGAATCAAAGAAGCTATCCTTGTATAAATTTAAAACATCAGTAAATTAATTTATAAACGTTACCTTCAGTCTAAGTTTAGTTATAAAATAACCCATGGATGCCTCATAAGCTGTCCTCAAATGCAAGGTCAAAAAAGCAATTTTAAAGTCAGATGCAGGGCACCTGGGTGGCTCAGTTGGTTAAGCCACTGCCTTCGGCTCAGATCATGATCCCAGGGTCCCAGGATCGAGTTCCGCATCAGGCTCCCAGCTCCATAGGGGAGTCTGCCTCTCCCTCTGACCACCTCCCCTTTCATGCTCTCTCTCATTCTCTCTCTCTCTCTCTCTCTCTCTCTCTCTCTCTCTCTCTCGTTGCCTCCCTCCCTCTCTCCCTCTCTCAAATAAATAAATAAAATCTTTTAAAAAAAATAAACAATAAAGTCAGATGCATTCTGGCCCAATTTCCTATTTCAATAAATTCTTAAAATATTTTCTTTTTTTAGTATTTCTTTGAAGTCATGACAGTGTTAGTACAGGCTTAGTAATCATAATAATCAAGTGCTTATCTCCCAAAGATATTGTTTTGGATGTCAATTGGCAAAGATCCCACATGATGGTAATGATGATAATGGACCTGCACATGGTATATATTAGAAGCTTAATATTTTTAAAATTGACATATGAATGAGTGATAACCATTTTTTCATGAAGTACTACAAAACATATTATCATATATCACCTGATTTGATTCATAGAACAACCTTGTAAGAGGAGGAGGAATTCTCAATCTCACTTCAATGATGAGGCCTAAAGTAATTAGGAGATTTGCCCAATTACCCACAGCTAATAAAATAATTCAAAGTTAGGACTACTGCCCCAGCCTCTTTGGTTTTTCTTTAATTCTTTCCGAAAGTGGTTTCTTTTTATTATTGAAATATATGTTTTAAGATAGGTTGGTAGAAGCTTTACCATTGGGCTTTGATGACCCATCTGTGCCATTTCTGACTTAAAGTTCTCCTCACTTGATTATCCAGATTCTTCTCAAAATATACTTGTCTTTCAGAAACTAATTGAATGAAATGAATCTGGATTTCTTTACCATGAGTTTTAAGTATTTCGATTGACAAGCATCCACTGTTACTTTGACTACTTGTACCATTCTTAATAAGCCAATTCTTAAACTGTTGTTTAGTGTCAACAAGTTGTTTCAATAAGTGAATTTTTATTGTGCTAAAAAGGGAGGTGATGAGGATAGCTCAATGCATGTGAGGCTATTAGGAAACAGTGGACAAATCTTTCATCCACAGAAATAGGTGGCTCTGTGATGGATGGTACAATGGACTTCTATTTTTTCATCCACAAAAAACAAAAGATCTCACTTGGCAAATACGTTAGTGACAGATATACTTTAAAAAAAATCTTTACCCACATCACAGGAAGAAACATGGTGGTTTTCTTAAAACATGAGTCAGCAAAAGTGAAAATTTATTTGCTGCTTCAAGACCAAGTTTAAATAAAGCAAGCAATTCAAGGAGTATGCTATTCTTACTATTTAAATTGTATTCTAAAAAATAATGGTAGATATTATGTTATCTAACAAGACAGGGATCTTGTTAAAATGCAGACTCCCAGGTCTCACAATTAAAACTCTTCAATTAGAATTTGTATTTTAACAAGATTCTCCAAGCAGTTTCTATGCAGACTAACAATGTGAGAAATAATGATCTAGACTCAGAGAAACCTCACAGATCATCAGCAGGCAATCCATTCTTTTCAATACAAGGTTCTAAAATCAAGTATTCGATGAATTAATTTATTCTTTCAACACATATATATTTATGTTGTGATTAAAAAAAACCACTCATAATAACTGCTCTTCTGGTACTTTCAAATTAAGAGATAGACAGAACTTGAATTAGAAAAGTGATAAATGTTTCAAAGAGAAAATTCAGGTTGTGAAAGTTATAAAACTACACTAGAGCAATGATTCTGAAATTTGAGCATATCTACTCATCACCTAAAGAGCTTGTTAAAACACAGATTTGGGGGCCTCAGTCCCATACCCCACACCCCTAGAGCCTGTGATTTAGCAGTTCTAGGTTGCTATCCAATATTTTGCATTCTATCAAGTTCACCACAGAGGCAGATGCTGCCAATCCAATAACTGTGCTTTGCATATAAAGGATAAGGAGTGTAACAGTAGTTATCTCTACAAAAGTAAACACTCAGTTGACGGGAAGCTAAGAAAGTAACTAGTTCAATAGTGAGGTAATGAGTAGCAGAGAGATTTAACATGCGTAAAAACTCTGAGGTAAAAGAGGCAAAGGGGAAACAACAAGAAAATAAGGAAACCACTGAGAGAGGGAGAAAGTACAGAGGAAAGAGTAACACTGATTCAAAAAAGTAAAAGAAGTCCAGTGCACCTGGAATGTAGAGACCTAAAAAAAGAGATTTAATAAGTGAGACAAGAACTCAACCTTGAAGAGTCTTGTAATCTATTAGACTGATTTTTGGTTTTTAGCATAAGGACCTATGTAAAACTCTAAAGTGTTCTAAGCATAAAAATTAAATAATCAAGTTCATAGTTTTTAGATTTTTCTGATAGAAAATGCAGGGACTGGAGCCAAGTGTTCATATGAGATGAACTGTCAAGAGAATATGACTGTCTTCTGGGAAGAGGTAAGAGTGGCTTAAAATGACGGTAGCAGTGGATAGAAACCACTGAAAATTCAGTTGGATAGCTTTACCAGTTTTAATTCACCTCTGTGGTGTGGTGGCACTCTTAAAGACAATGGCTTGAATTTCTTGTGTGGGTTCTTGATTCTGAAGAAAGTAGAGCAAACCTTAAGCCAAAGGAAACTGTGTTTGTTTTGATCTGCCTGGGGGCTCCCTGAAGGACTGACACAAAGAGCTTGCCTTTGTTTTGCCCAATTGGGAATACTTCATTGGTGAGAAAACAACTTTAGGGAAGAAATGCCTCAAAACAATTGAAGCAAATGAATTGAGCCTTTGCCACCTGGGGCAAAGGGTAAACTTTGTGACAACAGACAAGCTGAAAGCCTTGGAGAAAAAGTTGGGAGTAAGGTATTTTGTGGATTAAGAGCTCGGAAAAACTCCCGAATATATGAAGGCATTTGGAAAGCCAACACAAATGAAAAGGGTAGAATGCATGCTCAGAAAAGACCTGAATAGTCATTAACCTTTCAACTCTGGCTGAAATGTAGTTTCAGCACACCCAGGAAATGAAAAAGGTGAAGCAGAGTTGTGAATGACCTGGCTAAAACTTTGAAGGAATGTCACCAGAGTCAATTTTCGAAAAATAAAAAAAAGTTAAAAATTTTTTTTTTCATTTTCTACCTTTTTTCTTAGATGTAGAAATCTGAGAAAATCTACTAGACATATATAGAACCTTCTAACAACAGAATAGACATTCTTCTTAAGTGCATATGGAACATTTTCGAGGATAGACAATAAGATTAAACAAATTCGACACTTGGTATGATTTCATCCTGTGTACTATTATCTGATCACAAAAAAAGTATATTATCTGTATATTATCTGATCACAAAAAAAGCACCTTCATAAATTTAAAATAGAAATCATACAATGTATGCTCTCAGACCATGTTGGAATTAAATTAGAAATTGGTAACAGAAAAAAAACTAGAAAACACCAAAACATTAACTGAATTACATTAACTGAAAACACATGGGGCAAAGAAGAAATCAAGACTTCTTGATTCTTCTTAATCAAGAAGTCTTAAGACTTCTTAAATCTTTACATTTAAGAAATGTTAAAAGATTTGTAACTAAAGTTAAATGAAAACACAATTTATAAAAATTTGTGCAATAGTGAAAGCAGTACCTAGAGGCTAAATTTATAGCGCTGAATTCTTGTATCCAAAAGTAAGAGAGACTAAATCAAAAATCTTAAACTATAAAAAGAAGAGAAAATTAAACTCAAAGTAAGCAGAAGATTAAAAATTAGAGCAAAAATAAATGAACTGAAAAAAGGAGATCAATAGAGAAAAATCAGTGAAGCCAAATACTGGTTCTTTGGGAAGATCAACAAAATTGATGTGCCTTAAATCAGGCTAAATAAGAAAAAATGAGAATGTGAATTATCAATATTACAAATGAAAGCGGGGACACCACTACAGATGCCACAAAATTTAAAAAATGATAAAAGAATACTACAAAACACTATGTCCACAAATTTAATAACCTAGATTAGATGGATCAATTCCTTAGAACATAATTTTCAAAACTCACAGAAGAAATCATCTGAATAGGATCATATCTTTTAAAGAAAGTGAACCAATGATTGATAACCTTCTAAAGCAATGTACCAGAACCACATGAATGTAATGGTAAATTCTACTAAACATTTAAGGAAGAAATTGTGGGGATTCTCTTTATCTTTCAGAGGATAGAAACAGAGGTAAGACTTCCTACCTCATTCTGTGAAACCAGCATTACTTTAGTATCAGAACCAGGCAAAGACATTACAAGAAAGAAAACTACAGCCCATAAATGGAAAAATCTTCAACAAAAGTTTAGCAAATTGAATTCAACAATTTGTAAAAAAACAATTATGCATTATAACCAAGTGGAGTCTAACCCTAGTAGGCAAATTTGGTCCAACATTTAAAAATCTGTTAATGTAATCCATAAACATCAATAGGTTAAAAAGGGAAAAAATCACATGTTAATATCAATATATGCACAAAAATCATTTGATAAAATCCATGTCCCGTTCATGTTAAAACTCCTAGAAATCTAGGAATAGAGGGAAAATCTCTCAATTTAATTTTTAAAAACCCTCCACAAAAACCCCTACAGCTAACACTTTTGGTGAGAAACTCAACATTTTCCAACTTATCTCAGGTATAAGGATGTCCCTTCTCACCACTGCTTTCAATATATTGCAAGTCCTAGGTAATGTAGTAAGACAAGAAAATAAAAGGTATGTGGATTGGGAAGAAAGAAATAAAACTGTCTTGTTCTCAGATGACATGATTATCTATGTAGAAAATATGACAGTATCAACAAAAAAATTTCCCAGAAAAACAACAAAAGAAAATGACCATAGCAAGGTTGCAACATACAAGGTTAACTTACCAAAGCCAATCACTTTCTATATACCAGCAACAAATGAGTAGACCTTGAAATTAAAAATATAATACAGTTCACCTTATTTCCCCAAAATAGAATGCTTTGGTAGAAATCTAACAAGTATGTGTAAGATCTATATGATGAAAAACACAAAACTTTGGCAGTTTCTTACAAAACTAATCCTACTCCTACAAGATTATCTAGCAATTGCACTCCTTGATATTTAGCCAAAGGAGCTGAAAACTTATGTCCATATGATAACCCAAACATAGTTATCTATACCAGTTTGATTCACAACTGCCAAAACTTGGAAACAGCAAGGACGTCCTTCAATAGGTGAACGGACAAATAAACTGGCACATCCAGAGAATGGACTATTGATCATCACTAAAAGGTAATGAGCTATCAAGCCATGAAAAGACATGAAGGAATTATAAATGCCTATTATAAAATGTAAGAAACCAACCTGAAAAGACTAACATACTGCATGATTCCAACTATATGACATTTTGGAAAAAGCAAAACTATTAAGACATTAAAAGTATCAGTGGTTACCAGAGGCTAGGGAGGAGGAAAGGGATAAATAGGCAGGGCACAGAGAAGTTTTAGGGCAGCAAAAATACTTGGTGTGATGCCGTAGTAATGTATACATGTCATTAATACATGTATCCAAACCCAGAGAATATACAACACCAAGAGTGAACCATAATGCGACTTTGTGTGATCATGACGTATCAATGTAAGTTCAGCAATTATAGCAAATGGACCACTCTGGTGGGGTATATGATAATGAGGGAGGTTAATAATGTGGGAGGGGGGAATATTTTTTACCTTCTCTACTGTGTTGTGAACCTGAAACTATTTTTATTAAAGTCTTAATAAAATTTTGAAAGAAAATTAGGAAACAGTTCTATTTACAATAGCATCAAAAATTAAAATAACCAGGAATAAATTTAATTAAGGAAGTGTAAGACTTGTATACTGAAAATTACAAACACTGCATAAAGAAATTAAAGAAGGCCTAAGTAAACAGTAAGATATCATGTATTCATGAATTGTATGACTATGAACTTTATGACTTGAACTCGAAGACAGCAATGCTCCCCAAAGTGGTATAAAGATTCAATGCAACCCCTATCGAAACTCCAGTGACTTATTTTACTCTTTACCTATTTTAAACCTTACTACAAATGTGAACAAAACTGTGTGGCACCATCATAAGAATGAACATATAGATTAAGGGAAATAGAATTGAGATTCTAGAAATAAGCTATATATCTGTGGTCTACTGATTTTGACAGAGGTATTAAGGTTATTCAGTGGAGAAAAAGCAACATCCTCAACAAATAATGTTCAAATGGATATCCACTTACAAAAGAATAACTTTGAACCCTCTCATCACACTATTACAGTTAACTCAAAATAAATCAAAGATCTAATTATACGAGCTAAACATATAAAACTCCTAGAACACATATGGGCATTTTTCATTCTTGTATTAGACCATGGTTTATTAGCTCTGACACTGAAACCATGAGCCACCAAGTAAAAAACAGATAAATTTGACTTTATCAAAACTGAAATTTGATACATGAAAGGACATCATAAAAAGAGTTAAAATGCTACCCATGGAATAGGAGAACATAAATTCACATCACAAATCTGACAAAAAGCCTAATTTCCAAAAATATAGATATATAAAGAATTCTTACAACTCAAGAAAGGGGAAAAAATCCTAATTAAAAATGAGTTAAGTATCTGAATTGACATTTCCCCAAAGATGATGTATGCATAGCAACATAAGCACATAAAAAGACAATCAATGTCATTATGGAAATACAAATGAAAACCACAATGAGATACCATTTCACAGTCACTGCAATGGCCATAATCCCAAATCAGGAAATAGCAACTTCTGGAGAGGGTATGGATAAATTGGAACCCTGATACTTTGCTGATATAAATGGAAAATGGAGGGGCACCTGGGTGGCTCAGTTAAGCACCTGCCTTCAGCTCGGGTCATGATCCCAAGGTCCTAGGATTGAGCCCCACACTGAGTTGGGTCCTTGTTCAGTGGGAAGCCTGCTTCTCCCTCCCCCTCTGCCTGCTGCTTTCCCTGCTTATTCTCTCTCTCTGTCAAATAAATAAAATCTTAAAAATAAATAAATAAATGGAAAATGGAGTGACTGCTATTGAAAATAATTTGGTGGTTTTTCAAAAAGTTAAATACAGAATTATCACATGACCCCATTATTTCACTACTTAGGTATATATTCCAGTTTCATTACTAGGTATACATTCACTACTAGGTATATATTCTACTAAAAAGTTAAATAAGAATTATCATATGACCCAGTAATTTCACTACTAGGTATACACATTCAAAAGTAGATAGAACAGATGCTCATGACTTGTACACAAGATTGTAGGACTATTCACAATAAAGTGTGAGAATACCACAAACTGAATAGAAAACAAACTGATAAACAGAAAACAAATGTGGCCTATCCATACAATGGATTATTCTTCCATAAAAAGTACTGAAGTATGGATGCATGCTATTGTATCAATGATCCCTGAAAATGTAAAGCTAACTAAAAGAAAACAGATACAAAAGGTCCCATATTATATGATTCGATTTATAAGAAACATCCAGAAAAAGGGAAATCCAAAAGATAGAAAACAGATTAGAAGTGGCCAGGGACTAAGAGGAGGGAATGCCCTATCTACTCTGCTAAATGAATACAATTTCCTCTTTGGGGGTTATAAAAAAATTCTAGAAAGAGAAGTAATAGGTACACAACATTATATATGCTCTTAATGCCACTGAATTGTATACATTTAATATTTAAAGTGATAAATTTTATTTACTCATTTAAATATTTTATTTATTTGAGAGAGAGAGTGAAGAAGTGGGGGGGAGGGGCAGAGGGCAAGAGAGAGAGAGAGAGAGAGAGACTCTCAAACAGACTCCACCCTGAGCATGGAGCCCAATGTGGGGCTAAATCTCATGACCATGAGATCATGACCTAAGATAAAATTAAGAGTTTGACACTTAACCAGCCAAGACACCCAGGTGCCCCTAAAGTGGTAAATTTTATATTATGTATCTTTTACCACAATATAAGAGAATGGACAGAGTTGCTGTATATTCAGAAGTCAGATTTGCAGGAAATAAATGAGATGAAGATGATGCCCAGATTTCATCCTGAAAAAATGAAGAATGACCCCATTAGAGGATTAAAAACATCTTTGCAGGGAAAAGGGAAAATTAGCTTGAGTTTGGAATATTAAGGTTGAAATTTTCATAACATATATAAATAAATGTGCTAAGAAATCAGTGGAACATACAGATTTGCAGCTGAGGTGGCAGATTGGTACTACAGATAGGGTTAAGAGAATTATAATGGTAACTGAAGACGTAAGAGTGAATGAAATAATGAAGAGAGTATAGAGCCCTATACTCAGGGGTTATAGAGCCCTATAGAGCCCTAACTTAAATGTTAGATAAAGGAGAATGGCAGAATTTTTTTTGGCAGAGAGAGTGACAGTAATAGGAAAATGAACAGCTTAAGACTGACTGCAAGGAGAGAGTGATTTAATGAGAGAGTAATCAAAAGTATGGACTGCTACTCAGGCCTCAAATATGGCCTAAGAACAGAGTTATGCCGTTTAGGTTAATCGATATAGAATCATTGTTGATCTACTTTTGAAAGAAAGCAGGAATTGGAAATCTGATTGAAATGGTTTTGAAGAATGCTGAGTTTAGGGTAGTAATAGAGGTAATGGTAATACACAACTCAACTGAGAACTTTGGCTATGAAAGATTGGTGAGATTAGAGCTGTACTTGGGGTCAATACAGTGTTGGTGGAAGAATTTTCTTGTTTTGGGGGGATTTGGATTAGAGACAAATATATTTTAAATAGTAGTTAAGTAGCAGATTTCCATTGAGGGAAACTGTCATAAAGTTAATGCTTCTTAGATGCCTGGAAGTGAAGACTAATTATATGAAACATAATAAAAGGGCCGAAGAAGAAAAGTGGATAGTATCATGCATTTACTATTTCAGGGACAGACAGCTATTCTTTTGGGCATACATAATGTAATATTTAATAAATACATAAAAGCATGGCTTCCATTATATATTAGACTATAATCTCATTTCGCTAATGCAAAATTGTAAATATATTAAACATACACTTTTTGTTTCTCCTTAGAATGAATCACTGATATAAAAAAATATATCGGCATCTACTTGCATATACTTTGTAGAATTCAGGAAGTGTGTTTACCAGAATTTTAATCAAATCACTTAAGGCTCACAGACAGCATCCAAAACACTTCCATTGAAATACAAAATATAGCAATGCTTATAAAGCATATTACTGATGTATTTAATGAACACTTTTGCTTTTATGATGAACTTGGAATTTTTATTCTAAACATGATCTTCTATGTATTCTAGGTATTATGAATGAGAAAGAAAAAATAAAACTTAACAAAAAGGAAAGATATAGTTTATGTAGATAATCAAAAATAAAAACACAACTATAGTTTAATCTGACATATAATGTGACATCATCTGTGAGAAATACAGAAGAGGATGATAAGCATACATTATTTACTTCTGCAAGGGTTGCATTTCCTAGTGTGATCTAATTTATTTGCCTTAGCAAAATGCTTAAAATACCTTTTATAAACACTTAAACATTAGAGCCACTGAATTTAAAGAATTCTATATAAAATAAGGTCATTTTTAGTATCAGATTAAAGAGTCTAATTTTTAACCTACCAAAAGGATATAGAATCAGTATATGCATTTTTCAAGATAAAGTATTGTGAGTAAAGAAATAAACTGTTTACTCCACAATTATGGCAGCTTCTTTAGATACTAGTACAGAGCACAGCGTGTAAAACTTAACACCCAACAGCACAGATGTCGATTTTAGACCTGAGTTTTAGACAGTCCTGCAGAGAGTCATGATGGCTCTACACACTAAATGATTGCTCCTGGGCAAATAATATATTTTGTTAAATCCCTTTCCTCATTTGTAAAATGGGTAATAATATTACCTATTTTATACATTAATTATATTTCATTAAATATAAATTATAGGTGAAATATTTAGTGTAGCATATGGAAAACTTTTTAAAGAGTAGGGTTTTTTAAAATTTTTTTTATTAGAATAGTCAGCTTTTGCCAAAAATTAGGTACTTTTGTTATATTAAAGACAACAGTATGTAAGCTTGTAGGAAAAAAAAAGACAGATAATTGATTGTAGTGTTTGTCTCCATAGAACAAGTCTTATAAGCAGAAAGAAAAAGTACAAGTAACCTACCTCAGTTACTCCTTCTGACTCATCCAGCAGTATGCCTGATGATTAAATTGGTTTTCTTTAGATCTCTTTACCTTCGCTTACTCTCATCCTAGCTATGTTACTTAATCAGTTACTAAGCCTGATGTGGACCCTGTATAAACCATGAACATTTTAAAAAGAAAGAAATTCTTATGTGGGGTTTTAATTGGAACATGCCCATTAGAGTAATTGGGTGCTAACGGGCTTCCATATTTTCTTCAATAATAACTAGTGTGGTCCTCTACCTCAAAGTCAAGGAGTAGAAAATTATTTGCAACCATAATCAAAAAGCTCTGTGTACATTTAAATTTATTTGTGTGTGGGGAAACTAATGGTCTGCTAAACTTATTATTGAATAATAAAATTAAGAACTAGAAGGAATCTTCAAACTACCTTTACGTTAATTTCTTTATTTAAGTGACAAAAACTAATCCTAAATTTTATAAAGTAATATTTCTAGGTCACACAAGTAATCAGTGGCATAGGCAACGTTAGAACTAAATTCACATTGTAAATCACATAGTTTTCATTTATTATGCTCATTTTTTTAGTAACATATAATGTATTAGTTTCAGGGGTATAGGTCTGTGATTCATCAGTCTTACACAATTCACAACACTTACCACAGCCTATACCCTTCCCAATGTCCATCAGCCAACCCCCCATCTCTTCCACCTAATTACCCTCCAGCAACCCTCAGTTTATGTAGATAATCAGAGAAATGAAACAAGATGGGATGGGGAAGGAGACAAACCATAAGAGACTCCTAAACTCACGAAACAAACTAAGGGTGGCTGGGAGGTGGGGCGGGATAGGGTTATGGACATTGGGGAGGGTATGTGCTATGGCAAATGCTGTGAAATGTGAAAGCCTGATGATTCACAGACATGTACCCTGGGGCAAATAATGCATTATATGTTAATAAATAAATAAATAAATTAAAAAATCATAAGGAATGAAAGAAAAGTTGAAATTATGAAGTATATCAAAATCATTTTTTAATTTAAAAACACCATTAAGAAAGCAAATGGGTATGTATAGAATGGGAGAATATAGTTGGAATCATATATCTGATAAAAAAATAAATGGACATTTCACCAAATAAAATATATGAATGGTTAATAGGTACATGAAAATATGTTCAATTTCATTACTCACTGAAAATTAAAACCACAAGGAGATACTACTTTATCCCCAATAGAAGGACTATAATCCAAAAGACAGTAACATGCTTTGGCAAGCATGTAGAGAAACTAGAACTCTAAACCTTTACATTTGACATGTAAAATGATGGAAACATTTTGAAAAATTGTTTGGCAGCATTTGGAAAGTCAAATATAAATTTACCATCTGACCGAGTATTACACTCTAGATATCTACCCAAAAGACATGGGAATGTATTTCCATACAAGTATCTGTACATGGATATTCAAAGCAGTATTCTTCATAATAGGCAACAAGTGGGGGAGGGAGTAGTAGAGAGAAAATAAATGTCTATCAGTTGATGAATAATCAAACAAAAAGTCACAAATTCAAGCAATGGAATACTATTCAGCATTAAAGAGGAACAAAACACATACATGCTTCCACACAGGACCTCAAAATCATGACACTATGTGAAAGAATGCAGATATAAAAGACCACATATTGTATGACTAATATATCTAAGTAGTCCAGAAAAGACATATTTATAGACACAGAAAATATATTAGTATGTGCCAGGGATGGAGAGTAGGAAGCAGTGATGGCAAGTGAGCCTCAGGTTTCTTTATCAGATGATAGAAATATTCTACAATCAGGTTATAATGATGGTTGCACAACTGTAAATTTGTAAAACCTGTTGAATTGTATCCTTAAAATAAATTTATTGTATAGAAATTACAACTCACTGCAGCTGTTAAAGTTAAATCAATTATTATGGCTTATTACATGTATTTTTTGTAAATTTTTCTTAGGTGCTTAAGGAGAATGTGTATTATTCAATTATTGATTCCCTGTTAATGACATGGTAATACATCTTTCCTTTTGCTTTATAATTCTCTCAAATTTTGTAATATTTATTTTAAGGATATATTATTAAATACACTTGAAGTCCTTACACATTTTCCTATGAACTAAACATTTCATTTGTATTTAACCTAATAATGAGTTTTGTCTTAAACTTTCATTTGCTTGAAAAAAACATAGTTACCTCAGTTTTAATTAGGATCGTATTTAACTTTTGGCATTCCAGCATCCCCAATTTTAGAAATGTTTTGTGGTCCCAAATATGGTCTACTTTGATAAATGTTCCATGTGCATTTGAAATGAACATGTATTCCATTTTTGAGGGGAGCGTATTCAATAAGTTTTAATTAGGTAAATTTAGTTGATCTTGTATTTCAAGTTTTCTATATCCTTAATGGTTTTCTGTACTTAGTCTATTAATTATCGACAAATATTGAATTATCTGACTGTAATTTTTGGTTTGTCTATTTCTTTGAATTCAATCAGTTCTTAATTTTATCATTTTAAGTAGCATAAATATGCGTATTTGTTATATATAGTATGGGTAATGACAGAATATTCCCTATTTCTGGTGAAATTCTCCACTCTAAAATCTGGCTTGTCCAAAATAGGTATAGCCACTCTGGATTTATACTGATTACTGAAAGTACAGTATATCCTTCCCCATCCTTTTAATTTTAGCCTACTTGTGCTTTTATACTTAAGATATGTTTCTAGCTCGTGTTTTTATTCAGCCTAACAATTTATTTCCTTAATTGAGGATGTTTAACTGAACTGGATTGGATTGGATATATTAGGATTTCAATAAAATTGAAAACAGGAATTTAATCGGAAAAAAAAATCAGTGTATCCAAAAGCTGTTTGAGAAAAAAAATAAGCCTTCAGACAAGATAAGAAAAAAAAGAGAATATACAAATTACTCTATCAGAAATAAAAAAGGACAAGTCTCTGTAGATACCGTGACATTAAAAGAAAAATAAAGCAATATTAACAAGAGCCTTATGCCCCCAAGTTTGGTAACCTAGAGAAATGGACCAATTCCATAGAAGGCAAAGCTGCCAAAACACACACAAGAAGAAATAAACAATATGGATAGGTCTATATCTATTGAAGAGGTACAATCAATAATTATATCCTCTCTTGGCATATTAACTTGAAGTGTTTGTTTTGCTTATAATATGTAACTTCAGCTTATTACAGTCTATGTTCAAGATATATTATGCCAC
The DNA here is from genome assembly GCA_028533885.1 of Nasua narica. Taxonomy (NCBI): domain Eukaryota; kingdom Metazoa; phylum Chordata; class Mammalia; order Carnivora; family Procyonidae; genus Nasua; species Nasua narica. Next base: position 44,908,245 of record CM052813.1, on the reverse strand, counting down.
TTCACATACACTAAAATAACCTTAAAATACTGCACTTCCACTTCTTTCTTCCTGATCTTTGTCCTCTGCTGTCAAACAATCTGTTTACATGTTATTAATTGTACACTACACTTTTGTGGAAACAATTATTTTTTTAAATTAACTTACAAATGTAGAATTCTTATCCATATAATTGCTTATAGCACTTCTCTTATTTCATTTCTATACATTCATATTTTCTCCTGGTTTAATTTTTCTTCTGCCTAAAACATTTTGGTAGCGTAGGTTCTCTGGTGATAAATGCTATCAGATTTTGGATGTCTGAAAAAACCTGGAGTTTACAAGAGAGTAGAAATATTTTTACTGAGTACAGTATTATCTTTTGTTCAAGTACTTTAAGAGATTGCTTCATTGTATTCTTGCTTGCATTGCTTCTGTTAAAAAATCTGTTGTCATTTTTGTGTGTTTCAGGGCTGTCTCTGTTTCATTCTGAATAGTTTTTTTATTGTTATGCCTTCGACTTAACTAAACTGCAGCATCTAGACTGCCAATAATCTCATCTAGAGTATTTTGAATTTCAGATATTGTTGTCTTTACCTCTAAAATTTCAATATCCCACTTCAAATATCTCTAGGTCTCTAAATTTCTAACATCTGAAATGCAGTTATAGTAACTATTCATAATCCTTCTCTGATAGTTCTGACGTCTTGTTCAGTTGTGGATTAGGTTGTTCATTATTCCCTAAATTACTGGTCATGCATTCTTGTAGAATTCTTGCTTTCTCCAGTTATTTGCTTTTTGTTACTTTGTAAACTCTTGTTGCTGTGGTTTCTCTGGACTCTAATATCCATCTCTTTAACCTATGTAATCTCTTGTGTTCTACAGCCCTGTGACATGCCATGGAAACTACCAGTGGGAACTAAACTGAGAGAACAGTAGAGCTCAAATTGTTTACTATTTCTCAGATACCACTGTCCTTCACTCTCTGGTGTCCAATGTTCTCTGAACTGTTGGTTAAATATTTTTTATTACTTTTTTACCCCATTTGGGAGGATAAATTGAATCTCTTCTATGTGTCAGAAACAGAAATCCAAATGTCAGGCTTTTGAAGTTATTTTTGAAGACCTTCGGTTAATAAAGTTTATTAGTCTCTACCAGTCTCTTTTGCTTCTTTATATTTTTTAAAATATTTTAATGACTTGATTTTATGTCTATTATTATCTTATTTACTCAAATTGTGAATTTTTTTTCTAGTATTTCTCCAGTGAAACGCTATCTAATAGAAAAGTGTGATCCTAAGAGATAATTTAAATTTTTCTGGTATTTACACGAAATACAATGTAAGAAAGAGGTGAACTTAATTTTAATATATTTTATATAACTCAGTTATACAAGATATTATCTTCTCAAATCACTTAAACATCCCTCCAATGATTTTCATCACATAAATTTATTAAGGTTTTCACATTTGTCTTTCTTAGTTGTTGAAATCAGGTGTCAATTTTATCCTTATAGTACATTTCTATTTAAATGCTAAAATATAATTGGAAATATATAGTTTGTATTTCTATTTCATAAAATTTACAACTGAGAATGTATATTAATAGAATCATTTTTTCTAAATATGTGTAAGCAGTTTCCAATAACTGAATACAAAAATTATTTTCCTTTAATCTCATATCCATATAGAAAAACTAGTTTATCTAATTTTATAAGAGTTGAATTGACTTTGACGAGAAGCACAAGAGTTTGAAAATATATTTTTTGCAAGTTAAAGGAACTTACACTTATGTCAACTTAGTGAACATTATATTCCAAGGAGTATTGCCAATATACTAAGAAAAACTGCACAGCAGAGAGGCCATCAACAAAACAAAAAGGCAATTGACTGAATGGGAGAAGATATTTGCATATCATGATCTGGTAAAGGGTTAGTATCCAAAATATATAAAGAACTCATACAATATATGAGTAGATATAGAGGACAGCACAATAATCATAGTTAATACTGTATTGCATAATTGCAACTTGCTAAGAGAGAAGATATTAAAAGATCTTATCACAAGTAAAAAAAATTTAAATATGCATGGTAACAGATGTTAGCTAGACTTATTGTGGTGATCATTGCACAATATATACAAATATTCAATCATTTCATTTTAAACCTGAAACTAATATGTTATATGCATTATACCTCAATAAAAAACTATGAAACTCCAAATTTATCATGACCCAAGATTTTTCAGCTTTTGTAGATTTTGCACTATATGTATATGTGGGTATAACACTGAATTTCAACCAAAATCATCTGTATGCTTATTCATATTGGGAAAATGTGTAAAATTATAATACATTCTTATTCTGAAAAATTTCATTTTCAACATACATTTCATATCTATCTATTTAGATAACAAATAAGTTTTCCTTTCCTTGAGCTTCAAATTGAGCTCATTCATATGCAGTGTGAGAAAAGAAAACAGACTGCCATTTTTTGTCTTTTATTATTAAATATCTGGCAGACATTCCTTGGTTTCAAGAAAATCTGTAATTGGAATTAACAGTACAGTAAATCTTTAAAAAAAAATTCTTTCATGTTGAACCAGAGTCAATTGGCAAAGAATACAAGATTATTGAATTCATTGTCTTCTATTTCTTCTGCAAGTTCCATAAACTGTTAATGATTCATAGCATCTGTCATATGGACTAAAGAATTTTCATAACTGCATCATGGCAATTTTAAGAGACTGCTTCAAAAACTAAGCACAAATATTTTCAATATGCATAATGCAGTGGAACAGAGCAATAAGGAAAACATTAGTCTCTTCTTTTAACATTACAATAATTATTTATATTTTTGACCTAATATAGCTGGAGCACCATCTGCCAACATAAAACTAATTCTCTCGTATCTAGATCAAATTCTTTAACGAAAATAAAATACTAAAAGATAACTCCACAAATTCATTTTTTCAGACTGAAAAATGACAACAATTCTTTTTGAGTTGGGAGTCTTTGGATGCATAATTTACTCATTAAATACACAGTGTCTATTCTAGCTCATCTAAAGCTAAAGAAACTGTTTATACTGTTTCAATTTTCAATCCAGTTATCTTTAGGTCTTTTTTCCATTTTTCTTTTTTTTGAAATCACTTAACATTTTTAATTATTTAGAGAGAACACAGGTGCAGATGGTGGGGAGGGACAGAATGAGAGGAAAAAAATCTCAAGCAGATTCTCCACTGAGTGGGAGCCTGAGGTGGGTTTGAGCTGACAAACCTGAGGTCATGACCTGAGTGGAAATCCAGAGTCAGCCACTTAACCAACTGAGCCACCCAGGTGCCCCTTTAGGTCTCTTTACATTGGATTGGTATCTTACATATAGTTGTTTGGTGACAAAATTAAAGATCACTTATTTGTAGGCTATCTTTCTAGTACTTCCTCAAAATTTTCTAACAAAATTTAAATAACTGACCAAATCATTTGTTTCAATATCTGAAAATGGTCTTTTCTTATGAGACTAGTCCACATTTTATACCAGACTGAAAGAGGGCTCTCATGAGAAATCATATCTGCAGGTATTAACACATTTCTCATTCATTTCACTTTCAAGAACACTATGATTGACCAGCCAACATTTTAGGTCTGTGCAAATGAGACTATTCTGACCGAAGCTCTGACTCTACCATCTACTATGGTAACTATACCCGCCTTTCCTTTGGCTGTTTAGTGCAACCAGTTAGCCCTTGCCAGCTTAGGACCCAATTATGCTCACTGCATTTAAGTTTCCCAACTCAGTGATCACAGCTCCTACTGTAAGGTCTGGCCTACAGAGAAGATTGATTACAGTGTTTTTCAAGGATGCTAGGGTTCAACTTACAAACTCATTTCTCATAGTGGTGGTTAAAAGCTTGTTTTCTAGACATTCACTTTGTGGTTAGTTTACTATTTCAATCTCCTAAGACTTTGAATTCTTTTGCCAGTAGTAAACCAGAGCAGGTCTGATCCTTCCAATTGGCTCACTGTGGGCCACATTTTAGTCCATGTTTCAGCCAACCAACCAAATTGTTTGAGCCCTTTCTAATTTCCTAGGCTGCAACATTAAATGCAGAATCTCTGAGCCCATATAAATAATTCAATATAACCCAACTGTATGTTCCTTCTACCATTATCTCAAGTCTTTAGTATCTATTTCCATCTATTTTCCTTGGATCTCTATCTGTAGAAATTAGAAAATTGCAGTAGTACCTTTGAACTGTAACATACCTCATCATGGTATGTTACAGTTTATACCTCACTTTTAGGATTCTGCTATAACTTGAACTTAGGTACAGTTGTAAAAGCATGAAAGGGAGGTAATAGGTGGTACTGTCTTCCATGGAAACTGCGTCTGGGGAGCCATTACAGCGTTTGAGGCAATGAAGTGAATCCCTTCAGATCGGGATACGACCAGTGAGGGTGGAGAAACCCCTACCTGTGGGAATGGGGAGTGTGCTTGTACTAGGGAAAGAGAGGCCTCTTCTATTGGCAAAGATGACTCATCAGAATTTAGGGCTTCAATGTCCCCAGCCCCACCAGGATTTTCCCTCATGTTCCCATTCCAACTTACAGGACCTCATTCTTTCCCAAAGATGCCCTCACTTTAACAGTGGACACCCTATAAGACTGAAAATTCAACTTGCATTATAATTCAGCCATTTACTCAATGAGATTCTGTATTTTATTTTTAATCACATCAATCCTAGGCTACAAAAGATAAGGTCCTCCTTCAGGGCATACACAAAAACTCTAAGGTCATTTATGTCATTCTTGAACTGGCAATTTGAATCCCTGAACTCATGCTTTTCTTGTACTACTTTGGCCAGTAATGTTAGGAACAACCAGCCAACCTCACTGTATTGTTTAGTTTTCCAAAAACATTTGAAAGTGGGGTGCCTGGGTGGCTCAGTGGGTAAAGGCCTCTGCCTTTGGCTCGGGTCATGATCTCGGGGTCCTGAGATCGAGCCCTGCATTGGCTTTCTGCTCAGTGGGGAGCCTGCTTCCCCCCTTCCCTGTCTGCCTCTCTGCCTGCCTTTCTGCCTGCCTCTCTGCCAACTTAAAAAAACACAAAACAAAACCATTTGAAAGTATTATATACATACGTACTCCCATTCAACCACTTAATAGGAGCCAGGCACTACCTAGCTCTTATTAAGTGGTTGAGTAGGAGTATCCAAAGCAGATATTCCATGTATCTCTATTGCCATATTACTCTATTGACTATCGATGCTCTAGTTGCTGGTAGAAATAGTCATTAATGTCTTTAAATCTAGTGAAATTAAAGATCCAATTCTAGAAATTCCAGAACCAATTCAAAAACCCCATCCTTAACATTCTGTCCCTCTAGAAAACACTCTCAGCACCACAATCTCTATTAGTCAAGATAAATATCTATCTCTTTATCCATCTATAGAATAAGGAAGTGGCTCATGTGATTATGGAGGCTAAGTCCTACTACCTGTAGTCCAAAAGACTGAGAACAAGGACAGCCAGCTTTTCTCTCAAAATTTTTTCTTCCAGATTTTATGGTTTCTGATAAAATATTAGCATTCATGTAATTTACTCCTGTGGATAAGGTTATTCATTTTTTGAATAAAAAATTATTTTTCTCTGGAAGCCTTTAAGTTCTGCTATTTGTTATGATTTTTATCTCTTCTGTTATAATATACCTTTTTATAGTTTTTTTTAATGAAATTCTCTTGTGTTAACTGATCTGTCGATTGATGACTTTCATCTATTTTGGAAATCACTCTGCCATCATCTTCTCCCATATTTCATATGTTCTATTTTCTCTATTCTCCTGAGACTTGAATTATGAGCATCTTAAACCACTTTACATTCTCCAGAAGACTGTTGATGCTTTATTCTATTTTAAACTAATTTTTTCTCTTACAGCTTCAATTTGATCATTTGCTATTGGCCTGTATTTAGTTCTCTACTGCTCTCTCATATCAAGAATTCTCTTTAGGACATTTTTGTTAGTTTACATACTTCCTGGAATGCTTTCTCTTTTCATTCATATTGCTTATACATCCCACTAGATCCCTTAACATTTTATCAGAAGAATTTTAAGGTTCATAACTGATTGTCTCAACTCCTGGAATATCTTTGTGTCTACTTCTATTGATCATTTACTTTCTCAAACATGTTTCACATTCTCTTGCTTCACCATGGGTTTTATTTTGTGTCACACATTTTTATAAAAGCCCAATAGAGACTGAAGTGAATTAGTTTTATTTCCAGAAAGGAACACACTCCTGTTCTTGCCACTTCCTTATTGGAAAACCTAGACTCCTGGTGAGTTTCTCTTATTTTTTCTTCTTAGCCTCCAGTTTTATGGCACAACACCTAACATTCTGTGGACTAGTGTTTTAAAGGTAGTCAGTTTTGATCTATATGGAGAGATGCTCTGACCTTAATCTTTCATGTCTGTTAACACATAACAAAAGTTTTTTGAAAATTAGACTAATTTGTCCTTATCCTAAGCTACTACAGATAGCTTATCTTCTGTTTCAGTCATGGATCACAGTACCCACGGATCCTTTGTTTTCATTCTCTCGAGTTGAGTTCATTTATTTCACTTCTGTTTCCTTATGTTCTCCATGATGGACAGAAAATAAGTATGTCATCGATCTGCCTTGTTTTCATTGTTAGGACAAGAGCAACATTCCTGTACAACTTTCTACTCTGACCTGGAAGTTTAATTTCAACTTGTTTCTTAACTCTTACTTCTAAAAAGTCCTATTTCTTTGTGCTTAAAATATCGTTATTCGTCTTTTTGTTGTTGTTCATTGTGTTATTCTGTTAACTCTAACAGGTTGAAATCTTGAGAGTCTAAATTGTGGATTATTCCTACAGAGATGATTTAGTTTTAGAGGGACTAGAGAGCGCTATTTACCACTTTTAAATTTTTGGCTAAATTTCAAGATTTGCAAATTCCTTGGCTACCTTACAACTGGCATGAAGCTTAGGTTTTAAATTCTTCCTTTGACATTAATATTTCTACCCATGACAACCCAAATTTTCTCTATGTTCATTTTAAAGATTTTATTTATCTGAGAAAGAGGGAGAGAGAGAGACCGAGAGAGAACTGGCAGAGGGAGGAGCAGAGGGAGAGGATGAGGGAGAGAGAATCTCAAGCAGACTCCATGCTGAGCATGGAGCCCAATGCAGGGCTCAATCTCATGACCTGAGCTGAAATCAATAGTCAGATACCCAATTGACTGAGCCGCCCAGGCACCCCTTACGTGTCCATTTTAAACTAACGGCTCCTTTGTTATGCTTTTTCTTTATTGTTGCTTAGAAAAGTCCCCTAACCACTTGAGTATTCATGAATTCAGTTCAGTAAGTTTTGTAACAGTTGACTCAGAACCTTGTTTATAGCTTCCTATAATAAAAGGCTAGACAGTATTATTCATAATCATTTATATTATTATTCAATATATATTCAATATGTTATTCAGTATATTCAATATATATTATTCAATATATTATTCATAATCATTCAAATATTATTCATAATTCATTCATCTTTAACTCCGATAATATTTATCACTAAGTTTCATGACATAGAGAATGCATTCAAAAGTGTTAATAGAATTCAAGAGTTAACATAAATATTAGGTCAAGCAGCATATCAATGATTATGAATGACTAAATCTATTATAATCTCTTCTACATAACTGTCACTAAGTAAGATTTTAACAGAGTTTCATTTTTAGGTATATTTTATTTATAAGATAACAAGGAAGCAAAAATGAAATACTCAACAAGTAGTTTGGAAAAGTAGGATGGAAGCTGGTAGAAAAATCATAATTGATAATAAAGATTCCTGGATCAGTTAGTACAAAATCAAGTATGTGAGAGGGGTTGTTTTTTCCAAGGAAGTAGGTAGAGTAGTAATTTTAGGTTCTTAATAAGTGTTCAAATATTCAGGACAAAATAAAAAGAAAAGAAAAAAACAAGTTCCAGGAAGGCCAGGGCAGCATAGTATCATAGAAGACAAAAAGAATTACTTATAGCTGCCATATTTATAGTCTTGAAATGTCACTGACACTTATTTGAGTTGTTCTTTCAGTTATAAGTTCAACCTTTCTATTGAGTGAATTCATTGCCTTTAACAAAGTGTTTTAATGAAATAATGTCAATGGTCCCATTTTAGCTTTTTCTTAGATTACAGCAAAGTATGCAGAATTAATAGAATTTTAAAATTATGCATGATCAAGTTCATCCTCAATTTGGAATAGCTCAATTATAATGAATGGAAATGTAGACTGTTGATCAGCAATGGCATTCTTAAATTGTTGAACTGAATTTTTTTTATTATATTCCACATGTAAAAATATTTTAATGCTTTCAACAAGTCTATCTTCTTAATACATACCAATGTACAAAACCTCAGAACTGAAAAGGTTTGCATTATATGCACAAAAATAGCAAAAGCAATGATCTCCTTTACAAAACAACTCTTCTTTAGCTCTTAGAGTGAAACTAGCTTTACTCCAAGAGGCTTAAAAGCATTCTTAAAACAGTATTCAACCCTACTAATAGTATACATCCCACCTTGCCCATTAGAACTTTTTCAGAAAATAATCTTGAGATGAAAATATAGTGGAAATTTGTCTTTTTATTTTCTCTCTTATCTGGGCCTCACTTCTGAAATGCAATGGAAGTTTTAACTTTTTCCCTAATACCTATCAGGCACCTGTCACAGGGATTAGAATTTGAAAAAGTGAGGAGGCAGCCCTAGTAGTCATGAATCAACAACAAAAGGTTTTTCTTTTCTTTCTTTTTTTTTTAAACAGAATTCAACAAGAGCTAAACAGAATTCAACAAGAGCTGATTTTTCATTTGGTGTTTGCAGCTCTAGTATGCTGGTTCCCAAACTAATAGTGCAATTAAGTAGATCAATCTTAATGCAGATATGGTAAAGAGTATGGTCATTTATAATAGGCGATTAGCTGCCCCAGCCATTTGGATATCAGAAGCAATAGTGCTCAGTGATTGAGATGGAAAATGGAGGTCTCATCAAAAAGAAAATCAAGCAGTTCATTAATTTATGCCCTTTTAAACCCATAAATGCTTAGTAATTCCTAGATTTTAGGGAAGTTTTAAAAGTCTGGTCTAAAATGCCACAGGCACATTAGCAGAAACATTTAAAGCTGTTAGAAGCTTCCAGCAGATTGTATTATTTATTATGTGCAGGCTCTAGGGGCTAAGAGCAGCTGAAAGGATTGCAGTGCCAACAGCTGAAAATGAAGATTCTCTAAATAAAGGGCCGGTTGCCATTTAGCCTGATGTGCAAAGAACCAAATATATAGTGGAACTCCTATGAAAACAAAAATGAGTCCTACTACCATTGTGTAACTGAAAGTAGAAATGTTTGTTTGTTATTTAATCAAAAGGTGTTATTAAAAATAGATGTTTCTTTCTCCTCATGAATGAAAGGACTATGATGCACAAATAAGGAACTGACAAAATATGAGAACACATTTTCGATTACAAAGCACTTTGCAAAATATGTTTTTATTATCTTTATTAATATGACATATATAAATGCCATTCAGATTTATTTTGTGCAGATGTGTCCTATAAATTCTTAGCAAGTTTCCAGACTGGTTTCCTTTCAAAAATGGAAAAGTGCTTTTAGTCTGCATAAGCCCTCTCACTTCACTGTTAGGTACGAAGCACTAGATTGAGTTGACATTGTGGCACAAAAGGGTATCCAAGAAATAAAGAAAATACGGTTCCCAACTTTCAATGAGCTCAACAATCTGTCTAGGCTCACATTTAAAACTTGGAAAATCTGAATTGCTAAACTGTGCTAATACTTTTTTACTAATGAAATTGCATCTGTAAACCAGAGAAAAAACATTGAATTGAAATATTTGAAAGGTTTATGGTCCATCATATCTCTGGAAAATGGCCCCAACAAACTTCTTAGAGTTACACTGAAAAATATGAGTTCACTGACAGCAATGTCTAGATTTAGGATTTGGTCATAGGTAAAACACACACACTTCAATCTCCCCACACTTCCAGTTTAACAGAAAGTCCATTCTAGCTCCATTATATTTAGAAATTCTTACAGTCTCAAAGATGTGTGCGCCTTAGGGGGGGTATCTGGGGAGGAAGAGGAGGACCCACAAGCTGGGCAGGAAGGCAAAGGAGGAGATGGGGGTGGTTGGAAAGAGCAATTCTAGTTATCCCAGAATTTTATGAGAGTGGGCCTCAGATGAATGCCATTCGGGCCTGGGAAATGCCACAGCTGCTGCTGCTGGAGGGAGCCAATGTGGCAGCTGCTGCAAACCAAATCTGGAGGGACGACTTCCGCATTGCATAAGCCGGTTCACAGTGGACTCTCAGGGAGAACTATCACACCACCTCATATAACAAAGTCGAGGGTGTTCTATCACCGTAAGGGTCTGGGTTCTTTTCATGGTTATGGGCTTTTAATTCCCTCTGCAGCTCTGTAATGATGAAAATGGGATTTTTCACAAAGATACTAAAGCTTAAGCTTCACAGTTGCTTACTAGCACGTTTCTGGGGTTTGCGACGCTTATAGTTATTTATCATTTTAAAAATTGTCAGTGCTTCTCTTATTCTCATGAAGTATTTATTTTCATACACATTTTGTACTGTTTCCCTAAAAAAGTGTCGCTAAATTGGAATAATACTCTTTAGAAAGGAAGAGAACTAAGGCAAGAAAGACAAACTGTACTTTCTCTGAAGACTATGTCTGAATTTGATTTATTGGGGCAAATTCCCTATTCCTGTGTATCTCGCATCTCAGATACCATGTAGACTCGGGTCTCAGCCACAGTGTTCAAGAAGAAATTAATGCTTTTTATTTTTTGGTAATAAGAACTCCATGCCAAATTGACCAACTCTATGTTCAGATTCAGTCACACAACCACCAGCAGGATATTTGATCTAGTTTGACTTATCTCTGTAAACCCTTAATTACTAATTTTTTTCTTTTTTTTTTTTTTAGTTTTAAATCATTAGCTGTGTCCTGTGGTGTCCTTCAAAGATCCCGCCAGTGATTTAAATGTATTTTCTTTCAAAGTACATACTGAATGTCTGGAGAAACCACACCTCTGCCCCAGTGAATTCGTTTCCTGGGAAAATTATAAAAATGTATCCAATTATATGAATGTATCAGCTCTCCAAGTATAGGCCAGGGAGCAAATCTGGAAACTATTACTTATCTGTCCATCAAAAGCACTGAGTTTCCTGAAGGAGTACTTCCTAAAGGAGTCTAAATTTCTCCAAGTAAGCCAGATCAGTAGAAAGACACAGGCCTGAACCATAAAGCATTGGTCCCTGGTGGAACTGTCTTTATGTAATTGGGCTGTAGTATGTGAAGATGATAAAGATAATTGTCAGTAATAGGAATGTTACTGTGGGTGTTATTTCTTGATTAAAATGGGATCTTATTCCTGAAGATAACTGGGAAATTTTTTCTAGTCTTATTATGAGAAACAGTCATAATTCTTTCTGGTCTTATTATGAGTAATAGTCACATTCCTTAGAAATAAACTTTTAATTCTTATCATTTGAGTTACTAAGTGACAAAAAAGACGGTTTTACTCTCTTTATGGTGACTTCCATTAATGGCAAATTCATGGCTCATCCTTGCAGGTTATACTTGTTATTTCATCACATGTGTTTATGTATCAGTCCCACTTCCATCCATTAGTTTTCCCTTGGCTTCCTTTTTATTACCTTCTAAAAACGTTACCCTGTTTTTTGAAAGCTACAATAAAGGTCTTTTTAGAAAAAGAAATTAGCATATCTGCTTACATTCCAATATAAACAAGGAAAAGTTTAACATATAGAAAGCTATATAAAATCTTGAGAAAGATAAACAGAACAATGATCCATACAGGACATGGCCAAACATAGAGAAATAAAATTTGTGTCTGGCCTTAAAGATTTACTGATTCAGCCCTGACAAGCAGCAACCCCTTGGTCCTAATAATGACTATAATAGATGTATAATCTAGGTGGAGAAAGAAGACAAATGCCTATTAAAAATATGTCACCAAATATCAGATCAAAGCCGTAAAATTAAAAATGGGCTAATATAAGTTATTTTGGAAAGGTAAATTGATATGATGGATTTCTCAAAAAAATGAAAAGGGAGTGTCTCATTTCCTCTGTATTTGAACGATTGTTTGTAGTATGTATTGGTCATATCCAACATGCCAGGTATTTTTGAGGGCATACTGGGACAGTGATAAGCAAAATATAATCTGTATCCTCATGGAGTTTCGAGTGTACACACACACACACACACAGAAACACATCAAATAATTACACAAAGTCATTATTATACAATAAACAGCATGGAGTAATTTCTAAGGGCCAACTACTAAGAGTAAGCTCTAGGGTACAGTAATGAACAAGACAGACAATTTCTTATCCTTATGGGACTTTCACTTTAATGGGATAAATAAAAAATATTTAAATTTAATGGGGAATAACAAAGTACAATAATTGAATCAAAATTAGGGGATAGAGACTGGTAGGGCAGGATATTCTATTTTAGATATGGTAATAGAAAAGAAAATATTTCTCTTCTACTAGTTTAGAAATTTCTTGGCCTTAGTCTATTCATTGACTTTTTAAGCATATTGCATCATGAATGACTCTTACTGCTGAATTTCAATCTAAGAAATAGATTGAAATTGTTATTTTTTTATTTAAAAAATAACATTAATAATGATTTTTAAAATAATATAATTTTGTCTTCATAAAATGTCATTTACGGATATTTAGTATTTATAAATACTATAATGCTAATGGGGTAAGCTATTACAAAACTTTGAATCTAACATAATTCTAAGTAGAGTCCAGCGGATACTCAACAAAAGGTAGAAGGTACTCAACGAAAAATTCCTAATGAATAAAGACTAAGAATTAACATTTCCACAACATGGTAATTTTTAAATTCTTTTAAATGGACTTAGGCTACACAAAACTAGATTCATAATCTTTACCTATGTCACACAGTCATCATTAATCCAAGTATAGTCCTCTTCTAATGACTTTTATTTTATAATTTGCCTAGCAAGCTATAGTTTAAAAAATCACATGCTCTTTTCAAAATAACTCTAAGAGAAACATGTATTATTTCTATTAATAGATATAGTAATAGACTTCAATATACTAAGTCACTGAATAAAGCTGCTGAACTAATAAGTAACATATTGCAGACTGCTTGTAATGCTTGCATTTCTTCCACTACATACAGTAGTCCACTCCCAGGTTTCAGTGAGATCCTAGTAGGTAGCTGAGGTTTATTTAATATTGAGGTCAATGAGGTTTCCATCAATGTTTACATAGGTTGCCAGCAGAAATTATGAAACCAGAAAAGAAAAATGTTGACAGCTTGAGGAAGACAAATTAGAGATGGATCGAAAGATCTATGGGGGGAAATGTAAGAGTTGGAAAGAGATACAAAGATTGAAGAGAATGGATAAGTGGGAGACAACAGGGTTACGGGAATGGAATTCTTATCAGAAACAGCACTTGAAAGTCAAGAGCAGGCAGCTCTCCAGCCCCATAAGCAGATGTGGTCTGCTAGAGGAAGTCAGAATTTAGTTAAAGTGAAGAGGTGGAAGGCAGAAGACAGTAAATGATGAGCACAAACAAGGTTAACATCTGCCGATTTTCTTTAATTTAATCTAATTTCTTTAATCTAAAATCTTTCTTTGATTTTGGCAAACATCTAAACTGCTCAGAAATTCCAAAGCACTTTAAAAGAAAGCTGGATTTAAGTGGATGCTACCAAGCTGAATGGTTTCTGTGCAAGATGAAATAAAATCAACCAATTAAAGGAAAAGACTCTAAGAATAAAGACATGGGTCCAAGAACACAGGTACCAGTAGAGGAGCATGAAAATGGAAACTGAACTGTTTCTTGGGTGGAGAAAAATTATAGTTGGTTAGGTAACTAAATGGAAGTAGGTATCAAATGAATCCAAAATTTCTTTCCTGACTATGCATACCGATTCCTTTTCATAAGAGTATTTTCTGAATAGAAATCGTCACATTGTTAGTTTTTCCTCTACTCAGACTTCATTTCTCTCCTAAACCTTCTCATATGGTACATAAATACTGAAGTCAGAGAATATACTTTCTTCTTTTCATATGTTTATCTCTTTTGCATTTAATATTTTCAGGGAGAAAAATGGAAAATTTTCATTCATTGGACAGTCTCTGTCAAGTGCTGTAGGCATCATCTCATTCACCTGTTATTTAACCTATTCAAAACCTAGTTTTCTCTCCCATAAAATACAGAAAGTAAACTACATTTAATTCCTATTATTGTGATGATCATGAAATAATGGTATAAATTGATTAAACCAATGTCTGGTCTTTATAACTTAACCTATATGAACTTTTTAATAAAAGGTCATTTACTATTATAGATTATAGGACAGATTCTGGAAACTTCTTGCTTAGGTTCAAATGCTTGCTCCGCTACTTACTAGCTAGGTGATCTTGGGTACCTTACTAAGCCACTATAACTCAGTCCTCTCAACTCTAAAGTGGAAATAAAATTAGAGTTGCCTTTATAAGACTGTTCAGTCTATTAAATGAGTTATTATACATAAAGCACTTAAACCAATGCTTGGTACAAATTAAGTGCCAAATAAGCATCAACTCTTATTTGTGAGGGCAGTAATGGTGATTGTAGGCAGAAGTAGTAATTCTTAATTTTTTTGTATGCTATAGAATGCCCTCTCCTAACTTGATGAATTTTAGGAACCCTTCTCCAGGAAAGAATTACAACTGAATTCACACAAATTTTTCATGTTATTTAAGCATTTGTGAACTTTTGAAGCCTATCTGTGGATTACAGGTTATGAACCCCAAGTTTGAGTAATATTTTGTATAAACTAATTTATAAAAGAGTAAAAATGACAAGGACAGGGGCGCCTGGGTGGCTCAGTGGGTTAAAGCCACTGCCTTCAGCTCTCTGCTCAGCAGGGAGCCTGCTTACCCCTCTTTCTCTGCCTGCCTCTGCCTACTTGTGATCTCTCACTCTCTCTCTCTCTCTCTGTCAAATAAATAAATAAAATCTTTAAAAAAAAAGGACAAGGACATGTTTTCCTTATACTGTGTATTATGAAATATTGTGGGAAATATTTCCCTTGTGTATTAAGACATTTATTTGGGGGCAAAAATAAATATAAGATAACATGGAAAGGTTTGCAGTTGATGTCATTTACAAAAAAAGTCTGTCAAAAGTTCTCAGTTGCTAAATTTCTGAAACTTCATTTTACTGAGGAAGAGAACAGCATGGCTCGGCATGACAAAAATAATACACGAACTCTATTTCTCAAAACATCCAATACCTGCCAAAGTAAACAAAATGAATACTGGGACTTTGCCAGCATAAAATTATTGGTAATGGGGTACAAATCTCTGGGTCTCCCAGTATTTAGGTAGTGACATTTTTACATCACTATTATATTTAAGAACAAATTCTTCATTTGCTTTCCCAGAGAAATAAGAATTAAATTTGTTTTTAATATTGTTATGATGTGAACAAGCAACAGCCTCTTATTCCATTATTTAAAACCTCAAGATACTAGGATTTGGTTATAGTTCAAAACACGCATTACAATTTGCACCTTGAATTGAACGGTGTTTTTTAAAAGTGTGAGTTTTGCAAAAGACAGTGAAATTTTCAATTAGCTTTTAATTTGACATTTCCTTATATAGTTTATACAGTAAATAGAAAATCTTGTCTTCCTTTGATAAATGAGAAACTAAAATATTTTGTCTAAGAGAAAAACTGCAGAGCACCAACAGCGAGAATGATCTGTGACATCAAAGTGGATGGTGACTGTGAATTGGTGGAAGTCCACGTTTGGCACACTAGGGCTTGAATTTAAATTCCTAATTAAAATTAAACTGTGGGGCCAGTTGAAATGGTTCTAGACTCATAAAGCATGTAGTATTTGTTGTCTCTTGTTATTTGTCTATCATTTCCATCTCCCTTATCCTCCATTTGGAAGCCCTTCTCCATCAGAGATAACATTCAATCCCCCACTCAGAGGACCACTACTCCTGGTCATGCATTGGCCAGGTACACCCCACATACTCAGATCATTCCTTAATTGACAAAATGCTCATTTTTCTTCAATGCTCAGTTCAAATAATTATCATTAAGTTAATAATAGCATATTACCACTCTCACTAGCTTACTAAAATGTAAATAATTATGTTTATATAATAATGTATGTAATGCTAAACTATCTCCTGAGTTACTGTTGTAAATGAGTTACTCTACTTACAACACTTAAAATAATGCCTGATATAGAGGAGAAACTCAGTACATGCTGGATATTATTATTATTGTATATAATAGATTGCTGTGGAACAAAATAATGGAAGTTTTAGTTTAAAAGCTCACTCCAATTAGAACGTAACTTAAGTTATAGTTCAAACTGATGATTGCTCTCAATGATATTGATTTTTATTACATTCATACATATCACCTTAGATATGTTTGGTCATAAGAAATGAAAGAGAGCAAGTGCTAATAGTCTAATGTATACTCTCTTTATGAAATAAATGAAGAGAAAAAATTTGATTTAAATAGGAACTGACATTTTAACAATTAGTGCTTTCTGAAAGTAAAACGCACTGCTTGTGATGCAACAGGATCTTTTTAATGATAAATAGAACCTAGAAAACAGATGCAAATCATATTTTATGGAGAAATAATAAATAACATTAAATGACATCTAGAGTACTCTTCAGCTTTTCCCTGCTATGTTTCTAACAAAGTATTTATATCTAAAAACACATTACATCATCAATCAGATCAATACATATTTGTTGAGGGGCTCCTATGTGCCTGGTGCACTGATCAAGTCAATGGGAGTGAAATGATAAACCAAATGGATTGGTTCTCTGTCTCATGTTGCATTACATAGTGAATAAATAACTAAATGTCTTATATGGTTTTAAATTTCTTAAATTATTACAAGATTGTAACATACTAAGCCAGCTTTTGAGGATGATATTTCACAGAAGGTAGTCTATACAGTGGAAAGCATTAGCCTTTTGAAGAGAAATATGGAATTCAAGATCATCTTTAAACAATGGAAATTGCCTGGAGAAAGCTCTAGAGTAAAAAAGAAACAATAGGTCTACTAAGAACTGAGAGCAGAGCATTCCCTAGCTAAACTGAAACGTTGAGGAGATTAATCTGGCCAAAAGGCTGAGAAGCAATGAGGAGATTAATCTGAAAAGGCAGGCACTATGATCCGATTATGGAGAATTGTAGGCCACATTACCAATTTTCCAAAGAGATTCCAGTTTTTCTGACTGGAAAATGCACCCTTGCTTTAGCATAGGTCTCTTGGCTAATAAGATAATAAAATATTCTATCATGCTAACTCAGAAGCACAGGAACCTAAAACAGTAGTATCACAAATTAGGAAACAACAAAGCATTTAAAGGGGCTAAAAGAAGGTGAAGTCAAGGAGAAAAGATGCACTATTTTGATGGAAGACATAGTACAAAAGTAAAAATAGTGATGGAGGTATCTCATATAAGTCTCTAGTTTTTCTGATACATCAAAAGGCAATGCCTATTGTCCATAGCATCCTTAAAATCTCTCTCTCTCTCTCATTCTCTCTTACACAGAAAAAGCAAGCAGAAAAGCTTTGGTAAACTTATCCCAAGGAACTAAAGTCAAAGCCTGAAACCATCAAAATCTTAAAATGATTTCTTGCACAAGGACTGTGAAGAAAACTCTCACAGGATAACAACGAAACAGATTTACAACAAATGGTGTACATAACTAAATCCCCAAAATGATGAAACATGGTATTTTCATGTTAGAAATAAGTTGGAAACATGAGCTACATTTTAAAAGGTACCCTTTCCTTTTGTCTCCTTTTTTGCAGCTTGTTAGATTTGCATCCAGTTATATGCAGATGGAAAATGTGACCAAGCTTCCAAATATTAGTTTTTGGTCTCTATCTATCGACTTTTGGATTCTGTGTCCACATTGCTCAGTAAATTTGAAATAAAAATAATCATAATTTCACAAATTTTGCAGTAATAGTAACTTTTTAATCCAACCTTTCCAAGGACATTTAATACATTAATTAAGCTTCAAGTCACCCAGTATTTGTACTCTGCACATTTCGCAGATGGTTAAATCTTATTACTGAGATGTTAAGTGATTTTGAAGAGTAGTCTGTAATTGAAAAAGTTGAATATAAAAATGTTGATATGTAATTGTACTAACCCCTGGACATCTCATACTCTGCAAAATGGCCGATTAGCCAAAAAGAATTTGCTTTTCTTCCATTTCTTCATGGAACAGCATAACACCTTTATTGTTATGCCTAGTAGAGAAATTGGGGAATAAGTTCAGTATCACAACTACTGCCCATAAAGTACATTCAGTAAGACAAATACTTTATAAATATTAAAGTAGTATCTGTTCAGTTGGTGAAATAGGTGATGAGGATTAAAGTACACTATCACAATGAGCACTGAATAATGCACAGAATTGTTGAATCACTCCATTGTACACCTGAAATTAATGTAACACTGTATGTTAACCATACTGGAATTAAAAATAAAAAAAGAGGAAAAGTTTTTTAAAAAATAGTATCTGCTCATTAACAACAAAAATATTACAGAAAAGTGGCAATAATTTATCTACGTTTTTGGTTCTGGTAGATAGAGAATTATGTTGGTTTCTCATAGTGCTTTCTGAATTAGTAAAATACAGCCTTCGGTTTGTTGAACATTGACCAAAGGTAAGTTTAAGAAGAGCAATTTCATAGAATCCTATACTTTGCAAAAGCATAATATGATCTACGTATGTAATATATTATTTCTATTAAAAATGTTATTGATCACTGAAATCTGAAAATAGATGACTGTTTAGTTGTTTAGAGTTGTTGTTTAGAGAACAACAACTTTAGAGAAGTTGTTTAGAGAAAATGTTAAATATTCTAACGGAAAATGGGTAAATGACATAATGGACAAATCACCAAAGAAAATACAAATAGCCAATAGGCATGTGAAAAAAGGTAATTCAAATAGTGAGAGGACTTATTAAGTTAATGTAATTAATGCATAATTTATAGAATGTTTTATGTAAAGAACATATTTTATTGATAATACTGAGTGTTTTTCCAATATATGGATATGTAGGACAATTTATATACTCCTGGCAGAACTCTGAGTTGGTACCATAACTCTTGAGAACAATTTTCAGGATATTTTGAAAAAAATCTTAGAAATATGCCCAGTTTGTGAGCTAATATTTCTCTGTCTAGATATATACCCCAAATAATATGGATTTATTTAAAGAAAAATCTGAAAGACTATTTATTGCACGTCTGTTGCCACAGTCAAACTAGAAACCTAATTAAATATCCAACAATAATTTCTTTAGAAGTGATGGTATTTCCACACTTTTATATTATAAACATTTAGAATGATGCTATGCAAGAATATTTAATGATATGGTAAAATGCTCACAACAGAATATTTTAAAAAGCATATTACAAAACAATATTTACTATAAGCACAAAAAAAGGAAAATGTGTACACCTTAATATTAATAGCAGTTATCCCTGTGTGAAAATTAATGATACTTTTTAAATTTTTTTTTTAGTTTTTGCTTTCTGGATTTTCTTTTTGCCCATAATGCTCTTACATTGCTTTTTTAAAGTTTTTAGTAAGCCATGTTTATTTTTTTGTTTTACATTATTTTTCAGATTTTAGGTTCTCACGAAAACCTCAATTTCATTTTTTCTTCATATTTTTAAACTACTTTTGCAATTATTATAGATTACTAGGAAGTTGCACATAAATGTACAGGGAGGCCCCCTGAGTCATTCTCTCAAGCTCTTCCAATGTTAATATCTTTCAGAATTATAGTACAATATCAAAACCAGAAAATTGGTATTAGCACAAGCTGCAAGGGCTATTTAGATTTCATCAGCTATATTTGCATTATCTATGTGTGTGTTTGTGTGTGTATAGCTCTATTCAGTTTTATCACATGTAGCTTTGCATAACTCTAACAACTATGAAGATAAAGAACTACATTATTCATTAAACTTCTCCATGTTACCCTTTTATAACCATACAATCTCCATCCCCTATCACTAGCCATTTACTAATCAGTATCCATCTCTATTCTTCTATTTCACAAATGTCATATAAATAAAAGCACATTATATATACTTTTGAGATCGACATTTTTCACTCAATTACAATTTCCTTGATGTTCATCCAAGTTGTTGCATATATAAATACTTTATTATTTTCCATGGCTGAGTAATATTCCATGGTATGGATTCATTATAGTTTGTTTAACCATTCACCAGAGGACAGGTGAGCAGGTTCCAGTTTACGGCTATTACAAACAAAACTGCCTTGAACTTTTGTGTATAGGTTTCTACATGAAAATATGTTTTCATTTCTCTGAGAAAAATGTTGAAGGGCAAAATTGTGAGCTCTTATGTCAAACTATTTGCCCATGTAATTCTATCATTCAACATTTCCACCAGCAATATATAATCAAATTTCTCAAACTTCGAAAAAGAACAAAATTGGAAGACCTACAGTATCGGATTTCAAAACTTGCTGTAAAGACAGTGATCAAAACAATGTAGTTGTAGCATAAGGATTTTTTATACATAAATGGAAGAGAATTGAGAATTCAGAAATTAACCCTTACTTTTTTGATCAATTGGCTTTCAACAAACATACCAAAACATTAAATTTATGAAGAGTCCTTTCATTAGATAGTTTTGAGTAGCTAAACACACACACACACACACACACACACACACACACACACACACAAATCCATTTCTCCTATCATACACAAAAATTAGCTCTAAATATATCATAAACATCGATCTAAGAATTAAAACTATACAACATTTGAACAAAAAACAATAGGTGAAAATCTTTATGACCTTGAGTTAGGCAGAGTTCCCAGGTACAACTTCTAAAACACTAGCCATTTAAAAACTAAAATCTTGGGGCGCCGGGTGGCTCAATGGGTTAAGCCTCTGCCTTAGGCTCAGGTCATGATCCCAGGGTTCTGGGATGGAACCCCCTGCTCAGTGGGGAACCTGCTTCTCCCTCTGCCTGCCTCTCCTCCTGCTTGTGCTCTGTCAAATAAATTAATAAAATCCTTAAAAAAATAAAATGAAAACAATCCACAGGGGGAATATATTTGCAAACCATGTATTTCTTCCACCCAAAATATTTAAAGAACACTTACTACACTATAAGATAAACTAGAGTAAGAAAATGGACAAAAAACTTAAATAAACTTTTCACTTAACAAGACCTATAATTAGCTGATAAGCACATGAAAAGGTGCTCTGCATCATTAATTACAAATTAAACTACAATGAGATAATACTTAATAGAATGTTTATAATCAAAAGACACTTAATACCAAATCTGACAAGAATGTGAAGAAATTGGAGCCTTCATACACTGCTGGGGAAAGTCAAATTGTATAGTTACTTTGAAGAACATTTTGTTGGTTAGCTTCTTAAAAGGTTAATCACAGAGCTACTCTACAGCCCAGCAATTCCACTCATAGGATGAAATCCAAAAAAAGTAAAACATCTGTTCACTCAAACACTTGTATATAAATATTCTTGGCGGCATCATTCATGACAGCCCAAATGTGGAAACAATTCAATATCTATCAGCTGTTGAATTAAAAAAAACCAAAGTGTTGTATAATATACAACTGGATACTCTCATGCAATTAAAATAATTAAGCACTTAGTCATACATTACAATACGAATGAATACCAAACATGCTAGATATAAAATACTACATATATGATTCCATTTATATGAAGTGTCTAGAAAAGACAGTTTCTGCATATTATTTATAAAGACTGGAAAGCAGTTCAGGGTTGTCTGGGGCCTTGGTAGGGTTAAGAAATAATTATAAATATGTTCTTAAGAATTGTGTAGAGTGGTAGAAATATTTTTAAAA
This sequence comes from Nasua narica, assembly GCA_028533885.1. NCBI lineage: Eukaryota > Metazoa > Chordata > Mammalia > Carnivora > Procyonidae > Nasua > Nasua narica. The sequence goes on along the minus strand of CM052813.1, from coordinate 44,886,198 downwards.
ACTGGATTGTGGTGATGAAAGCCCAACTTTGCTAAAATAAGCAAACTGGACATACATTGGCTGAAATTTATAGTATGCAAGTTATATCTCATAAAAGTATCTTTTATTTAAAAGTGTGTTATGTACTTTTTCATACCAGGAACTATTATTGGGAGGAAATAAGCACCAAAGTGGTTGGATATGAGTTTGGAGAAGAAGGCAAGAGATAGATTTGTAACGTCAAGGTAATTTTCTTTCTACAATACTGAAGTTATAGGAGATATGTAATAACTAAAGGCCAGTGAATAACACAATCAGATTTGTGTTGTAGAAAGCTCTCTTGGTGATATGTAGACAGACTAGGCTTGGTCTATGAAACCCAATGAGAAAACTATTGCAAAATCAAAGTTAAAAATGATGTCACAATTAAGGGAAAAATGTAGATACCTTCAAGAGAAAGCTGGGGCACCTGGGTGGCTCAGAGGGTTGAGCCTCTGCCTTTAGCTCAGGTCATGATCTCAGGCTCCTGGGATCGAGCCCCGCATCGGGCTCTCTGCTCATCAGGAGGCCTGCTTCCCCCTCTCTGCCTACTTGTGATCTCTCTCTCTGTCAGGTGAATAAATAAAATCTTTAAAAAAAAGAGAGAGAGAAAGCAGTAGCAATAGTTCTGGATGAGAAATTCAATACTGACGGATGGAAAGTATTATCTAGGGAAATTATCATTTGCTTGGGAAACTAAATGGAGGCAGTCATAAAATTAGTTAACACTGAGGATAGAATTATTACTTGGACAGTGATATTTAAAGAAAATGGAACTAAATGCACCACCTCTAAATGGAAAATTTCCCCATCCAGATTGTTGGATATATAAATGAGACTTGTACCACCCATACAGTTGAGGGCAAGAGATTAAGGTACAATAAATTTCTATGTGGGAGCTAAGTCACTCTAAGGAAACCCAGGAAAAAAGAAATGCAATGAAAAGAGCGAGGGGACAAGGACCGAGTCCTCAGCCACAGAGCTGTTTGAAAAGAAACAGCTAGAGAGGAAGAAAGTGATGTCTGAAAACCACTAGCCTTGAATGCCATAGAGATTTTGAGTAATAGATTAAAGAGGGATCTTCAGGATAGGCGAATATGTAAAGTATTCATTTCTGAAGCAGTTTGCTTTGAAGTAATTTTTGAGATGTAGAAAAGTCTTTATCATGTATCTAGCATTTCCTCTATACAATGAAATGAAATCTGAGGTCTGGAGATCTTACAGGGACCCAGAAGAATAGTTTTGAATATACTTGGCTGAGATCTCTGTCTGCCTCAATTTATTTTTTCTCACAAAATCAACTGTATTTCCTGTTTTAAATAAAACATCATTTATTTTTACTTAAACAAGTAATATGAATATACTCTATGGGAAAAAATTGTAGATGAAACAAAAGGTTTCTTGACATAGTTTATTCCTCTCCCCTGGGATAAATACTACAGGAATGCTATTATGTAGTTTGTAGGCTTTTAAGTATGTATGATAGAAATATATCGTTTATGTGTGACTGTTTTTCTGTATAGATGGTATAAATTACGTATCACTCCACAAATAGCTTTTTTTGACTGAAGAGTATGCATTGAAAGTTTTCCATGTTCGTACATTTAGAACTTTCCTGGTTTTTTCCCACAACTAAATACACAGAATTCAGCTACCTTACTTTTTAATACTGTGATTAACTTAAATATTGTGTGCATTGTTTAACTGTTAGCCTCATATTTTTGCAATACTTGTGCTTCATCTGTTTTGAGAAGGAAAATATACTTACCACTGAGACCACATTTGTAACTCTTCTAGGTCCCATTTTCCTCCCCAATTTCCCACTCTCCAAATTTCTAAATTAAAAGGCAATGCATGCTTCTGTTCTACTATTATACAGAAGATATTTGAGTATCTACACATGCATATGCACAATTTATGTATTATTCTACATATATATAGCTTTTTCCTGTTTACATCCTTGGTATAAGTGTTCTTACGCAACAGATTCATTCAGAAACCATTTTTTGTTATTGTCTTTGCAATTCATTTATTTCGATGTCAAAATTTTTGTTCCTATATTTTAATAACATTTGAATGTATAGATATGGCACAATTTGTTTTTCTATTGGTATTTATCTAGGTTGATTTCAATTTTCTAAGATAATAATGCTGTTATGGGGGTCTGGCAAGATGGTGGGGGAGTATGGGACCCTATTTCAACTGGTCCCCTGAATTGAGCTGGATATCTGCCAGACCACTCTGAACACCCATGAAATAAGCCTGAGATGTAATAAGCTATATCAGGATGTACACCAACAGAGTATCTCAGTGGCCAGTTTCGAGGTATGAAGTGGGGAGCCGTGATTCTGCGAGCAGATATCCAGAAGATAAATGGAAGGGGGAGGGAGCTGCCATAAGCACTGGGGCTGGGAAGGTGAAATAACACAGGAAAACAAAAGCGTCCTGTGCTTCCTGGGGCCTGGGCACAGACTCAGAGACCAGTAGCCATGGGAAAAAGACTTTAGGGCAGCCCCCCAGACTGAAACCTGGAGCTGTGGGGGCATGCATGTGAACTGGGGGGTGGCTGGTGGTTTTAGAAGCACAAAGGGCAGAGACATGACTGGACCTGGAAGTGATGGCTAGCAGTGCTGCTGTGGGGCGTACAACCCAGGTCATTGCAGTTTTTAGCAGTACAGACAAAAAGGGGGTAAGGGACCTGTAGAGCTTTCTGGAGAATAGTCTGTGATCTCTCTGTTCTGAGACAGAAGTTGGGACATAGTCACTTCTGTTCTGACTCTTGGAAGAAACACAGAAACTCACCAGGGAAAGGACCAAAGAACAAAAGCACCCAAAACCTGTTTTCACTAAGTCCATCCCCCACCACAGGGGACAAGGCAATTCTGCCCAAACAGAGTTGCCTGAGTAACAGTGCAGCAGGCCCCTCCCCCCAGAAGACAGGCTAAAAGAACAAAAGGCCAAGAACCCTAAAGCTCCTATAAAGCAGGTGCATCTTGCTCAGATTGTGATCAATAGTTTGGACTCTGTACATTCCCTCAACTACCTCTCACCAGAATGACTAGGAGGAGGAACCCCCAATAGAAGAAAAATTTAGAGAATATGACCTCTGCCCAGAACTACTAGATATGGACGTAAGCAAGATGTTGGAAATAGAATTCAGGGTAACAGTTATACAGACAATAGCTAGGTTGGAGAAAACCATTAATGGCAACATAGATTCTCTAAGGGCAGAAGTGATAACTGATCTGGCAGAACTTAAAAATGCTATCAATGAGATCCAATCTAATCTACATACTCTAGGGTAAATGAGGCAGAAGATCCAATTAGTGATCCAGAAGACAAACTGATAGAAAAGAACAATCAGGAGGAGGCCTGGAACAAACAGCTTAGAATACAAGAAACAGAATTAGAGAAATAAATGATGCCATGAAACATTTCAATGTCATAATTATGGGAATCCCTAGGGAGTGGAGAGAGGGGGCGAGCGAGAGGGGGCGAGCGAGAGGGGGCGAGCGAGAGGGGGCGAGCGAGAGGGGGCGAGCGAGAGGGGGCGAGCGAGAGGGGGCGAGCGAGAGGGGGCGAGCGAGAGGGGGCGAGCGAGAGGGGGCGAGCGAGAGGGGGCGAGCGGACTAGAAGATAAAGGTGAGCAAATCCTACTTGCGAATCTCCCTAATCTGGGGAATTAAATAAGTATTCATGTCCTAGAAGCAGAGGGGACACCCCCCAAGATCAATGAGGAAAGAGTGATGCCCATGTCGCAATGAAACTCGTGAATCTTAAAACCAGAGAAAATATCTTAAGGGCAGCTGGGGGAAAGAGATTCCTTATGTACAGAGGGAATAACATCAGAATAACATCATACCTGTCCAAAAAAACCTCGAAAGCCAGGAAGGGCTGGCAAGACATATTCAGGACACTACATGAGAAGAACACGCAGCCAAGCAAGGCCGCCCTTTAGAATGGATGCAGAGATAAAGAGCTCCCAAGACTGACATAGAATGAAAATATGTGACCACCAAGCCAGCCCTGAAAGAAATATTAAGGAGGGTTCTATAAAAGAAAAATGACCCCAAGAGTGATATATAACAGAGATTTACAGAGACAATCTATAGAAACAAGGACCTCACAGGCAACATGATGACAATAAAAACTTATCTTTCAATAATCACTCCCCATGTGAATGTCCTAAATGCTCCCAGAAATTGGCACAAGGTTGCAGATTAGATAAAAAGACCGCACCCAACCATATACTGTCTACAAGAGACACATTTTGAACCTAAAGATACATCCAGACTGAAAGTGAAGGGATAGAGAACCATCTTTCATCCCAACGGACCTCAAGAGAAAGCAGGGGTAGCAATTCTCATATCAAACAAATTAGATTTTTAGCTAAAGACTGTAGTCAGAGATACAGAAGGATGCTACATCATTTTTTTTTTTAAAGATTTTGTTTATTTGAGAGAGAGAGACAGGGAGGGAGGTAACACAAGCAGGGGGAGTGGGAGAGGGAGAAGCAGGCTTCCTGTTGAGTAGGGAGCCCAATGCGGGGCTCAATCCCAGGACACCGGGACCATGACATGAGTTGAAGGCAGACGCTTAAAGATTGAGCCACCCAGGCGCTCCGTGGACACTATATCATTCTTAAAGGGTCTATCCAACAAGAATATCTAACAATTGTAAATATCTATGCCCACAACATGGGAGCAGCCAACTACATAAGCTGGTTTTTTTTTTTTTTTTAAGCTGGTTTTTTTAATATAATCAACTTTTTTCTCTTAATTTTATTTTTTCAGTGTTCCAAGATTGTTTATGCACCAGATAAGCTAACTGTTAATCAAAATAAAGAGATATATTAATTAGAATATGTTAAATGTAGGGGATCTTAACGCACCACTCTCAGCAAGAGACAGATCATCTAAGCAGAAAATCAACAAAGAAACAAAAGCTTTGAGTGACACACTGGACCAGATGGACCTTATAGATATATACAGAACATTCCACCCTCAAACAACAGAATACTCATTCTTCTCGAGCTCACATGGAACTACCTCCAGAATAGACCACATACTGGGTCACAAATCAGGACTCAACCGATACCAAAAGATTGATAAGGATTCCCTGCATTTTCTCAGACCACAATGCTTTGAAACTGGAACTCAACCACAGGAAAAAGTTTGGAAGAAATTCAAAAACTTAGGAGCTAAAGACCAACCTGCCCAAGAATGTTTGGGTCAACCAGGAAATTAAAGAAGAACCTAAACAATTCATGGAAACCAATGAGAACGAAGATACATTGATCCAAAACCTATGGGATAAGGCAAAGGTGGTCCTAAGAGGGAAATACACAGCCATCCAAGCCTCACTCAAAAAAAAAAAAAAAAAAAAAAAAAAACAGAAAAATTCCGAATATGCAAACTCTCTTTACACTTTAAAGAACTGGAGAATGAACAACAAATTAAGCCTACCCTACACACAAGAAGGGAAATAATTTAGAGCAGAGATAATGAATTAGAAACCAGAGACAGAGGAGAACACATCAACGAAACTAGAAGCTGGTTCTTTGAAAGAATTAATAAGATCGATAAACCACTGGCCAGACTAATCGAAAAGAAAAGAGAACGGACCCAAATTAATAAAATTATGAAAGAAAGGAGGGAGATCATGACTAACATCAAGAAAATAGAAACAAGGAAATAGAAACAATCATCAGAAATTATTATCAACAGCTATATGCCAATAAGTTAAGCAAACTTGAAGATATGGATGCATAAACCTATAAGTTTCCAAGAATGAAACAGGAAGAAATTGACAACCAAGTAGACCAAAAACTAGAAACGAGATTAAGCAGTGATCAAAAACCTCCCAAAAAAACAGAGTATAGGACCTGATGGATTCCCTAGGGAATTCTACCAAACATTCAAAGAAGAAATAATACCTATTCTCCTGAAGCTGTTTCAAAAAATAGAAACAGTAGGAAAACTTCCAGACTCTTTCTGTGAGGCCAGCATCATCCTGATCCATAAACCAGGCAAAAATCCTATTAAAAAGGAGAATTTCAAACCAATATCCCTGATGAATATGGATGCCAAGATTCTCAACAAGATCCTAGCTAATAGGATCCAACAGTACATTAAAAATATTATCTACCACAACCAGGTGGGATTTATCCCTGGGATGCAAGGGTGGTTCAACATTCTCAAATCAATCAATGTGATAGAACAAATTAATAAGAAAAGAGAGAAGAACCACATCGTCTTCTCAATTTACACAAAAAAGCATTTGACAAAATATAGCATCCTTTCCAGATTAAAAATCTTCAGAGTATAGGGATAGAGGGCACATTCCTCAACTTCATAAAATCCATCTATGAAAAACCCATAGTGAACATCATTCTCAACAAGGAAAGCTGAGAGCCTTTCCCTTAAGATCAGGAACTTGACAAGGAAGCCCACTGTCGCCACTATTGTTCAACATAGTACTAGAAGTTCTAGCAATAGCAGACAACAAAGAGAAATAAAAGGTATTTAAATGGGCAAAGAAGTCAAACTCTCTTCACAGGTGACATGATACTTTATGTGAAAAACCCAAAAGACTCCACCCCCAAATTACTAGAACTTATACAGCAATTCAGTCATGTGGCAGGATACAAAATAAATGCATAGAAATCAGTTGGTTTACTATACACTAACAATGAAACTGTAAAAAGGGAAATTAAAGAATCTATTTCATTTACAATAGCACCAAAAACCATAAGATACCTTGGAATAAACCTAACCAAAGAGGTAAAGGACCCATACTTGAGGAACTATAGAACACTCATAAAAGAAATTGAAGACGACACAAAAAGATGGAAAAACATTCCATGCTTCTGGATCAGAAGAATAAACTTTGTTAAAATGTCTGTGGTGCCCAGAGCAATCTATACTTTCAACACCATCCTGATCAAAATACCATCAGCATTTTTCAAAGCACTGGAACACACAATCCTAAAATTTGTATGGAATCAGAAAAGACCCCAAATCACCAAGGAAATGTTGAAAAAGAAAAACAAAGCTGGGGGCATCAAGTTGCCTGATTTCAAGCTATATAACAAAGCTGTGATCACCAAGACAACATGGTACTGGCAGGAAAACAGACACATAGACCAATGGAACAGAGGAGAGATCCCAGATATGGGGCCTCAACTCTGTAGTCAACTAATCTTCGACAAAGCAGGAAAAAATATCCAATGGAAAAAAGACAGTGTCTTCAATAAATGGTGCTGGGAAAACTTGACAGCTATATAAAAAAGAATGAAACTCAACCGCTCTCTTACACCAAACACAAAGATAAATCCAACTGGATGAAAGACCTCAATGTGAGACAGGAATCCATCAATATCCTAGAGAACATAGGCAGTAACCTCTTCAACATTGGCCACAGCAAAACCTTTCAAGGCACGTCTCTAAAGGCAAAGGAAACAAAAGCAAAAACAAATGTCTGGGCCTTCATTAAGATAAAAAGCTTCTGCCCAGCAAAGCAAACAGTCAACAAAACAGACAATCCACCGAATGGGAGAAGATATTCGCAAATGACCCTACAGACAAAGGGCTGATATCCAAGATCTATCAAGAACTTCTCAAACTTAACACCTAAAAAACAAATAATCAAGTCAAAAAATGGGCAGAAAACACGAAGAGACACTTCTCCAAAGGAGACATACAAATGGCTAACAGACACATGAAAAAGTGTTTAGCCATCAGGGAAATTCAAATCAAAACCACACTGAGAGACCACTTTCCACCACTTAGAATGGCCAAAATAAGGCAAGAAACAAGACATGTTGGAGAATATGTGGATCTTGATGATCATGTTGACATGTTTCTTTTGCGTACAAGTAGGACTCAGATTTTTTATAGATTTGTGTATAGTGTAATGTACTATTCAAATTTCTAATATTAATATATGGATATCCAAAAGGCCTAGTATTCAAGTGAAAATATTGTTTTGTTTTTTTTTTTTTGAAGTATCACCTTAGTCATAAAATAAGTGGCTGTATATATACAACCCATTTTCTGGACAGTCTACTTTTTCTTTGTCTATCATTACACCATTACCCTATTTTCTTACATCATTGTGTATTTTCAGATACAATAATTTTGATATTGTAAATCTTTCCATCTTGCTTTTTAATTCTATCTTGGATACTCATGTCCTTCCAGATTTCCATGTAAGGTGAAGGATTCATTTTTCAAATTCCACCAAAAACTAGTGTGTTTCTATTTAAATTATTTCAAATCTCTCAATAAATTTGAGGTAAATTTACTTCATTACAATATTGCATTTTTTAATCCATGAACATGGTTTATCCTCTCCTTTTATTTAAATCACCTTTAACTTACTACAATGATGTTTTATTTATACAGCATATTATTTTTTTAGGTTTATTGCTGTGTTTTAAACATTTTAAGGTCTATTTTAAGCTATATTTTTTAAAAGGGGTTGCAACTATTTGTTGGTGGTCTATAAAAATACAGCCAATTTTGTCTATTCTTTAATGCTTTATTTATTAGTACTTTTTACAGTATCACTTATTATTTTTCGTGACTCTGGGTTGAGCAGTGATAGCATTTTTTCTTTTAAAAATTTGCACAGAGATATCTTATTAGTCTTTTCAAAGCACTGATAATTTTCCATGTTGTATATTTTCTCTATTTTATGAATTCCTACATGTAGGTCTTTATAAGAGCACATTTCATTTTTTTTTTTTTCTTGAGCCTTATTAGTTGCATTTTAAAATAACTTTTTGGGCTAGATGATTAGTGATTTTTCAGGTTACCTTTTACTCACATATATATGTATCTTTTCTTCCAAACATAAATTTAGCTTTATTCCACAAGCTTTAATATGTGACATTTTAGTGCTAAATTCAGTCCAAATAGTTTTTTTAATTTTACAATATAATGTCTTATTGACCTATTATTTAAAATTGTGCTAACTTTTTAAACATATGGGGATTTGAAGGAGGGGGCAAGATGGCAGAGAGTAGGAGATCCTGTTGCAACCTGTCCTCAAATGTGAGCTGGCTATCAACCAGAACACGCTCAACACCCATGAAATCATCCTGAGGAGCAAGATTTCTCACTTCTGGATCTCTCTGAGAGCAGAAGACAGTAGTAGAGAGGTAAAAGCAAAGTGGGAACACTCGAACAAATATCGGAGGATGAACAAAAGGGGGAGAGAGCCACCAGAAGCGATCCAAGGACAGTAATACCCCAAAGGAAAGTGCCCGGTGGTGGGGGAACAGCATTAACATAGAGTCCAGTTAAAAACACTTAAAAAGAGCAAAAGGTTCTGAGGAGCAAGTAGTGGAAGGCGTGGTCGCAGGCACTGGCCTGGAACCATGCTCTCAGGAAGGAGAGCCCCAAAGTGAGACTGGTGGAGGATCCAGTCCGCGGTTCCTGAACCTGCAGCTTTCCACTTTCTACAACATTCTGTGGGCCAGGCGTGCACCTGCAAGCCTCTTTAGAGTCTGCTGTGGTCCAGGTGTGGCAGCTTTTCTATGTGTGCCCAGCATTCTAGACTGGACAATCGCAGCCTGCCGCAGGGTCTGGGGGGTCCCAGCCGGCCCTGTAGAGAACATGGGCAGGCAGCCTAACATCCCTGGTCTGCACTCGTGGAGCTTCAGAAAGGCGGCTGCGGCCGCAACATTCCCAGCCCACCGCAGGGTCTGGGCGATCCCTGCTGGCCGGGAGAGAATGGGCAGGTGGCCTAAACTCCCTGGTCCACACTTGTGGAGCCACAGAAAGGCTGCTGTGGTCACAAACCACCTCAGACAGGCTGCGTTGTGAGCAGAATTTTGCGGAGGGGAGTGTGTGTTCTGTACCACTCAGAGGGGAGAAGACTCAAGCTTCTCTGCAACACGGAGGTCTGAGTGCTTCTGGGCAGATTCCTTGGTTGGACTCTCTGAAAAGGTGAAAAACCTACAAAAGGCCAAAAACTTTCAGAGGGTGGAAGACTGAGAAACCTGTTTCCACAGAGCTCAGCCTCCTGACCTGTGGGGGGAGGTGGGGGTGGGAGGGCAGGGTGACTCAACCCAAGCAAGACTGACTGGAAAACAACGCGGCAGGCCCCTCCCCCAGAAGACAAGTCGAAAAACAAAAGGACTATAACCACAGGGTCCCCATAAAATTTTAAACCCACAACATCAGGGGAAATCAATATATTAAGCTCCTGATAATACCCTCAAACCTGGATATTTCATAGATACAAGTTTGTTTTTTCTTTTTTTCTTTCTTATTCATTTTTTTATTCACTTGCTTTCACATTTCTTGTTTCTTTTTTTAAATTTTTTTTTAAACTACCTAACATTACAACTAGAGGCTTAATACAACTATAAACTCAGGAAGACCTGAAATAACCTTCCTCGCCTGCAAGGAGTTATAACCACCCTCCCAACTTATCCTTCTTTCAGTGTTTCGACCTATTTGTTTTTGTTCTGGTATTATATAAATCTTACTCTTGGGGTTCATTCTGACTAGGTTCTTTTATTTCTTGTCATTTATTTTTGTTGGTCTACATGTTTGTTTACATACCTTATAAATCTTATTTTGGGGGCCCATTCTGGCTGGGATTTCCTCTTTTTCTCTTTTATCCTTATTCTTTCTTTTTGGTGGTGAATCCCAATTGCTCTAAAACCTTCCAGGATGCACCCTGCCTGGTTCATGGGAGATATATCCAGCTATACATCCTCTCATCCACTTCTCACCAAAATGACTAGGAGGAGGAACACCCAACAGAGGAAAAACCCAGAGACTGCACCCTCTCCCTAAGAACTATTGGACATGGACATAAACAGTATGTGAGAAAGGGAATTCAGGGTGACAATTATCCAGACAATGGCTAGGATGGAGAAAAACATTAATAACATAGAATCTGTAAGGGCAGAAATGAGATCCAGCATAGCTGATGTAAGAAGCACTATCAATGAGATCCAATCCAGTCTAAATAGTCTAACAGCTAGAGTTATGGAGACAGAGGATAGAATTAGTGATCTAGAGGATAAAATGGTTGAGAAGATAGGTCAGGAGGAAAGCTGGAACAAACTGCTCAGGAATTATGAGAAGAGACTTAGGAAAATAAATGATGCCATGAAACGTTGCAACGTCAGAATTATTGGAATCCCAGAGCGGGTAGAGAAAGAAAGAAGACTAGAAGATATAGTTGACCAAATTATGAATGAAAATTTCCCCAATCTGGGGAATGGAACAAGTGTTAATGTCCTAGAGGCAAAAAGAACACCAGCCAAGATCAACGAGTCTAGAAAATCAGGGAGACACATCATTGTAAAATGTGCAAATTATACTTTTAGACAGGAGGTCCTGAGGGTAGCTCGGGGGAAGAGATTCCTTACATACAGAGGAAGGCCCATCAGAATAACGTCAGACCTGTCCTCGGATACCTGGCAAGCCAGAAAGGGCTGGCATGATATATTCAGGGCACTAAACGAGAAGAACATGCAGCCAAGAATACTTTATCCAACAAGGCTGACATTCAAAATGGATGGAGAGATAAAGAGCTTCCAAGACGGGCAAAGATTAAGAGTATGTGACCACCAAGCCGGCACTCCAGGAAATATTAAAGGGGGTTCTATAAAAGTAGAAAGAACACATGAATGACTTAGAACAGAAATTTGCCATCTATAGAAACAAGGACTTCACAGGCAACATGATGTCAATAAACACGTATCTTTCAATACTCACTGTCAACGTGAACGGCCTAAATGCTCCCATAAAATAGCACAGGGTTACAGAATGGATAAAACAACAGGACCCGTCCATATGCTGTCTACAAGAGACACATTTGGAACCAAAAGATACATCCAGACTGAAAGTGAAAGGATGGAGAAATATCTTTCATGCCAACGGACTTCAAAAAAAAGCTGGAGTAGCGATTCTCATATCAGATAAATTATATTTTAAACTAAAGACTATAGTCAGAGATACAGAAGGACATCATTCTGTATGCGATACAGAGATACATCATTCTTAAGGGTCTATCCTCCAAGAAGATCTAACAATTGTAAACATTTATGCCCCCAATATA
>CM052813.1:44862127-44873596 GCA_028533885.1 Nasua narica | reverse complement strand
AAAATAAACATATTTGGGGGAAAAGATAAAATAAACATATAGGGATTTTCTATTTATCTTAGTAATTTATTTTTCAGCTTTATTGTACTGTGGACAGAGAACACATTAATATCATTCCATCCTCTGAAACTTCTTCAGACCTGCTGTATGTCCTAGCATTTGGTTCACTTCTGGAAATGTTCTAGGTACACTTTAAAAGTGTGAAAATGCACCCATAGATTTAGGTGCAGTGTTCTCTGTCAAGAAGCTTAATTTAAGTAATTGTAATGTGTCTTGTTTTAAAAAATATTTTATGGAAAAAAATAAAGCAAAACAAAATATAATACTGACTCTCTAGCTTTATTTAACTGCTAGCTATTCCCTCTGCCTAGAATGCCTTCTACTCATACTCACCTAAATTTTCCTGGTCTTTCAGTCTTGCCTTATATGCCATCTTATCTAGAAGGCTTTTATATTTACCTACTTGGAAGGACTCTTTCATTTTCTAAAATCTGTAGTGCTTAATTCCTATCTCAATCTAATATTATAGACATTTTATTATTACATTTTATTCACCTATCATAGTTTCCTAATGGTCTGGAGTAGGAGGAATTCGTGTTAGTTCCCAAAAATCCTTGCCTCGAGTCACCTGAAAAAGCTTTTTATGGTCGAGTGAAAGAATAAAGTAACAGAGATTCAATATATAAAATCAAGATCAATAATTCTACTTACAAGTTTTAGTCCAGTTTTATAGTCCAATCTTCGTTTGTTCTTATCTTAATTATTATCTTTCTCATTTAGCAACTAGACTTATTCTTTAAGTTTCTCTCTTGCCTTAATAAAATTGTAATTATATAACTCAAACCCTGAAGCTACTGGATTCTTTCAAAACCACTCTGTTTTAGTTGTATGACAAAGAATTGCCAGAAGAAAATGAACTGGAGAATACTGAAAAGGTCACATAGCTTTAGCACATAAACATGTGTATAAGCTCTCAATGCTTCAGTATTTTGTGAATTGAAAGACCTAATGAGAAAAGAAAATGAAAACAAACGAATGTATTACCATGATGAAGTTTGTGAATGCAGTGGGGACCAACAAAGCAGAGAATCCAACCTTAATACATAATTATAGGAGTTCTCACCTGAGTTTTTGATCTAGGAAATATTTTAAATTGAAAAGCCTCATTCTAATTAGATAAAGTCTATGCTTGAAAAATAGGATGCATTAGTAAAAATGCTAACATTAAATTCTGCCCTTTTCAAACATTTTTGAATCATTGGGAAATACTAAATGAAAATTGTTCTGCCTGCAAGTAAAGTGCACATCAACTCAATAATTCATTTCATAATTAACTTAATAAAGTAGTTAGGAATATTTAAGTCCTTATTATATTCCATTATTCTTTCCCATCTCCTAAAATTTGAATAGGTATAGTGAAATTTTGAATTGCATCCAACTTTTTGTCTAGAAGTGGTGTTTATGATCCCAATTAAGCTGTGCGATTTTTACAGTACTGCACACTGCATAATCTGTCATTAATTCTGTAGCATACAAGTTACAACCTAACGTGCTTTTAATCTGTGAAAAGCGTACAACGGCAGACAAAGCTATAGCCAACCCATATTTAACTTTGCCATACCAAAGCCCAGTTCTACTGGCGTTCAACAAAGGAAAATTTCAGTCAAGATTAAGATGTTAAAATTTCAGTGTCCCAAGTCTGACCATCCAAATGAGAAAATCTGCATAGTGAAGTTGATCAAACAAAAAACTCACAAGAAATGAATAGCTTCATTTCAATAGGAAAAAAAAAAAAACAGTATATGTGGACAGACTGCAACCCTGGGAAACACTTAACTGAATGCATACAAATCGCAGTACTGCTCCAAAAAGAACTGAATTCACAAGTGGAGACAAGGAAAATATGATAAATTTAATCAAGTGCACCAATTGCTGAAAACAGTAAAAATAAAGCTGTGTGTGTAACCATGTGTATGATATCGTATTCTAGTATGTGCAAATTAAAATTGACTTGTTTTCCTACCTAGCTTATAATTTTTATTTCATGTTCACAAAGTATAAAATAAGAACATTACTGTGTGTACTGAACAATGGTGAATAAAATGTTTCATTCATTTATTCAACCAGAAAATGCTAAAATTTGTTTAGCACTTACTATGGATCTGATACTACCCTTGTTTCTGTAACTAGATACAATGAAGTTTAAAATGCAAACCTTCAGGAACAAAAAAGACATTTTAATTGAAAACTGTAACATTCTGTGTACATTATATTTATTTTTAAACAAACAAAAAAACACAAATGGTCCTGAATCTACATGCTTATCGATGTGTAATTCTTTTGTTAAATTATACACTGAGGTTGTGTTTTGCATTAAGAATAAAATCTATGTGAAAGAAAACTAAAAAATCATGAACTTTCTTTCAAAATATTTGCTTCCCAACTATTATTGAAATGCTCTTATCACTGTCCCTGTAAACAACACTACAGTTTATTTGATAAGTATTACAAAAAAACATTTTCTTGATGATTGCATTCCCCTTTTTTCTTTCTTTTTTTTAATCTAACAGGAGACTGAGCTCAGAGTCTTAACCATCAAAATTACCATTATGCTGGACTTTTCTCATCAGTGTTTTTTTTCTCCCCTCTATGTTACTGATTTTCAATTTTTCTTCTCTTCTTTGAATCTCTTAAAATTCACCTCTATTATTTTGTGACACAAGATAGGCAATTATTTAGAAAATAAGTAAATCACTGAAATACCATGTAAATGCCATAATGGAGGTGTGAGGGGGTTGTGAGAGCCTAGGGGAAATAGTGATGCCTTTTTCCTCCCAGATCTAATGTATCTGGGAAGGCCATAATGTATTTAGGTAAGTGGGTAATTGGAGAAAAGTTTTGAGAAGGGTAGAAATGGGAAAGTTTCTCAGAATTAATGCTATGAATACTAAGAAAATCATGTAAAAGCAATGATCTGCCTTCTGAGAAGAGGTGAAAAATGACTTGGTAACAATTATTACATGTCAGAGGACATTTCAAATGCTAAAGCATCACAGATTTACCCTATAATTTCAGGCTAGATCTTAAAAAAATAAAATAATAAATTATGAAAAATACCAAATACATCTCATTTCCTTGAATAAATTGAGATTATATTTACTTTATAAAAATATCTATGATATATTATTAATAATTTTGAAGTTTTAACAATTTATTATTTCACCCCATACAAAATAAATTATCCGTCTATATTTGTGCTCTGGATTATTCCATTATGGAAACCCTATTTATCCATGGTAACCAAAGTTCGTGGTAGTCTTTAGCTAATTAAAACTTTGAATGACACAATGAAATAGTAGTTGACCTTACTAATCAATAAAGTAGCAACTGAATGTTTAAATGATGGGTAAATGATTTCTGTCTTGTATCAAGACTCAACTAAATTCTGTTTGCTACAAATTTGAATTGGATGTAGCATTTATTATCTTTCCTTCCATATGTGAATTTGTAATACATAATAATGGGAGTGAAGACTATTATTCAAAATCCATGCAGTCAGAAAATTCAAACCATTTAAAATATTGGCATATACAGGGGATCTAATAATAGACCCATAAGACATGTTACACCCTTATTACTAAAGATAACTTCTTGGAAAGTTTCCACTTTAACCTGAAGATAGACATATACTAGTTGACATCCAAACTGATGACCCATGTTTACATCAATAAACTTGATCTCATAGATCCTTCTGAATCATTACAGCAACTTAAAATTATTTTATGATTCTGTGGTGTAGAATGAATATGAACCTTTAATTCAGTGTTTGAGCTGAGGTTCCACAACTGGCTATATATCCTAGAATAACTGTTTATACTCCTAAATCTCACTTTTCCACTTATGAAATCAGATTAACATATTAGAGACAATGTTAAATACTTGGCACAGAACATTCTATGGTTAATTTTTACTTTTATTTAATATTGTTTTAATGCTAATTTTAACGGATAAACCAAATACAGTGAAAACCTATCGAAAATATGCTAAAATACATCCAGATATATTCAAAACATATTACCTAATATACAGTAGCTAATAGAACAAATAAATCCCCAAATCTCAAGGCTTAATGAAATAGTTTATTTCTTGCTCAGATAAACTCTATTTGTTCACAATCAGCAGGTAACTTTCTTCTAAGGAAATAGCCATGGATTCAGCAACCCTACATCTTAAGGCTTTGCTTCCCTCCAAAGTTGTTGGGATGAATAAAAAGCAAGGTGACCAAACATAGAATGTCTGGAATCAGCACTTCAGTTCAACTTCCTTTGAGTAGAATAAAGTTATGTGACCCTACCTAAATACAACGAAGTCTGAAAAACTGAAAAACTAAATTAATTTAGCCCAGGAAAAAGTAGAAAATGGTTTAGGGAAAATCTAGCAGATTCTGCTGAATTATTAAATACCTAATAAATATATTTTCAGCATTTGCTCACAAAGACGACATCAAGATAGATAACATTGTTCTATACTAATGTTTATCGGAAGAGAATGACATGGAGAAAATTCTCATGCAATGTGAGAAGTACTCGCTGATGTGTAAATTTTGTTATATAACAGAGGAAATAAACACTAAGTTCAAGTAGTCACTGTTTCACTTTGAATGAGGCAATCATTAAAACTGACTTTTAAAGTTAAAAAAGAGAGAGATTTATAAGCAGCCAAATGTAAGGAAAAGTAGAGGACATTTCCAGAAAATATCAGGTTCAAAATCTTTAGGTTCTCTGTAGTACCAAAACAAAATCTTTGGATATAAACTAACGTCTAAATTTGAAAGAGATTAAGGCCAAAGATAGATCAGCAGGGTCCATGCTTGCTATAGTTCTATGATTATACTTTATACTGTGAATAATAGGAATCTATTAATGAATTTTAGAGACATGATCAAAAGTCTTAAAAAACATTAAGAGTAGTCATCAGAGAAAACTGAAGGAAGGCAGACAAATTAAGAAGTCATCCTAGGGGCGCCTGGGTGGCTCAATGGGTTAAAGCCTCTGCCTTCGACTCAGGTCATGATCCCAGGATCCTGGATCGAGCCCCGCATCCGGCTCTCAGCTCAGCAAGGAGTCTGCTTCCCCCTCTCTCTTTGCCTGCCTCTCTGCCTACTTGGGATCTCTCTCTCTTTCTCTCTTTCTCTCTCTCTGTCAAATAAATAAGTAAAATCTTAAAAAAAAAAAAAAAAAAGAAGTCATCCTAGTAGTTGACTTGTCAAATAATAAGGGCCTAAATGAAGTGATTAGCAGCAGTGAAGTTAAAGGAGGATTCAAAATATAGTGAAGAGATAAAATCAACAGACTCAACTGACTGGTTAGAACAAGAGATACTGGGAAAATTTTTCAGTTATAACTTTCAATTGACCAAACTAATTAACTTATCAAAAAAAAAAATCTTCCTTAACTAGTGTAACCAAATGAAAAGTTACTACTTATATTTAAATATTTCATATTTCTGGGTGCCTGGGTGGCTCAGTTGGTTAAGCAACTGCCTTTGGCTCAGGTCATGATCCCGGAGTCCCGAGATCGAGTCCCACATCGGGCTTCCAGCTCCATGGGGAGCCCGCTTCTCACTCTGACCTCCCTTCTCATGCTCTCTCTCACTCTCTCTCTTTAAAAAAATAAATAAATATTTCATATTTCATGTTATTAACTTATGCTTTGATTCATTATCAAATTTATATTGCATCTTACAAACTATGTATTAAATCTTAGTTTTATAGTTAATGTATTGTTTCTCTGAAAATACAAAGGCAATTTTTAGTATTCTATTCTTTATTCTTCTGACAAAAGTTCATTTTTAAGATAATCATATTTAACACTGAAATAAATGTGCCTTTTGTAGTATCAAAACATAAATAGAAAATTCTCTTAAGAAGTATTGCTGTCACTGTAGGATTTTAAGTATCTACATGTTTTATATCACTAGCTCTTTCCCTACTAGCCAGGTATATTTACTATCTCACCACAACATAGATAAATATATAATTTCTTTGTAAGGTTTCAGTCTAATATCACATTTTCTTTTTTTGAATTTATATTATTATGCTGATGCTTTAAAATATTTCATACTCTTTCTTTTTGCAATAATAAATTAGAGGCTAAGAAATGAGTTTAAATGCTAAAGAACCAGTTTCAGATACAAGATCACTGATAAACATTACACATTTTTTATGTATCAAAAATACTAATGGCCTAACCTTAAAACTGTTAAAAACTGAATAGATTGGCTTGAAAGATAAAGAAAACTTAAAAGTCCAGAATATGGAGTTATACTCATCCAACACCATATCGTCTCTGAATGAAGAGGCAATACCAGGTTTTCTACCATTGAAAGTATGCATCAGCCCTCAGGTATCTGCTGCACTGTTTTCCAAACAGCTCCTTTTAAAATATTATTGAGAAATGCTAGCTATTTAAGACCATTTCATATTAACAATAGAGCCCTACCTATCAGAACCTCTAAGGAATCATTTAGCTTTATTTTACCCATAAATTCATAAACATAAATGAACATACCAGTTGATTAAGCCAAGACACATAAAGCTCATTCTGGGAAACATTAACCTAACAAGCTACCAGGACTTCATCTTTTTTTTTTTTTAAGATTTTATTTATTTGAGATAGAGACAGTGAGAGAGAGCATGAGAGGGGAGAAGGTCAGAGGGAGAAGCAGACTCCCTGCGGAGCCGGGAGCCCGATGTGGGACTCGATCCCAGGACTCTGGGATCATGACCTGAGCCGAAGGCAGTCGCTCAACCGACTGAGCCACCCAGGCGCCCAGGACTTCATCTTTATAAGAAACTTGTTCTGATTCTTCTTGTGTCCTCTCTAAATCTACTGCCTGACATTTCAATGGGTGAAAACTTCTCTAAAAGTTCACTGCAATTCTTTCCTTTTCTCTCATCTTTTCAATCACTCCCCAAACACACACTGATTTAATAGTTTATAGTTAGGGTTTCCATAGAAAATTTTCGTCTTCACTTCCATCTACTTTAAGTATTGTATATACATAAATCTAGTCCATAAAAAGGAAAGGCAAAGGAGGAGGAAAGACAAGAAGGAAAAGGAGAGAGGAAAAAGAAGGGGAGGAGGTAGGAAAAAGGAAGAGGAGGAATAGCAAGAAGAATGTGAAAGTCCTCTAAGTACCAGGGATTATCAAAAATAAAGAAAAATAAATCTCTAAGAAGAACGTAACCTAAGGAAAGAGACATAAAGAAAAGTGCTGTCCATACTGGATGTAAAGAGAGACCAGGATATGACAAAGCCAGAGGAAGAGCCTCACAAACTGATGGATTTTCATGTGATAAAGGGAAAAAATATTTTAAAAGTATGTGAAATGATCACAAATACTATCACCAAATGGGGCTCCTGGGTGGCTCAATCAATTGAATGTTTGACTCTTGATTTCAGCTGTGGTCATGATCTTGGGATCATGGGACTGAGCCCTGTGTTGGGCTCCACGTTCAGCAGGTAGTCTGCTTGAGGATTCTCTCTCTTTTCCTCCCTCTCCCCCTCCATATACTTGCACACATTCTCTCTTGTTCTCTTGTCCCTAAAATAAATCTAAAAAATAAAATAAAGCAAATGCTGTATCAGTAAACAGATGCTATTGGATTTGACAATTGGACCCTTAGAATGTCGCTAAATACTTTGGTGAAAATAGTTCCCAGTAAGAAATAATAGCAATTCAAACAGAAAAATATAAAAAGAATTAAATAAATCCTGATAAAGCAGTATTTATGTCAGGAATACAAAGTTAGTTCAACAGCCAAATTTCAATCAATGTAATACACTATAACAATAGAATAAAAAAGAAAAAATACATAATTATTTTAATAGATGAAAATAAGGCATTTGGGATACTTCAACACCTCTTTATGACTCAAAATAGCAAAACAAAATGCCAACAAAGTAGCAAGAGAAGAGAACTTCCTCAACCTTATAAAGGTCATTTATGAAAACCCGCATCTAACATAATACTTAGTGGTAAAAGACTGAATATATTTTCCTTAAAATTAAGGGCACACACAATACCCATTCCCTAAAGTGCCAGGTCCTGGGGAATAGGAGACGCTGCACTGCAGGGCACTCCAGGACCTCTTTGACATAAAGCCATTACCTTCGAGAGGAGATACAGCTAACTTTCCTAACACAGAGAAACAGATACAGAGAGGTAGACAAAAGGAGGAGACAGAGGAGTATGTCCCAAATAAAATAAGATAAAACCACAGTAAAAGACCTAAGAAAAATGGATATAAATAATATGCCTGATAGAGCATTTAAAGTAATGTTTATAAAGATACTCACTGAACTTAAGAGTGGAAGACATCAGTGAGAATTTTAACAAACAGAAAAAGGAGCAATCAGAGATGAAGAACACAAAAAATGAAATTTAAAATAGACTTGAAGGAATAAATAAGTTTGAGGTAGCAGGGGAATGAATTAATGACCTGGAAAACAAGAGTAATGGAAAGTAATCAAGCTGAACAAATGGTAATAAAAATTAAAAAAAGAAAAAGCAAAATGAGGATAGACTTAGGAAAATCAAGTAACATTCACATTATAGGGATCTCAAAATAAGACAGAGAAAGAGAGGCAGAAAATTTATTTGAATAAATAATAGCAGAAAATTTCCCTAATTTGAGGAAGAAAAAAGTTATCCAGATCTAGGAGGTACAGAAATCCTACAACAAAATCAACCCAAGGAGGTTCATATCAAGATACATAATAATTAAAATGGCCAAAAGTAGTGATAAAGGAAAAATTTTAAAGAAGCAAGAATAAAGAAGGCAGTAATATACAAGGGAAACCCATGAGGCTATCAGCTGATTTTTTCAGCAAAAGCTTCACAGGCCCTAAGGGAGGGTTATAATATATGCAAAGTGCTGAAGGGAAAAAATCTGTAGCAAGAATACTCTATAAAGCAAGGCTATTCTTCAGAATAAAAAAAAAAAAAGAGTTTCTCAGGCCAACAAAAACTAAAGGAATTCATGACCACTAAACCAGATCGCCAGGAAATTTAAATTTAAAATTTTAATTTAAAATTTTAAGTCTCCTCACAAAGGAGACTCTTTTAGTGGAAAGCAAAGACCATAAGTGAGAATATGAAAAGCAAGAAACACAGAAGCAGTAAAAATCAGTCAAGGGATTCACAAAATAAGAGGATATAAATATGACACCATGAAGCAAACATGTATGGGGGATGGGGAGGAATAAAGAATAGGTTTAAACTTAAGTAACCATCAACTTCTTATGGATTGCTATATACACAAGATGTTATATACAACCCTAATGGTAATCACAAATCAAATCTGTTAATACATATACAAAGAAGAAAGAAATTCAGGTATATCACTAAAAAAATGCAACAAACCAAGAAAGAGAGCAAGAAAAGAAATGACCAGGAGAACTACAAAACAACCACAACACAGGTAACAAAGTGGCAATAAATACATATCTATCAGTAATTAGTTTGACAGTAAATTGACTTAATGCTCCAATCAATAGACAAAGGTGACAAAGTACATAAAAAAATAAAAAGATCCATTGATATAGCTCCCTACAAGAGACTCATTTCACACCTAAAGACATCTGCAGATTGGAAGTTGGGGATAAGAAACATTTATCCTGCAAATGGTGGTCAAAAAAAAGCTGGGGTAACAAAATTTATATTGGATAAAATTAAACAGTCTTAAAACGAAGACCATAACAAGAGACAAAGTAGAGCACTATAATAATAAAGGGACACTCTAACAAGAAGATCTAACAATTGTAAAAATGTATGCACCTAATATGGGAGCACCCAAATATATAAAACAGTTAATAACAAAGGAACCGATCAGTAGTAATACAATAATAGTAGGGGACTTTAACACCCCACTTACGTCAATGGACAGATCCTGCAAACAGAAAATTAAAAAAGGAAATAGTGATTTTGAATGACACACTGGGTATGATAGATTTAACTGATGTATTCAGAATATTCCACAGTAACAGAGCAGAATACATTTCTGTTTTTCAAGTGCACATGGAAGTTCTCCAAATTAGATCACACATCAGGCCATGAAACAAGTCCCAACAAATTAAAAAATATTGACGTCTTACCGTGTATTTTTTTCTGATCACAATGTTATGAAACTAGAAATTAACCACAAGAAAAAATCTATAAAGAGAATAAATTCACGGAGGTTAAATAATGAGCTACCAAACCATAAGTGGGCCAACCAAGAAATCATTAATTAAAAAATTACATGGAAACAATTAAAAATGAAAATGCAATGGTCTAAAATCAGTGGGACACACCAAAAGCAGTTCATAAATGGCTACCTCAAGAAATAAGAAAACTCAAATAACCTAACCCTATGCCTAAAGGAGCTAAAAAAAAGAACAAAGAGAACCCAAAACTGGAAGAAAGAAGGAAATAATAAAGATGGGAGAAGTAAATGATATAGAAACTAAATAAAAAAAAATTAGAACAGATCAATGAAACCAAAAGCTAGTCCTTTGAAAAGATCAACAAAATTGATAAATCTCTAGCCAGTCACATCAAAAACAGAGTGAGGACTCAAACAAAATCACAAATGAAAGAGGAGAAAGAATACCACAGAAATATAAACAATTGTTAAACTGCAGGAGAATAGTACGAAAAATTATATGTCAACAAATTAGACAAACTATTATGAAAGCAGCCCAACTGTTTGTCAATAGATGAATGGATAAAGAAGAGGTACATGTACACACACACACACACACACACACTCACACACTAGAATATTATTCATCCATAAAAAAGGCTGTCACGTGCCATGACATGGGTGGAGCTAGAGGGTATCATGCTAAGTGAACTAAGTCAGTCAGAGAAAGACTAATACCATACAATAGCATTCACGTGGAATTTAAGAAGCAAAACAAACAAAATAAGGCAGATAAAAAAGAGAGACCGATACAAAGCAAGAAACAGACTCTTAACAGTAGAGAACTGATGGTTACCAGAGGGGAGGTGGGTGGGGAACAGGGAAATAGGAGATGAGAATTAAAGACCTCATTTGTCATGATGAGCACTGACTAACGTGTAGGACTGTTGAATCATTATATTATATACCTGAAACTATTATGACACTGTATGTTAATTATACTGGAAATTAAAATTAAAAATTTGCAATTTTTTTTAAAATAAGAAGTATTTCAGAACCAAGAAAAAAAAAGAAATTAGGCAAAGATAAGCTAGTGCACTAAAGAGCATATATACATTGTGTGCCAAAAAGGCACATGAAAAGATATCCTTTATCATTATCCATCAGAGAAATGCAAATCAAAACCAACTGAGAAAGCACTCCAAGACTACTTGGATGGTTAGAGTCAAAGAAGATAGGACAGTTATACATAACTGATGAATCATTGAACACTACATCAAAAA
>CM052813.1:44751202-44862027 GCA_028533885.1 Nasua narica | reverse complement strand
ATCAAGACAGTGTGGTACTGGCACAAAAACAGACACCTAGATCAATGGAACAGAATAGAGAGCCCAGAAATCGAACCTCAACTCTATGGTCAACTAATCTTCGACAAAGCAGGAAAGAATATTCAATGGAAAAAAGACAGTCTCTTCAACAAATGGTGTTGGGAAAACTGGACAGCCACATGCAAAAGAATGAAACTGGACCATTTCCTTACATCACACACAAAAATAGACTCAAAATGGATCAAAGACCTCAATGTGAGACAAGACTCCATCAAAATCCTGGAGCAGAACACAGGCAACAACCTCTTCGACCTCAGTCGCAGCAACTTCATCCTACAAACATCTCCAAAGGCAAGGGAAGCAAGGGTAAAAATGAACCACTGGGACTTCATCAAGATCAAAAGCTTTTGCACAGCAAAGGAAACTGTCAACAGAACCAAAAGACAACTGGCAGAATGGGAGAAGATATTTGCAAATGACATCTCAGATAAAGGGTTAGTATACAAAATTTATAAAGAACATCTCAAACTCAACACTCAAAGAACAAATAATTCAATCAAGAAATGGGCAGAAGATATGAACAGACATTTCAGTAAAGAGGACATCCAAATGGCCAACAGACACATGAAAAAATGCTCAACATCACTAGGCATCAGAGAAATACAAATCAAAACCATAGAGAGATACCACCTCACACCAGTCAGAATGGTTAAAATTAGCAAGTCAGGGAATGACAGATGTTGGTGAGGATGCGGAGAAAGGGGAACCCTCCTACACTGTTGGTGGGAATGCAAGCTGGTACAGCCACTCTGGAAAACTGTATGGAGGTTCCTCAAAATGTTGAAAATAGAGCTACCTTATGACCCAGCAATCACACTACTGGGTATTTACCCTCAAGATACTAATGTAATGATCCGAAGGGTCACATGCACCCGAATGTTTATAGCAGCAATGTCCACAATAGCCAAACTATGGAAAGAACCTAGATGTCCATCAACAGATGAATGGATAAAGAAGATGTGGTATATATATACAATGGAATACTATGCAGCCATCAAGAAAACCGAAATCTTGCCATTTGCAACGACGTGGATGGGACTAGAAGGTATTATGCTAAGGGAACTACGTCAGTCAGAGAAAGACAATTATCACATGATCGCTCTGATATGAAGAATTTGAGAGGCAGGGCAGGGGGTTATGGTGGGGTGGGGAAGAGAAATGAAACAAGATGGGATGGGGAAGGAGACAAACCATAAGAGACTCCTAAACTCACGAAACAAACTAAGGGTTGCTGGGAGGTGGGAGGGTAGGGATATGGACATTGGGGAGGATATGTGCTATGGCAAATGCTGTGCAATGTGTAAGCCTGATGATTCACAGACATCTACCCTGGGGTAAATAATACATTATATGTTAATAAAAAAAAAAGTAGCCTAGCTGGGTTTTTTAATAAAAAAAAAAAAACTAATGATATACTATACAGTGGCTAGCTAAACATAATATAAAAGAAAAGATGGGATAATAGCAAGATTTGGGGAAGATGTGGAGAAACTGGAACTTTTAGTCATTGCTTGTGGGAGCCTAAAATGATACAGCTGTTTTGGAAATTAATCTGGCAGTTCCTTAAAATGTTAAATATAAGCTACCATATGATCCAACATTTCCATTCTGCATATATACTCAATATAAATGAAAACATACATCTTTATGGAAACATGAACACAAATTTTCATAGCAGCATTATTCTTAATAACCCAAAGTAGAAACAACTCAATTATTCATTACGTGATGAACAGA
This sequence comes from Nasua narica, assembly GCA_028533885.1. Taxonomy (NCBI): domain Eukaryota; kingdom Metazoa; phylum Chordata; class Mammalia; order Carnivora; family Procyonidae; genus Nasua; species Nasua narica. Next base: position 44,860,230 of record CM052813.1, on the reverse strand, counting down.
TGAACAAAATGTAGTAAATCCATGCAATGGAATTTTATTTGGCCAGCCACACATAAAAATGTTAAGAAGTACTGAAAAATGAGACAACATGGATGAACTTTGCAAGTATTATGCTGAGTGGAAGAAGCCAGGCCAAAAACACCCAAAAAACAAAAAATAAACAAACAAAAAAACCCTGGGTATCATGTGATTCCTTTTATATGAAATATTCAGAATAGGAGAATCTATAGGGTCCGAAAGTAGACTTGCATTGCTTAAGTCAGGGGCACTTTGATTTGGTTGTGTGGAAATGGCCAATGCCACCACTATTAAGTATAATGTTACTTTTAGGGGTGCTGAAGAGGTGTTGAAACTAGAGTAGTGTTAGTTGTAACAATATATTGTGAACTATTGAATTGTTACAAGAAATGGGTGGATTGTATGGTATGTGAATTACATTGCAATATAAAGTTATTAAATAATATTCCAGTAGATAAAAACAGGCTGTGAAATGTACGCTAAGATGTGGAGAAAGAATGGACTGAAGGCATCAAGTTATATCATATTTCCCTGAAAATTACCAGCCCATTTTTCTCTTCTCCAAATTCCGCACATCCACACCAAGTGATAATGGCAGTGGTTATGAGTAATTTACTAGGGCAAACGGTCCACGCCATGTTCTCCATGGATTTGTTATGCTGGCCACTCTGAAATTCTGCCAATTTCTGGCACAAAGGTAGTTGCAAACTTTAATTTTAAAATGTCTTTAGAGATGACTCACCTTTTCCCAAGTTTAATGTATTCGGCCCTTGGTAAAATTACATACCCACAGTGCAGCTATTTCACATTTGAAAAACTCTCTAGCAGGTGTGTCTTTCTGATTTTCAATTGTCTTAACTGACTGCTCAGAATGCATTAAGTAGCACATTCAGCATACATGGGTTTTATTTTGCTGAGTAATATACCTGTTTTATCTCCATTTGAGATACTCTTGGTTAGTTATGTATTAAACAAATGTCCATGAACCAAATTGTCTTTTTCAACTTTTTTCCATGATATCTTTGTGACTGTGTTCCCACAAGCAATCTTTTGTAGCAGGTACCTATCAACTTCTACCTCACACTAAAACCAGTGCTCTCTAGATGGTACCATGCCTGTTCCCCATGGTCAAGACATTCTCCTGAGAGGGCCAGATTGCTGATCTTCTCAGAATGCCAAAATGCACTAAGAATCTTCAAAAGGAGGAAGTATGTTTCACAATCTTAAAGCACACAAGATTTATAGTCAGAAAGATCTGCTTTCAAAGTTCAGTTCCAATGAAAAATATAACTACCACGGGATCTAGCAATTCCACTTCTAGGTATGTATTTGAAGGAAATCAAAGTACTGTATCAAAGAAATATCTCCATGTCCATGCTCATTGCAGCATTACTTCTAATAGCCTAAACAAAGAAACAACTTAAGTGGCCACTGACAGATGGATGAATTGTGTGGTGTGTACACACACACACACACACACACACACACACACACACACACAATGCAACACTATTCAGCCATGAAAAATAAGGAAATCTTGCCACTTGCAATAACATGGATAGACGTTGAGGGCATAACGTTAAGTGAAATAAACCAGACGGAGGAAGACAAATACTGTATGATCTCATTTATATGTAGAATCTAAAAGCAACCAAAATCACTATGAAGAATTAAAAGATCACATTTGTGGTTACCAGAGGTAAGGATGGGGTGTAAGGGAACTGAATAAAAGCAATCAAGAATTACAAACTTCCAGTGATAAGATGAATAAGTACTCAGGTGCAAGGTACAGCATGATAGCCATAGTTAACACTAATGTATGTTAGATTTGAAATGTGCCAAGAAAATATATCCTGAAAGTTTTCATCACAAGGAAAAAATGATGTTTACTAACATATAAATAACTGAATTAATAATTGTACTTTCCTTTACAAGAACCTATCTCTCTTTCCTCATCAAGAGGGTCCAGTACTTGGCCGCCTGGGTGGTTCAGTGGGTTAAGAATCTGCCTTCGGCTCAGGTCATGATCTCAGGGTCCTGGGATAGAGCCTTGCATCGGGCTCTCTATTCAGCATGGAGCCTGCTTTCCCCCCTCTCTCCACCTGCCTCTCTGTCTACTAGTGATCTCTCTCAAGTAAGTAAATAAAAAATCTAAAAAAAAAAAAAAAAAAAAAAAAAGAGGGTCCAAGTACAAATTGCCTTGGTAGCAGTACACACTAAGTAAGAACCTGGGTTCCAGGCCTAGCTTTTCCACTGATCATTTAGGTCAGAAGATCATCCTTAACTTCACATTCCTCCTCTGCAAGAACTGAAGTAATGACTGTCCCCTCTTTTGTAAGGTTATTGAAAAGACTAAATGAAGTAAATTATATCAAGTTCTGAGAAAGATGGCTGACGAACAGCGTTCAATGATCATAGCTATTTTTATTACAGATACAACTATGACAAATTCAAACACTGAGTCTTTCGTAGACACATCTATGTTTATCATGATGGAACTCCATATGTTCCATATATTGGAGAATACTGAGAGTTTGGTTCAGGTAGAAGGTCATTTATCTAAACTCAAAATCATCAATTTTTTCTAAAAAATGAAAGGCACAGAATACATCCTTGCTTTTTGTTAAGCTGATGTCTACCCTTTCTGGGCCTGTCTCAAACTGTTCCTAGCATGCAGATTAAGTGAGGCACTCTTTTCTCAGTATTTAAAGTAGTATAAACTCTTTACAACCTATATCTGATACAGAAATCTCCATTCTCCAGGATACCAGGGCTACCATTCCACTCATATTAAAAGGTATTTCCACTCTTTCTTAGTGGAAAGCAGTGATGCCAAGTAACCATAGCTTACATATGATGGCCATTTACTGTCTCAGCAAATCTCTCTTCTTGCCCTCCAGACAGCATACTATCTGTTGGAATACATGTGGTTTTTGTATTTTTTTTCTACCCGACGCTAAAAGCTTTAATATGTTTTTTACCAAAAATAAGCCCGTCAGGATGCCTGACAAATGAATCCACTTCATACAGATCTGTCCACCAGCTAAATATGTCTGAATGTATCGGATCTAGCATACCATCAAAAATTTTAAATTCTTTGCCTGATTCAGCTCTACTCCAGATGTCCCCAAAGTCACCCCTGGGCTCAGTCCTGCCCAGCTATGAGGTGGATGATATTCTGTAGCTCTCCCTGTTGACAGGGAGATCATGGTACATTTTCTAATTTATAACAGCGTATCATAAGTTTCCAAAACATAACTTTAAATAAACAAAGCCTGGGCATTATACTCAAACAACTCCTATACTGATCTTTCAGTGGAGGCTATAGCCAGCCCTTCAGTCTGTATCAAGAGTTTCTAGATTTGCTGATAGGCCCTGGTCTCAATACCCACCTGCCCCATCTGTCTACCAATAAGGAATGAACTTGTAGCCCTTACTCTAAATCATATGTCTCCCTTTATCATTAGAAACATTTGCAGATTTAAGATGTATGTAGGACAACGAAGTAGAAAGACTCCGATTTCTACTTCGTTGTCCTACGGAGTTATTTATATCATTGTGACCAACTCTCCCTTCCCTCCCCGCAGAAAAACATCACTCTTGGTTTAATAGTGCAATACAATTCCTTTAAGTACTTAACCAATTTTGTCAATATTAGGTGCAGGCTTTGTCCTTTTATTACTTTTCTTTTTGATATGCTGGAATTATTCTGAATGCTATTAAACTTCTGAAAAAATAGTTCTGTAGAACCTTACAACCATGGGAATTATTAATATTCAGAGATGATGTTTCTTTTACTTTGGTTTCTGGGATACTTTTAAGAGTGTTAATTCTTCCTAATGGGACTATTATTTTTTTCTTCATATCATCAAACTGCTAAGAGTCTCAGCATCTTAAAAAGACACTGCAATCCGGGAACAAATAGGCATTTAAAAAGAAGAATGCTTATTACACTGCCATGTGGCCACTGGGTGCTCATTAAATATTAGTTGATATTCAAAAAGTTAAGTGGAAAAAAAAAAGTTAAGTGAAATTTAATTACTTTCTGCATAAGGAGATTGCAGAGTAGAACTTTGGCCATGCTTGAAACTAGAGGAGGTGATTTTAAAAATAAAGAAAAGGGCCTTCCTCATTATATTTAAATTGGTACCCTCGCTCACATAAAATTTCATAGAGAATAATTATGATTGAGACATAATAACATTCAAAATATTTTCTATGGAAACTGAGTGAAAAATAAAGGACTTGTTCAAAACTGGAAAATTTTTTTAATACTCTGATCACTTTAATTTTGGTTTTTTGTTTGTTTGATCACTTTAATTTTGTATTAGTTATTTGGGGAAAGAGTAAAATTACCAGTCATTACTGATCTATAAAGATTCTATAAAATTCTAGGTTAGCAAATCTGTATTTCAACTGAACCTTAGCTCCAGACAAAGTGACTTGTTTCTATATAATAACTTATTTATCCCAGAGATCAGTCATTGAAATTCACTTACCATTGAGCCAGTGTTCAGGCTCTCATTTTTCCTCAGAAACATGGTAACTATAACAATATACACTGATTACACATAAAGCACAATTATATCTACCTATATACTACTGACACTTAAATATCAGTCTAATATAATGTATCCACATGGAATACAGGCAACTTTCTGACATCCCTCATTCTTGGTTAGTATTCAGTATGAAAGGAAGGCCTGAAATTGACTTTAAGTATTATCCCTAATCTGTCTCCTCAGGAGAGTTAAGCTGCAGCTCTGAAAACATTGTCTGTCTTTGTGATGAAGGAGTATTTTCTGTTCGGCCCATGTTCCAGATATGCTACTCACACCATACGTGTTAGATGTGTTGTTCAAATCCCTTATCTCTAATTTTAGTGTGTGTTCATACAAAACAGTGCTGTTGGTGGCATTCTGGGCATTTATTTTCCACCTATGATCTACTACTGATTTCTGCCCATTTTCCAAGCTTTCCTGTCCAGATATCCTCCAAATTTTCTGTTGTTTCCAACTGTGATGATTTCTATTGCTTTCAAATGAGAATCTCTCTGATTTAGACTTTGGAACCAAGAATACATTGTAGATGAGAGACTTGGAGTAAAAAGGAAGAAATGTTAGCTTCATTATCTGCTTTTAGTGCTAAATGCAATGAAAATCCTATTACCATTTATGGATAGACAGCTGGTTGCCTGTGACTTTCTGTTAATAAGAGCAAATTAAATTACTCTCTATGATAACCTTGATTAAAAAGTTGATTGAAAGCAAGTTTGGGGGCTCCTTGCTGTTCTCATGACAGAATTCCACGATGGGCAAAAATAACTCAAGAAACACTGCATAGACTGGCTATTTATAAGGAAATTAACTAATTTAAAAGAAAAGAATGACAAGTTCAAGTTCCTAAAATTCGTTTTTACATAGGCTGACACAAGGGATACCGCCTAACTTGAAAAAATGTGTTCTCTCTAGCAGCACCAGCAATACAGTGGCTAATAATTACCTCAAACTATTACTTGAAAGGTTACTAAATTGCAGTGACAATTGAATTCACTGACTTTCCCAGATCACTTCTGTGAAAATCAGTGCATGGATTGTAGAAATTTGGGCTCTACGCGGAGAAATATAAGCATACAGGAAATTCAAAACTCATGATTCCCCCAAAGCCTCAGCCCTCCCTGAACCTCCTCTGTCAGCTCAAACAGCCTCTTCTTTACTGTTTGATAAATTTTTTCTGTCTTTTTAATGCTTTATATAATGCTCATATGAGACACTAGCTTTCAAGATAAAGCCAATTCTTACACATTCGACTCCTTCGTAATGGAATTATAATTAGACCAATATTCCTCCTTGTACCACAGATAAAATAGAAAGTAAGCCTGGAAAGAAAGGCTTTCAGAAAGTCACAACTTTGAAAATCCTATCAGCATAATAAGCGTAAATACGTAGAACAGGTAAGTAAATATGTAATAAAAGTGATTTTCTGAAGAAGGAAAACATTAAGTCAGGCTGAATATGCCAATAGTCAGTGTATTAATACAGACCAACATATTCTGGATACAATGTGCCACTTTGAACGGCTATAGTCAGTTCTAATGCTTTACTTGTATATTTAACACACACACACACACACACACATACACAATCAGATTTGCTGGTGGGTTTTCTCTTTGAAATTAAAATGTCAAAATCTCCTATAAATACTTTATTTTGAAAGATGGAAATTCAGATGTGGCTGTGACTAAGGACAACAAAATATCTGAGAATATTTTCCTTTGCACACGTCTTTAAGATGCACATACAGGAGAGGAGCGTTAACATCTGTGTAAAGTGCTTCTGGGACTGTTCACTTTAGGGTAATTATCTTGATGAGAGATACTACAGAAGAAATCAGGATAAGTGTATATTAGGTGCCCCATCCCAGTAATATATTTAAGTCACAGAAATAAGAACAAGGCAGGCTTAGGTAACGCAACAGGGTACGTACAGGGCAGTACAACAACCAAAATTATTTGATCCATGAGAAATAACTTCTTTATTAGATATTACTTGATCATGGGATACCCAGGACTAAATATAGATGCATCCCATTGATGTTCTATCCCCATTTCCCAGAACTGAATCAATTCTTAATCCTATAGGCCCTTGAACAAAATAGAAGTTGGGTATGCTAAATGAAAACCACACAGCATCCATATATTCTGTGAATTTTTATCCTAGTCTTTACCAAAAAAAAGTGCAACCATTTCTAAAGTTACTTATGGATTTAGATTATTGGATGCTTGCCAAATTAACACTATAGTCTGGAGACCTATATTCTTCCTCTATTATTTGCCAGTGTGTATGGTAGTTTATGGAGACTAGGGGTAATCAATTCATGTTAGAGCCCTAACATGAATCCATTTCACCATACCTCTTGTGGAACATTCAAATTATCCATTATTTATTTAGTTTCTGTATCTACTATAATAGCAATAGTTAGCACCAGGGCACATCACTGTATAGGTTCTCTGATACAAAGGGCCATGTGGAAATCATTGGTACTTCTCTTTCCTAACTCTTCCCTGGTACATCAAAAGCTAAAATATGACTAGGAGAAAATTTAAGAAATTAATGTCACTATTAAAGACTTGAATGTACATAGGAAAGTAATGTTATCTGTCACCAACTTAGCTGATACCCAAAACATATGGTGTGTAACTACTGACCTGGGGAATGTTCCCTCCCCATCCTAATAAATGGAAAACACCAGAAGCTGTCTTGTTTATCTTAGCAGGAATTACAATGTATTTACCATCTTGCTTCTAGGGCATGTTAGCTCTGTATCTTTGTGCCATATGGTAGACTGCAGGAGCCTTAAGTGTCTTACTACCATCCAGAGAACACCACACCAGTCTTCTATATTGCCAACTTAATGCTAAAAGAACCTAAAAGCTAAATACTGTACAGGCCTTTGTAAGACATTTGTAAGATGAAGATAGGGAGATAAATCCTTCAAACATCAATGAGACATTTAAGCAACAAAAGAAATAATAAGAATATATTATTGTCATAGAACAAAATAAGAACCCATGAATCCAAATGGATATAAATAAACAGTGGACAACAAACACTTCTTCCTTAGATTGCAAACTAATAAATACAGAAGAAATGATGGAACTAGAAAATCACCATTTGGAACTCATTATTAGTTGTTTCAGGCAAGAATCACCATACCTTAAAAGTAGTGAGGTAAAAAATGAAAACAATTATTTATAAGCTCTGTCTGTAATATACTTATTAATCACCCAGGAAAATATAGTAGCAAAAACCAGCCAGTAATACTTTAACCAAGTGATCAAATTAATATCACAATTTATAGGAAAAGCTGACATCCAGTAATTTCTACCAAAAATGTACACCTAAATTCTAATCAAGATGAAAATCAAACATAAATTAAGAAAGTGTCTAGAAAATAAACAGCCAGGACTTTTCCAAAATATGTTAAAGTCATGGGTAAAAACAAGAGATTGCAGAATTAAACTTACTTCATTCTGGATTGGATTCTGAGAAAAACTCCTGAGAAGTTTTTGAGATGATTAATGAGACATCAATGATCAATGGGACAATGGGGAAATTTGTACATAGTCTTTAGTTTTGATAACACTCAACATGAATTCCTTGATTTTGGTAATCTTCCTTCGATTATTTAAGAAGAGATCACCATTTTAGGTAATACACTTAAGTATTTAGAGGCATCATATCTGCAAATTTTCTTTCTAACTTTTGAAAGAAAAAACTATGTATATATAATGTGTACTCACGTGGTTTCACAACGTATATATGTCTCTATATGCATTTGAGAGAAAAAAGGGAGGGAGAATAAAAAATTGTATGTGAAAAATGTTAACATTTGGGGAATTGGATAAAAGTTTAGGGAACTTTATTGTCCTCTGTTTGCAATTTTTTATAATTTTCAGATCATTTCAAAATCCAAAGGAAAAGAAAATCCAGTTGGATTACAATCTTGTGAAAAGCTTAGGAATTCAATGGTTCATTCTAAAAAGTTTGTTCTTAGGAGAAAGACAATTTGCTGAACATTATCACTAACAAAGAAGCCCATTTGTTTCTGATTGCTTGAAATTAAGAACACCAACTGATACAGCAATCTAGATAGAATAGCTAATGACTAGATTAGACTACAAAGAGAAAACCAATGAAGAAAAACTACCAGCAATATCGAAACAGCAAAACAGTGGTCTCTTGTATAAGTCCTCTTTTTGCAGTTTAGACAATGTCCATAAATGGCTATCAATTATATATGTCAGTATAATCTCAAATTGTTTATTACCCTTCACATAACTCTGAAATCCCTTAATTCATTTGTTATTTATTATACACCTAATATGTACCATCATTGCATTTGGTCTTCAAATATCCATGAACAAAAGAGTCACACTTTACACGCTAACTATGTGGTCTCACGGGTAACAATTCTCATGGTTAACAATAACAATAAACAATTATAGAAGTAATTATTTAATATCATCACCATAAATACTATGAAGATGAAAAGACAGGATAGTGAGAGTTTAGTAAAGGAACCTGTTATAGTTTCAGAAGACAGGGATTTTTGTGAGAAAGTGACTTTAGCTGGAGATTGGATAAATAAAATAAAACCTAGTCTGTTTATGGATACTTTATTCTGACACATTCTATTTGATTATCTTTTCACCCATACCACACTCACTCAGTTACTGAGCTTTAAAGTAATAAGAAGTCTTCAACTTTGTTCCTTCAGAATGACTTAATGATTTGGGGATTTTATATTTCTGTGTAAACTAAGATTTTCAATTCTTACCATGAACAATGTCTTTTGGAATTTGAATTGGGATTGCATTTAGATTACTTCGGGAGTGAAATTCTGCATATACTAAGCTTTCCAAAAATACAAGTTGGTACACTGTTGCATTTGCTTATGTATTCTTTAATTTCCTTCCATAATGTTTTATTGTTTTGAGTGTAAAGCTCTTTAACATTTTGTTAAACCTATCCCTCCATAAGTCATGTTTTGAAACTACTATTAATAGTGTTTTTTTTTATTTTTTTCTTTCCAATGGTTAGCTACTATTTAGAAACACAATTCAATTTCCACTTCTGCTTAAAATATAGAAAATTTCAAAAACACATCAATTCTACCACAAAAATGAGGACAAACCATGTAGTCTCTAAATCCGTAATTTTTATGCTATTAAAGAGTTGAGGTTCCAAAGTAACCTGAAAAATTGAAATCCGAACAGTTCAGAACCTCTATGAGAAAAAAAGAGTACAAATTTTCGCTTTTTGTAAAACAGTAGAAAAAAGAGGTCACACCATAATAGCCAGTAAGAAGAAAATAGCTGAAACCTAAATGAATTCTTAAAAGGCAAATATGTGCTATCCTAATCGTTTAGAATCCCAGAGAGCCCTAGATATAATGTGAATCCCCACCACACATCAAACTTTTTCTCTGAGCCTCCACTGATAATTGATATGACAGATTTGAGGACTGAAACACACCTGAGAGAACCCCTCTGTGGTCCAGACATGAAGACTTACCTAAGTTTAAAGGTAGTACAGTATCTTCACTCTATAGACTACTCAGAATACAAGGTATAGGTTGGCTCCTGCTTGCTGGAAGATGGGCACAAAAACTGGTTGTGTCCTGGACATTTGTCAGGTACAAGGAAGAAGAGACCCATTGATGGGCATGGAACAGAAAACCAATCTGCACTAACACAAAGCAGAAGTTATCTACTGATGGGGGAGGGATAGGAAACCCAACCATCCTGGATCCTGCACAGATACGTAGCAAGGTTCTACTGTCACTACAAAGGAACAGGAAACTCACTCATGCCGGGGACCTAGCATAAGATGGAGCTCCCCTACTACTGCCATTAGGGGAGAACAATGAAACCTACTTGTGCACCAGATTCCGTATTGAATAGAGTACAGAACTGTTTGACAGAGGAAGAATGAGAATACTAAGGGATCCCTACTCCTAAGGATCAGGTATAGAAAACCTGCCTAATATTGAGGCAGGAGGAGGAAGGAACCCACCCCACCCCCCATATGAGCTTTGTGAACACAGAGTGAGAGCAATAGCAGTCTACCACTGGGCAGGGGACAGAAGCACAGAAGGAAACCTTTCTGTGGTGCAGAAATGCAGGACATGCCAAAATCCATTGGAGGAGTTGGAATACTGAGAAAATCTCTTTAGCATTACTGTCCTCACACTAAACACAAGGTAGGTGCAGAACATGACTTAGAAAAACAGAATTGAATCTTGTGATGCAACAAAGTTAAATACACAACAACAAATTCACATACAAATCAGATGGACTCAACCCTTCTCTAACAATACCCTGAAAGAAGAGGCTTTCACATTTCTGGGCATTAATAGTATCCTCATTAGTTTCTAGAGCTTTATAACCAAAAAAAAAAAAAAAAAAAAGGCATGCAATACAAATTATAAAGCTCAGAAAACATCAAGCAATATCATACATTTCCAACAAATAAAATAGTTGTCAGGAAAAAATTCAGATGTGGCACAGATATCAGAATTATCAGATGGGAACTTTAAAATTATCAAATACAGACATTACACAGCTATTATGTTAAACTAAGTATGGGCAACATAAAAATGGAGAATTTCAACAGATAGATAAAACTATAAAAAAGAGCCCAAAAGAAATGATAGAAATAATGTGATATAGGAGTTAATTCCATTAAGACTTAGTGTAACAGACTCAACACAGGAAAGGATCAGCTAAATAGAATGAAGTCCAATAGAAATTCACCAAACTGAAATACAAAAAGCAAAAATAGTGAAAAATTTTGGTAAAACACCTGAAATCTATGAGACAATATGGAATAACATAATATGCATGCAAACAATTTCTGATGAAGAGTGGATAACAAATGTATATTAATTAATGAAGGTGAGATTTATATCTATATGTATTTATATAGTCTACAAATTATAGAGACACATACAAACACACCAAGAAAAATCCACCTATCTCAGAAGCCCAGAGAACCCCCAAAAAAGAAAATTAACAAGAAGAGCTAAGAAAAGGCAAGACACAAGTGGTTCCTTCCCTGGGCCAAGATACCAGATTCCATACAAACTGCTGATAAAAATTCAGGTAAATGTTTAACGAATTCCTAAAGGTTGACTGTGAGCTAGTGAGAAAATACATAATCCTTATGAGCCACAGACACAGGGGACATTCTCAACCATTTGTAGGATCTTCTTCTCAGACATTACCCAAGAAAAGATCAAGGGTAGGATGACAGATCTGAGAAAGCCTCCCTGTGGTACATGGTGCAAGACGAGAACAGTAACTACTGCTGATAAAACACAAAACTTCCCCTGATTCCATCTGTCTATCTCTCCAGAGAATAAAAGGCTGAAGCTCCTGGGGGAAGAGTTAAAAAAAAAATTCTCTTTCCCCTAGTGTACAAATGAAGACCTACAAACCCCGGAAACTGCACACTGTCCCTCAACTGGGTAATGGATGAACTGTGGCACGGGAATTTAGTGACACACTTCCTAGCAATAAAAAGGGATTGGTATAGCAACAACGTTAATATACCCAAAATGCATTATGCTAAGTGAAAAAAGCCAAACTTAAGCGGCCTCATACTGCATGACCCAATTTATATGATACTCTCAAAAAGGCAAAGCTATAGAATAGAAAGAAATCGGTGATTGCCAAGAACAGTGGATGACAGGACAGGTGACTGCAATTGGGCACAGGGTAATTGGGGGTTGATGGAATTGGTCTGGATCTTGAATGTAGTGGTGGTTAGAGAACTGTAAGCATTCGTCAAAATTCATAGAACTGCATAACAAATAGGGTGAGTTTTATTGTATATAAATAATGCCATATTATAAAAGCTGAAAAAAAGAAAGTATTAAGTTATAAAAGTGAAATACTTTAGACAGGCAGAAAGTTAAAAAAAAAGTTTTTTGTTAATCTGCATTAAAAGAAGTGATAAAACAAGTTCTGTAGATTAAAAGGGATATGTAACTGGTGTTTTATTGTTGTTAATATTGACCCGGAATCATTATAGCCCAGCTAAATCCACTTATTAATTCTCAAATTTTATTTTTGTAGATTCCTTAGGATTTCCTATATGAACAATCATGTTCTAAGTAATGTGAACAGAGCCTTCTAATTTTCTTAGGGATGTTAAACTGACATTTAGAATGAGTGCTAGCATCCACTAGGCTTTAGAAAAAAGAATCTTTTTGAAGAATTAAGAGAAATAAAATCACTATTCCAAAGTGAATACATTGTCACTCTTCTCTAGTTGCAATACTTTGTAATTCAAGTTACCGTGATAGTTTTTTTTTCTGGTAGAAAAACACTTTTAAATGCCAATAAACGATCAAGAAATAGATATTTCTTTTCTGTATCCTCTTCCAACTTTTGTGCTATCATTTAAAATAAGTGTTTGGCCCAAAACAAGTTTTCAGGTTATTTGGCTGCACTAGGAAATTATCCATACAATGAAATAATATATCTCTTTCTTTGACATTTTCAGTATTCCCCAATCTCACCTAACTTGGAAATGCTTCCACAGCAATGGTATATTGGGATTTATCAGTTTTCTTCTGAGACATCAAAATATCCATACATAAATCCCATTTTCAAACATGCAGTGAAAAATAATCTTAAAAACTCAACTTTTACTTTAAAGGTTAAAGTTTCTAATTTGGATTACAAACACAGAAGAGCTAGACATTCCTGCTAATTAAAAATCAAGGTATCTCAAGCCTAGAAGGTTGTGTTAATCTAATTCTCAGCTGAAGGCTTGCATCATTTATATAAACTGTCCAATGACAACTCATCCATTACTAAAGCATTCCATTTTTGAGAATTTTAGACATTCCAGCTCTAGTTTTTAAGAAAAAACTCTGCAATACTAAGCCAATTGAGTTTATAAAAGGCTTTCTTCCATTAGACCTAGTTTTATCCCTAAGGGGCCTTCAGAACATGACTTTTTCTCAGTCCTACCATGAAATAGGACAATTATAAATAGTAGCTTTTACTTAAATACTAATGAGAAAAGTACATATTTTTGAAATTTGAAATATATGGAAAAGAGAGAAAGAATGTAAACATTAAAATAACCTGTCATTCTGCCAATCAGTGACATCCACTCAATATTTTAGTGCATTTAAAAATATTTATTTTCTATCCATTCATCTACTAATGGACACGAGAGTTTCCTTCCACATCTTGGCTATTGTAAATAACATTGAAATAAACATAGGAGTGCATATACCTTTTCAAATTAGGTGTTTTCATTTGCTCTGGGTAAATATCCAGTATTGGACTTTAGATGTATGGATAAAGAAGTTGTGGTATGTATACACGATGGAATATTACTCAGCTATAAAAAAGCATGAGATATTGCCATTCATGAGAACACGGATGGACATAGAGGTTAAGTGAAATAGGTCAAAGAAAGGCAAATACCATATGATTTCATTCAAATGTGGAATCTAAAAAACAAAACTAACAAACAAAAAAACCAGAAACAGACTCATAAATACAGAGGTTGCCAGAAGGGAAGGGGTTGAAGGTATGGGTGAAATAGGTGGAATCATGGGAAGCTGTTTTGAGGAAATGATCCTTGAGGTGAGAGAGCAACAGATTCAGCTACGCAAAGGGCCAGGGGAAGAGTGGGTTAGTCCAAAGTCACTGAGGCAGCCAAGAGCTTTGCATCAGCTGAACAGAGAAATGAGATTCTGGGATTGGAATTTAGTAAACTGTGGTGGGGGAGGGGTGATGGTACTAGACACAGTGGGAAAAGGGGGCAGGAAAAGTCAAGATGTCTCATAACTTGTCCTGAGAAGTCTGGATTTTATTCTAACCAAACTGGGAAGTCTGAATGTTCTATGCCAAAGTGTGATGGTTAATTTTGTGTGTTAAATTGATTGGACTAAGAGACACCCAGATAGCTGGTAACACATTACTTATGGGTGTGTCTGTGTGTGTGTTTTGGGAAGAGATTAGCATTTGAATTGGTGAATTGAGTAAAACAGACAGTCTTTGCCAATGCCAGTAGGCCTGAATAGAACCAAAGGCCTGAATAGAACCAAAAAGAGGAAGAGGTATGGATTTGCTGTTTCTCTGCTTAAGCTGAGACATCCATTTCTCTTGCCCTCAGACATCATCACTCTCTCGTTTTGGGGTTTTGATCTCAAATAAGGATTTGCACCCTCAATCTCCCCGATACCCAAAGCCCCCTGATTCTTAGGCCTTCATACTTGGGTATGCAATTGAGTATTACACCACTAAATTTCCTGGTTCTTGGCTTGCAGATGGCAGATCCTGGAACTTCTTTGTCACCACCACTGTATGAACCTTCCTAAAATAAAACTCACACACACACATCATATATACATACATATATATGCACATAAGTGCATGCATGGGTGTACCCATGTATGTTATGTATGTGTTTTTAGTATATATGTATGTGTGTGCTATATGTATGTGTATACCTGTGCATAAATATGTATATGTGTATATGCGTGTGCATGTGTGTCCTGTTGGTTTTATTTCTCTGGAGAACTCTAATACAAGGGGGCACTACAAATGAAGATTTCATTTTAATTGGTCACTGGCTGCTATGGAAAATAGCTTTTAGGTTCATCCCTCAAATAAGAAAGGCTTATTCTCTTAACTGGAATTGCTTTTGGCATATGGTAGTTCCCTAGTGTGCAGTTTTGCTTTCCATGACTTCAGCTACCTGCGATCAGCTGTGATCCACCTCTCTTCTGAAGGTCAAATAGGAGCCTAGAGCTATGTCACAATACCCCTGCTTTGTGCCTCACTTTTTCTCAACACATTTTATCATCTCATACCATCACAAGAAAGGGGCATACAGTACAAGAGCATAATTTGAGATAGACCATATTCGCATAACTTGTATTATAGTAAATTGTTGTCATTGTTATATTTCATCAGTGATTATTAGTCTCTTACTATGACTAGTTTAATTCTAAATTATGACAGGTATGCCTGTATAGGAAAAAACAGTATATAGAGGATTAGGCATCACCTAGGGGTCTTGGAACGTATCCTCCCTTGGATAAAGGCAACGACTATGTATCATCTATTGTCTCTTTCACGATAAGGTCAGTTCTGCTAAGCTACAACAGCCCACACCCACAACTCTGTAATATCAGAGACAGTTTCAAAAACTTTTTATGATCCCACTCTGTGTCTCTGATTCATTCTTCCTATCAGTAATGCTGCTGTGACAGAGAACAGTATACTAAGCACAGATCGCCTGTCATTTTAGGAATGCCATTCTAGTCACACTTTTGTCATCCACATACTCAGGTAATATTTATTGGATGTGTAACATGTGCCAGACCTTTTACTAGGTGGGCAGTGGAGAATAAAAAGACGTGGGTCCTATTCTATGACGTTTACAGTCTGCCTAGGGAGAGAAAACATCTAAAACACCACACACATACACACGCACATACCAGAATCTTAAATTTGAGAAAAAGAACAGAGTGCCGTAAGAGAATAACAGGAGGAAACAAATTTCATTGGGGGGCGGGAGTTAGAAATTGTATCCTTGAGAAATTATAATTTAAGTTGAAAATTAAGTAGATGCAGAGCTTGGAGAAAGAACATTCTAGTTAAAGGGAACAGTATGTAAGAGATCCTAAAGCATTTAAGGAACTCAAAGAAAGCTCATGATTTAGCACATAATAAACAACAACAGCATATCAGTTCTTTGGGAAAGAAGGCAGAAGCCAGACCATCCTCAACCATATAAGACCATTTGAAGATCTGTAAATATATTAAAAAAAAAAACAACACTGGATTCTAAATGCAATTATTTTTTAACAGCAATAGCAAGACACTGAGGGATTTTAAGAAGGGTGATGGCTTTCCCCAACTTTAGCACAAGCCACCCTCACCTCTGATCTGCTTTCCTGGAAGCCACATGCAAATTTATTTTAAATGTGCCATCAGTGTAATAATAACTTCAAATTTACACCAAAACAAACAGAGAAAAAAGACATATCCCTAGGAAGAAGGAGAGTAAGAGGTAAACAAAAGCAAAAGAAAGCTTATTTGCATTTCTGTGTTTTCCCCAGAGTCTCTGATAGTATCTTCTTTAATTGTAATAAAATTAAGCTAATACAAATAGCAACTGTTTTATAAGTCTCCACTGAGTCCTCCTTTACCTGTTCTGCAGCTATATAAGGAATATAATATTAGCCCAATTTTCTAAGTGAGGACACTCAGGTTTAGAGGCAGCAAAGATAAAAGTGATGGAGCCAGGTGGTAGAGCCTCCTAATAGATTTAAAGCACTTAGACCAATTTATGAACAAATATATATTTTTTATTTTGCTTTTTCTAACTCTAGGAAAACTTAGAACTTCCACCCATTTCCAGTTAAAATCCCCAAAGCCCTAGCCTTCCTCAAGTCTACGAGGTTTCTTCTAATTCCTCTTTTCTCACAGTTTGAGGATATTCACCTCACATTTCTCCTACTCTTGCAGCGAGGATTCCAGATACTGGTTTTCTCAACTACGAAAGTTTTCAGGTTCAAGCTATCATGGGAACATCACCAAATGTTAGACTCGATAACTCCTTGGAAGCTTCTGGAAGTAATCCTAAAGGGCAGTGCAGACAGTGTCTGTTGAGGGAAAAAAAGGCTCACCTGTGGTCTCCCAAGCTACTAAGGCTTATGACTCTGTTCACTTAAACTCACCTTCTCTCACACCTATTTCCTATGCCATTCTCCCCAGCAAATGCCATGGTCTCCTGTTTCCTGGTTCACCTTGAACATCACCTGTCACTAAACATATTAACAGAAGCACTAACTGAACAAAGAAAGGATATCACCCACAAAGATTAGTGACTATTTACTTATTACCAAAGCCATAGGTGTTTCCCATTGGGACCTAGATTTGTGGAGATGGAGAATTCTGGATGTCAATTCCTGCTTTTCTCCAAACCTTTGTCTTTCATAAAGTCCCTGGCTGTTATTTATGTCTTTACTTAGTAAGTCCGGGAATCAAGGACAGATTTACATTTTTTCCACTCTCAACAACTTGATTCCAAAGCCAGTCATCCACCTTAAATGTGTCACCTCAGCTTTATATCTCTTATGTCTCACACAATTAAAAAATGTTAGATTCGGTAAGTAACAGGGCCAAATTCTCTGAATGGAAAAATTAAAAGCAGGTCTGGGATCGGAAACATGGGAGCCTCTCATCAATTCACACAGATTTCTGTCACCAAGGCCATCCAAAAATCTCAAACATGGCCCCAGACACTTCACCCTGCTCTCACCACATGGACTGGTTTCTCTGACTCAGGACTGACAAAGATCTCGAATCCCATGCGTTACCTTGAATATGGTACTTTGTGAACGAACTCCCCACACTAACATTAGTATAAACAATCAACAGGAAAAAATCTAAGGGGTGGGATGGAGAGATGGCAAAGCAGAATTAATTCTCTAGAGTCATGAGGATGAATCCCCAGTAATATGACTTAGAGATTCTGGTTCCTAAATGTTCTGTCTTCTGCCACTGAGCCTTCATAGAGGCACTTCTAAGAGGGGATCTAAGCACTGTTGCCATTACTTGTGCTTTAAATTCCCTTTAAGATTTTTAGCTGGCTGACAATTTCGAAATAGTCTCAATGTCTCTCCATGGTGTCTTACTACTACTCGATTTCTTGCATTCTCTCCCAGAGGATGTGAAAAAA
Source organism: Nasua narica (assembly GCA_028533885.1). NCBI lineage: Eukaryota > Metazoa > Chordata > Mammalia > Carnivora > Procyonidae > Nasua > Nasua narica. Next base: position 44,841,931 of record CM052813.1, on the reverse strand, counting down.
TCCCACAGGGTAAGGTTTTTAATATTTCATAGCCCACATGAGACTTTGGACTCCACTTTCCTTAGTGGTATTCACTATCCTGGGACATCCATTGTCAGATAAGAAGTCCACCTCGAGGAAATTCTATAGAACTTTTACCAGGGCCTCTTTCTTTTTATTGAAGCATAATAATTAAAATGATAAAAGCCATAACTACCTTTTTTTGCAATGGTCTCACATCTCCTCAAATTATACCTAAAGCAAGAGACTGAGCTGTTCCTTCAACCCTCTTCTCATGCACAGGACTGGCCCAGGAACTCCCAGTCCCTGGATGAACCGGTATCTCCTTAAGGAGTCAAATGTGTTATGTTGGCAATCTTATAAACTTTTCACCTTTTTCTCTTCACCCCAAAATAGAAGATCCAGGAACAGGATCTTGACAGTAGTCCCTTCCAGATCTCCTCTGTATGGCTTTCCTATAAAGCAGGCACGGCAAGCTAGGTCTACAGGCCAAATCCAGCCATCACCCTGTTTTACAAATAAAATTTGGGGGCGCCTGGGTGGCTCAGTTGGTTGAGCAACTGCCTTCGGCTCAGGTCATGATCCCGGAGTCCCGGGATCGAGTCCCATATCGGACTCCCGGCTCTGCGGGAAGTCTGCTTCTCCCTCTGACCTTCTCCCCTCTCATACTCAGTCTCTCGCTCTCTAATAATAAAAATCTTTAAACAAAATAAATAAAATAAAATGTGATTAGAACACAGCCATACTGTGTTTTGTACATATTGTCGGTGGCTTTCTCAATACCAGAATGGAGTTCAATAGTCATGCCAAAGACCAAATGGTCTGTAAACCTCTAATATTTATTACATGGCCCCTGAAAGAATATGTTGACTGATCCCTGCTCTGGAGACTTTCTGCAGAGTTTTAAAACTTTTTCCTCATCACACTGACTCTCTGACAATCTAGTACTCCTCACTGGCCAAGCTAATAAAACTTCCTCAGCTCATGAGATTCCTCTAGAGCTCCAGCCAACTTGTAATTTGTGACCTCTGGAATCCAAATAGTCACCACAAACAGAGACTTCTCACATTCTAATAAAACAGCCTTATTTAAGGAATCTCAAATAACTACTTCAATTGGTCTACAACATATCCCTCAAAGCCCTTAAATCTCTGGTTTCCTCATATTTCCCAAGTGTCTCCTTAGAAATACTAGGAGATGAGGTCTTCATTCAGATTTCTCTGGTATACTTTGAATATTACACTTTTCAAAATACGTTTGTTGAGGTATAATTCACATGACAAAAAACTCACCCATTTAAAGTTGACATCTCTATGATGTTTAACATATTCCCAGGTTTGGGCAACTATCATGACAATCTAATTTTACAACATTTTCATCATCCCAAAAAGAAATCCTGCACCCAGTAGTAGTTGCTCCCAAACACCTTAGCGCACCTTAAGCCTGAGACAAACACTCATCTATTTTCCACCCTACAGATTGTATTTATGTGGAAGGTCCACAATAGGCAATCACACAATTAGAGTCTTGTGTGACTAGCTTTGTTCACTTAGCATAGTATTTTCAAAGTTCATCCACGTTGTTGCATGTACCTGTACTTCATTCCTTTTAATGTATGGCTGAGTAACATTCCATTGCAAGGATATGCCACATTTTTTAATCCATTCATCAGTTGGTGGACATTTGAATTGTTTCCTCTTGTGAATAATGGAGACTATGAGTATTCATGCACAAGCTTTTATGTAGATATTACGTGGATATTTTTTTATTTCTCGAGTATATACCCAGAAGGAGAACTGCTAGGTCACGTAGTAACCGTGTATTTAATATTTTGAGGAACTGCCAAACTATTTTCCAAAATCACTGCACCTTTTTATATCCCTATCACAAATTTCAGGAAAGTTCCAACTTCTTCACATCCTTTCCAATACTTACTGTCTTTTCCATTATAGTCATTTTAGTGAGTGTAAAGCGGCATCTCATTGTGGTTTTGATTTGTATGTTCTTAATGACTAATAGTGTAGTGCACTTTTTCCTATATTTACTTCTCCAAAGAAGAAATAAAAATGGTTAATAGCTATTAAATCATGTGTTCATTTTTTTAGTTGGGTGATTTCATTTTATTATGGAGTTATAGTTCTTTTTATGTTAAGTAAGTCCATTACCAGATATATAATTTTGCAAATATTTTTTCTCATTCAGTGAGTTGTCTTTCTACTTTCTTGATGGTGTCAAGCACAACAGTTTTCAATTTTTAAAAAAATTGAAATAAAAAATTTTTTATTATGTTCAGTTAGCCACTGTATATTACATCATTAGTTTTTGATGTAGTGCTCAATGATTCATTAGTCACATATAACACCCAGTGCATTTTACAGCACGTGTCCCCCTCAATACCCATCACCCTATTACCCCCCTCTTCCTTCTCTTCGAAACCCTCGGGTTGTTTCCTGGGTTCCATAGTCTCTCATGGTTTGTCTCCTTTTCTGATTTCTCCCCCTTCAGTTTTCCCTCCCTTCCCCTATGATCCTCCATGGTATTGCTTGTGTTCCACATATGAGTGAAACCATAGATAATTGTGTTTCTCTGCTTGACTTACTTCACTTAACATAATCCCCTCCCCTCCAGTTCTATCCAGGTCAATAAAAATGGTAAATATTCATCATTTCTGATGGCTGAATGATATTCCATTGTATATATGTACCCCATCTTTGTCCATTCATCTGTTGAAGGGCATCACGGCTCCTTCAACAGCTTGGCTGTTGTGGATATTGCTATGAACATTGGGATGCATGTGCCCCTTCTTTTCACCACATCCATATCTTTGGGGTAAATACCTAGTAGTGCAATTGCTGGGTCATAGGGAAGCTCTATTCTTAACATCTTGAGGAAACTCCATACTTTTTTCCAGAGCGGCTGCACCAGCTTGCATTCCCACCAATAGTGTAGGAGTGTTCCCCTTTCTCCATATCCTCACCAACATTTGTTTTTTCCTGCTTTGTTAATTTTTGCCATTCTAACTGGTGTAAGGTGGTATCTCGCTGTGGTTTTGATTTCTATTTCCCTGGTGGCTAGTGATGTTTTTCATCTGTCAGCCATTTGTAAGTCTCCTTTGGAGAAGAGTCTGTTCATGTCTTCTACCTATTTTTTTTGATTGGGTTATTTGTTTTTTGAGTGTTGAGTTTGAGAAGTTCCTTATAGATCTTGGATATCAGCCCTTTACTGATATGTCATTTGGAAATATGTTCTCCCCTTCCATGGGTTGCCTCTTAGTTTTGTTGTTTCTTTTGCTGTGCAGAAGCTTTTAATCTTGATGGAGCCCCAAAAGTTCATTTTTCCTTTTGTTTCACTTGCCTTTGGAGACGTGTCTTGAAAGAAGTTACTGTACTCGATGTCGAAGAGGTTACTGCCTATGTTCTCCCGTAGGATTTTGATAGATCCCTGTCTCACACTGAGGACTTTCATCCATTTTGAGTTTTTGATTTCGATAAGGTCAATTGATCTCTTTTTCTTTGGTTGCTTGTGCTTTAGGATCATATCTAAGGAATCACTGCCTAACCTAAGGGGGTAAAGATTGACTTCTATGTTTCTTCTAAGAGTTTAATAGTTTTAATTCTTGTATTTAGGGCTTTGATCCATTTGGGAGTTATTTTTGTTTATGGTAGAAGTTAAATAAAGTTCCAACTCATTCTTTTGCATGTGGGTATTAATTTGTATTAATGCCATTTGTTAAGACTATTCCTTCACAACTAAATTATCTTGGCATCTTTATTCAAACAAGTTGACCAGAAATTTGGAAGTTTATTTCTGGACATTCAATTCTATTCCATTGATCCATAGTGTGTCTGAAGTGTGACTCCTCCACTTTTGTTGTGTTTTTTTTCCTCCTTAATATTGTTTTAGCTATAGTGCATCCCTTGCATTTTCACATCAATTTTTTTTATCATCTTGTCAATTTAGGCAAAAGGGCTAGCTTGGATTTGATATGTATTGCTAAACACTGTTTTACATGTTCTCTGTGAAACAGATAAACTGCTAACATCATAAATATGTTAGAGTGGATAATGAACTGGGGTCAGCTATAGTAGGTACAAAACACTAATTTTGGAAGCAATGTCTAGGAAGGGAAATGACAAAACCCCTGAGCACCACAGAAAACTTATTGCTACCTAGACTCTTAGGGAATCTAACTCTGGCACCACTCCATTATTCTAGGAAAAACTCATTTCAACCTAATCAATTTCTCATGAGGAGTTCCTCTTCTCTCTTCCCTAGCACCTATCATTGTTACTTCACTAAAGTACAATAATAGCATTCGATATCATATGCATACCACTCACTGTTCAAGAGACAGTATTTATATAACATATCTAATGCTTAACAACCAATGTAACAAGTAAATAATGTTAGTTTTACTATACAGATCAATGTATAAAGGGCCAGTGGAGAACAGCTTGGTATGTTTAGGAAGAAAGTTTTAGAGATGAGATTTGGAATGCAAATGAATATAACTCTTAAATTTAAGCTCTCAATAAGTATTTAAACTTCCCTCCCATGAAGTATCCAATTAACACATGTCTTTGGAATCAATTCATTAAAATTAAATTTAAAAATTAAAACTAAAATTTAATTTAAGTTTAAATTAAATTAAACTAAATTTAATTAAAAAATTAAAATTAAAATTAAATCAAGTGTCAATAGTGGTAACAATTTGTACTGCCTTTCTAAGCTCTCTGGATGACCATGAAACAGAAATTCTAAGTCCCCAGTTTTCATATAGCTAGAGACCTAAAGAAGCCTGCCTATTATTTTATAAAAGCACTAGAAGGCTTAACCACAGTAAAATTATATCGTGTCTTGGATGTGCTTCTAGATAGTCCATGGAGATGAAAAAGGGGAAGAAATTTGATCAAACAAGTTGTTCACAATTTCTGAAGACAGGGATTGATATACTAAGTTCATTAAACTATTTTATCTGTTTTTGAAAATCCTCATGTCCATAGTAAACATTGATTTTTTTAAGCAGCAGTTTTTAAAGTTTTTATCTCAAAAGCATTTGGTCAAATAATGTCTCTTTTATAGAATTAGTAACCCTGGGGGAAACAGAAGATAAAATAAGACACAAAGTAAATACACAAGTAAAAAAACAGCATTAGCAACAAAATTATCTGGAAAATATTTAAAATGGTGATCCTAACATTCCATGTTATTTTAAAGGTTCCCGTTTTCACTCTTCTCCCTGTCCAGGCCATGGCTGCTACTGGGCTGTTTGATCACCGCAAATCTGCCTCAGTCATGTCCTAGACCCTGAATAACATGTCTCTCCTGTTCTTACAAGCTGTTCATCAACCTGTCTGATGTAATCACTTTATCGATCAGTCTGAACTTGCGGGGCTCAAGCTTCAATTTTTTTTTCTCAACACTTCCTTTACCCATGCTCTATAAACTCCTCTTTACTTTCTTTAACTATTGAGGAGGCCATGAGAGTATTTCTTATAGACCATTAGCTACAGGGAATGTAATAGACTAAGTCCTGTGCTCTGAAATCCATTATCTTTATTCTACGGCCACACTTGCACAGGCTGCTACCATCAAGTAAGTAAGTACAGCAAGGACAGTAACACAAGTCCATTTTGGGGAGACACAGAATCCCTCTGACTGGCAACTTTGCCTCACAACTTCCCCAACACCTTGCTGAAGTTTCCCCGGACTGCTGAGCTGATCATAAGTTTTCTATCCAAACTTCCTGCCCTCTTTTCTTCACCTGGAGTCATCCGGTGCTGTCATCTGATGATTAACTCTCCCAGATCTTCTAGGCTTCCTCCATACTTTCTCTCACGGATACTTTCTGTAGTAAAAACTCTTCCTTATTTGACCACCTGGGCACCAGCTTCTTGGAGATACGTTAATAGAATAATTACATATTGGGACGCCTGGGTGGCTCAGTTGGTTAAGCAACTGCCTTTGGCTCAGGTCATGATCCCAGCGTCTTGGGATCGAGTCCCGCATTGGGCTCCTTGCTCCGCAGGGAGCCTGCTCCTCTCTCTGCCTCTGCCTGACTCTCTGCCTGCTTGTGTTCTCTCTCTGTTAAATGAATAAATAAAATCTTTAAAAAAAAAAAAAAAAGAAGAATTACATATTAGACAGATTCCCTCACTTCCAGCCACTTGTAAGTTCTTTAGACTTGTTTTAATGTTTAGTCTCGTATGGTATTTAATTTTCTCTCTCCTTCTCCTCCCCAGACTTCTGCCAAGAAGCCTGGTGAGTGAAGGGTTATAGCTCTTGATTCTAAGCCTGCTTTCAGAGCTTCCTTCGGCTGCTATTCTTTCTTTCGTTAAATAGTGACTGTATGTAGCTCGAGATTCAGCTTGCTGGAATTGTGGATTATGTACAAGCAAGTTTCTTGAGGGACGTACACCTGCCACCCTGCTGCACAATTTTCTAATAATGGAGATGTAATTCCAGCTTCATTTCATTCTACTCTCTACCGCAGTTTCAACCTCTGTCGGGAGAGTCATTCACACAGTAAACCACCTTCTTGGGTGGGGTACTTACAGGACAGCTCAAGCTCACCTTCTTCCAAGTGACCCTTAGATGGGGTGGGAGGCTGACCGCTACCTGGCTGCTTCCCTTGCCGCCCAGCCTCTTTATCCACCTTGGTCTTTTTTTTTTCCCCCCCAATTACCTCATTGCTCTATTCAAAAAGGCACAGGTTTCAGATCAGCAAATCACTTCCTAAGAAAATGTCCAAAAGGTAAATGAAATGCCAGTATTCTCTCCTCTTTCAGACTTCCCTCATCTCTACAAATTATTCTCTCAAAACCGCGTTCACTTAGCTTGTGGGTGGCAGACACACAACTTCTCCTCAACAGAAAAGGGTAGCACAAGCCACATCACTCATTTCTAGGCTCTTATATAGGACTTCAAAGGAGCGCATTGAAGTATTTAACCTCCCTGTGGTGCTTTTATATAAACAGAATAGAGGAAAGTGGAAGGACAGTTTGAGTAGCGGTGCTTATCTGACCATGACTAAGTCCTGGGAAGATGTCAAACCTCAATTATTTGGGGCTTTCTTTAGAACATGGTGAGTATTTGAAACTTCTTTGTCATCAGTTTAAAGTTCCATAAATCATATAAGTTTCATGAAATATTCTGTGTTACTAATTTGTTCCCCACTTTCAACCCTCTTTGATACTGTGTTCTCTTTTCATACTGCTAACACTTAACACTATCTATGGGGTTTTTTTTAAGATTTTATTTATTTATTTGACAGAGAGAGAGATCACAAGTAGGCAGAGAGGCAGGCAGGGCGGGGGGGAAGCAGGCTCCCTGCTGAGCAGAGAGCACGACACGGGGCTCAATCCCAGGACCCTCGATCCCAGGACCCTGAGATCATGACCTGAGCTGAAGGCAGAGGCTTTAACGCACTGAGCCACCCAGGCGCCCCACTATCTGTGGTTTTTAATTGTGCCTAGATGCAGTTCACCTCTGCCCTCTTTAATGCTATGTTTTTTGGATCTGCCCCTCCTCTGGTTTAACCCAGGAAATGGAGGGAGAAAACAGACACTTGCCTGCATAAACACATTCCTTTCATTTGTTTTTTGAGTGAGATTTGACTGATTATTATACTTTATCTTCTATTCATCTTATTTGCCTTGCATTTTATTAAAATTTGACATCAGAATGATTTCCAAATTCAGCTACGTTAGCCTTATGACACCCATAAGAGAGTTAAAAGCATCAGTTCATATTAGACAGATATATTAGACTATAACTCATGTTTTTTCTGTTCCGAATTATTCTGAGTGCCCTGCCTAATGATTTGGAATTATTTTGTGAAAAGGAAGTCTATTGAGAAACATGATTTTAAAGGTAAAGAGGGAATCACTCCTACTTTCTTAAGCATTATTCCTCTATCATCAGCACGTCCTGAAAGATTGCTCTGTCTGCTAACCCTGGAATGTTTGTTGCAAGGGACCAATTCCCACACAACCAATGAGGCATTAGGCTTAGCTGCACCTCACTGCTTGTCAAGACCTACCATCTAAGTTTCCAAGGATTACTGATTTTCTTTACACTCTGTCTTGTCTCTAAGACATTCCCCATATTTCTGGTCTTCCTCAAATCAGTAACCCTTTCCCTTTTGTAGAGGTATTTATAAATACTAGTATTCAAGAACTTACAAATTTACTTCTATTTTGTCAGACATGGATTCTTAACCTGTATATAAAATATTATAGGAAAAAGTTGCAAGTCTTCCAGAGGAAAAGAAGAGATTCCTTTGCTCTACTGTTAGGGAACACCATTCTTGCTACTTATCAGTCACTGTATTTCTGTCATCCTTCACACTTCATGGCATTTTGTCCCAATTGAACTTTTAAGTAAGCACTCCCACATAAGCTCAACTTAGATATGAAGCTAATGGAGTGAAATGTTAACAAGTAGAAAAGACAGCAATATTCACAACTTGAAAGAAGAAATTTTACAGCTGAGATTCAACAGTGATGCTTCTTGCTTTACGAACATTTTAAAATAGAAATGTTTGTCCCTTAGTTCAAAATTTTGTCTCAAAAGAAATCTTAGGATAATTTTCAGTTACCAGATTTACTCCTCACCTGATCGTTTTCTAATTCAATCTTGACAGGTAGTATTTGGAATCTTATTCATGGTAGAGTCTAAAATTTCCACCAAAACACAACCTACTAATAGAAATTTCCAGCGGAGCAAGTATTTTTTTTTACCACAGGTTGGGTTCTTTTTACTCTTTCTCTGACAGGTCTTATGAGGCCCCGTTGGCTGCCCTACCTCTTTGCCCCTATGACACAGCTCACCCCAGATCTGACATGTTCCTTCCAGGCACATTCTAAGGAAAGAACCAGGAGTCAACTTTAGAGCTGTAATATTCCTTAGTCACCAACGTGTCCATTTCTCTCCAACAGCATTATGGAGAGAGACTTCATTCAATTTTCTGTAATTTATACACTCCCAAAGATCAATTTTCACCATTTAAGAAAAACGCCAGAGTAGGCTAAACTAAAAAACTTAAAGTTTCTTTAAAAACAAACAAACAAGATTTAGCAAAGGAAGAGAATGGGAGGAGGGAGACAGCTCAGAGAAAGACGGAAGACACAGAAACACTAACAGTTACACTGATGAAGAGAACTGCCAGGCAGACCAGCAAATGACCACTCCCCCATATGAGCAGAAAAACACCCTCCCCTTCCACGTTCCAGAGACAGTGGGTAATACATCATAGCCCTTCTAGCCCAGGAGTCTCCTGTTGGTGACTGCACCTATGCAATTAACTTCCTGAGTTTCATCACTCTCTCTTCCTGTCAACAACTATGTTTATGGGCCCGGGGGAGGGGGGGGGGGATATCAGCTCAATATTTCCAGAATAAGCCAAATGCCACTTAGTATGAGGAAGTTTGCTATTTTCCACAGGTTTCAAATATATTCACTATAATTCCTATTTGCTTAATTGGCTCAACCTCAAACACAGTATTTTCTTTATTTTTTCTAACATATTTTAGGAGTCATGTGTACTCAATAGGTTGCAGTCTAATTTTCTTAATATTTTGTTTCTGACAAGAGAGCTTAATTTTCAGTGGAGAGCATCTTACTCTTGGAAGTAGTTTATGAGTTTCATAGTTCACTCACAAGGGACTCCTCTTTAATCTCCCCGGGTCTCTGTTCTTTTTATGAAGGGTAATGAAAAATGACTACAGCTACATCTACTGAATTCATGCTGACTGCCAGGCACTGTAATCAGATGACAAGGATCATCTCATTTATTCTGCTAAGTGATTTTATGAAGGAGGTAATATTCACTCTATTTTAGAGATAACAAAACTAAGTCCCAAAGGTTACCAAAAAAATTGTTATAAAGGTGTAAATTTTTAAATTTTAGAACATTTTCCCATGTTGTTTTATTACCCCTAATTATCCCTGGGTTATGTTTTTGCTGTTGTTTTGTTTTAGTAAATAAACTTACTCCTGAGAAGTGTTTCCCTGAATTTGTCTTTCCTTTCTTCATTTTCTTTTAAAGATTTTATTTATTTATTTGACAGAGAGAGATCACAAGTAGGCAGAGAGACAGCAGACAGAGGGGGAAGCAGGCTCCCCGTGGAGCAGAGAGCTCGATGCGGGGCTCGATGCGGGGCTCGATCCCGGGACCCTGAGATCATGACCTGAGCCGAAGACAGAGGCTTTAACCCACTGAGCCACCAAGGCACCTTGCCCCTGTCTTTCCTTTCTTTAGAAGACCTTAAAAAGGTCAGGTAACCTTAAACATTTCTCAATTCTCTAGTCTACTTCACATCTATTAGTCTACTTTGGTTTATATGTTAGCTAAGAAATTCTTAAGTCTAGTGAAATACATATGTACATTATCACGTCCATACCTTGATGATTTCACCAGAAACCTTGTTCCCTAAATGAATGTCCTCATCTTCAAACCTCCCAACACCTAAGAGCCATAGCACACAGCACCAAGCATTAGCATAGACAAATAGAGCAGAGGACCAAGAGGAGTCTTTCTTTCCAGTACAAGGAAGTCTCTGGCCACCTAGACCACAGAGGAACTGGAATCTGGCTATTCCCCCTCCCTTTCTTTCTCTTCTCATATCACATCAAACCCTGACATTCCTGGTTAATCCTACCTTTTAACAATACATACATTTTTATGTATGTACATACATAAAATACATACATACACATTTTTACCATGTGTACACACATGGTACCTACACACATTTTTACCATGACCATATAGCCAGTTGGAGTTACCATATTAACTATCATTAACTGAACAAGGAAAGTCATCATAAATCTGGGAAAATATAACGGCAAGAGAAAGACACTGATACACAAAAGATGCTGATATTGAAAATAGCTTTTTTAAAAGAAAAAAAAAAAGCCAGAAATATGGTATTAGTTCTGAAGTCTTCTTAAATCTTATTTCTGAAATACTCGCTCTGTTCCTTTGGGGGTGGGGGGGGATTACAATGTGGCTGCACCAAGAAAAAAGCAACCTTCTATTTACTATCAGAAAATGTATTCCTATTGACAACTTCCCCCCCACCCCCACTAAGGTCTCTTCACAGCTAAGATTCTCCTGCAGCTTGCTATTTCTTATTAGGTGTATGTCCTCTTAGAGGATGTCTATTAGGTAAGTCCATTACTATAAGTCTGTTAATATTTTATGACACAACGGAAAAGTTTATATTCATCGTTCAATATAATGTGACACTCGGGAGTGGGCTGAAAAATATAGTCACACATAGACTTCCCTATCTGGCCTGCGTTGCAAAGTAAACATAATCTACCAAGTCTGGGACACACAGTTCTAGCAGGAGGCAAAACTATCTTCCTCTGCCTTGTTAAATGGATCTGCTTATCTGTATGATGCACTGTGGGTGGGATTCCTGGTTCCCATACTTAAAGGTGTTTGTCCTCTTTCAGCAATGTTTCTCAAATGCATAGGGTTCATAATTGCTATTAATATTTGCCTGGAGAGTTTGAAGTTTGAATGCTCAGAAACATTTTTTTTCTCCAACAAAACTGGGACAAATTTATTCGGAATTTTTATCTGAAATAAAGCTCCTTAATAAAATACCTCTTAATGCTAAAACATACGGTTCACAATGCAGATCCTAAGACCAAAAAAGTCGGTCCAGCAGTCTTATGTAAAAAACTATGGACATAAAGGAAAACATCTCAAGGGAGCAAAGGAGAGGCTACCTTCTGGACATCACTGAAAAGTTCCTGCACGTGTCTCTAAGGAAACACCACTCTAACTCCCCCAGATACCAGCTTCCTCCCTGCCTCCAAATCCACAGACTCTTCTTGAAAAACTACATGTGACTATTAGACAACGGAAAATTTGATTAGGAACGCGGGATATTAAAACATATTCTTTCAGGGGACCTAGGTGGCTCAGTCGGTTAAGCATCTGCCTTCCGCTCAGGTCATGATCCCAGGCTCCTGGGATTGAGTCCCACATCAGGATCCCTGCTCAGCAGGGAGCCTCTCTCTCCCTCTCCCTCTGCCTGCCACTCCTCCTACTTGTGTGCACTCTGTCAAAGAAAACCTTAGAAAAATAAAACATACTACTTCAAAGTGAACATGATTAGAAAATTATATACAGAGAGATTAACTTGAAATCTCTTGCTTTGAAAAGTAGATTCCACAGAGTATTCCTATTGGAACATAATCCACTTATAGAGGTTTCATGAAAATTTTGTATCATTTTGAAAGACTACCTCCTCTTTTCTGGAAGTTCATGCCTGTTCATTATACTTAATATTTCTGGAACTTATACAGCTAAAATGAATGAATGAATGAACCAGATTTTCTGGGTGCCATGTTAAGACACACTCAGACTGACTTGGGGGTTGAAGACTTCCCATCTGCCTTATCCATTAGGGTTCTCTGGAGAGAAAGAGAATGTGTGTGTGTGTGTGTGTGTGTGTGTGTGTGTATACATGAATGCTTATGTGTGGTGTGGCAGTGGGGAGAGCAGTGAGACATATACACATACATTATGTTGGATGAGTGTCAACTCAAGCCTTCTCTGCTCAGCATGTGCAAAATTAATTATGAAGTCTCTTCCCTCAACTATTTGCTAGTATCAAAACCTCTCTGCACATTCTCCGATTTGCTGTTTTCCAGATTCTTTAAATGAACACTTAGATCATTCATTTTTGAAATCTGTCTTCTTTTCTAAAATATACATTTTAGGCCATGCATTTCTCTATAAGGAATCACTTACCAGCATCCCACAAGTGATGATATCTTCAAAAATTTATCACTTAATTTGAAATATTTTCTGTATTTCCTTGTTATTTATTCAGCACAGTGGTTTAGCAATATGTGGTCTCCCTTCCAAACAGCTGGGGATTTTTCAGGATATCGTAAGGTACCGATTTTTAAATTAATTCATTATGGTCAGAAAGCATACTCTATGGTTTCAGTCATTTGCTATTCTGAGACATCCTATGATCCTGTATATTGCCTATCTTAAAGAACATTCAGTTTGCATTTGAAAAGAATATATATTCTGATTTTACTGGCCTCAGAGTCGCAAAATATCTACTGGATCATGTAGGTGGACATTGTTATCTGAACTTCTCATATTCTCACTATTTTTTTGTATAATTTTTCAATTATTGGGAAGGAATGTTAAAATCTCCAAATATAATGCTAATTGTGTCTATTTCTTTTCTTACCCCTATTAGATTTTGCTTCATGTACTTAAAATTTCTGTTATTACAAGGTATATACACATTTAGAATTCCTGTGTTTTCTTAGTAAAATATCCCCTTATCATTATGGAATGTTTTTTCTCCTGATAATATTCCATTAGTGAAGTCCTCTGCCTAATATTAATATAGTCATATTATCATGAGTACTATTTTCACAGTTTATACTTTTTATCTACTTCCAGACTGCATGTTTTTACATTTAAAAAGAATTCCCCAGTGGCTTTGTATCCAATATTGTTGTTGTAGCCTGACAATCTGCTTTTTAACATGATTGATTAGATGATTTTCATATAATTAAATTATTAATACTATCAGGCTTAAGTCAGCCATCTTCCTGATCGATTTCTATTTGTCCTGTTTCTTTCTCTCTCCTTGCCTGCTTTCTTTTGCACTGAATTGTAATTTTTTTTTCTCCTTCATTGCCTTTTGAGCTGTATCTGTTTGTAAATATTTAGTGGTCACCATAGGAATTAAAACATTCCTTTTGAACTTATCACAGTCTATTCTGAAATGATATTATACCACTTCACATACATTTAATAAACTCATAAATGTATTTCAATTCATCGCTGTGCTATCCCTTGTGCTACTGTTGTCATAGTCTTATACAATTTTTATGAACTTTACAATGTATTGTTTTTACTTTTAAGTCATTTTTAAAAGAATTACTCAAAGTGAAAAACTCTTTAAAATTATACAAATTTTATAATTTCCCATTCTCCATGTTCTTGCTTTTAAGATCTCAGTTTCTGTTACTTTTTTGCTTTAGTCTCAAGAATTTCTTTTAGCATTTCATATAGTGTAAGTCTGCTAGATACAAATTCTCTTAGACTTCATTTACCTAAAATATTTGCTTTCATTTGCAAAATATATTTTCACTGGATAAAGACTTTCTAGGTTGACATTTTTTTCCTTTCAGCATTTTAAGATGTCCTTTTATTGTTTCCTGCCTTGCCTTGTTCCTGATGAGAAGTAACTTTTATTTCTTCTTGTAATTCATCTGTATGTCTCTTGCTATAATTGGTATTTTTGTTTCAGTATTTCATCTTGCCTCTTGTATTTCAACATTTTGATTATAGTGGTTATTTAACCTGCTTGGTCTGTGCCAAGTTCTTTAATCAGTGGAAAGATGATTTTCCTCAAAATTGAAAAAGAAAATCGGTTTTGTTTTTTTTTTTTAAATTTTGCTGGAGCATCTGGGTGGCTCAGTCTGTTAAGCATTCAACTCTTGGTTTCAGCTCAGGTTACAACCTCAGGGTCCTGAGATTGAGCCCTGCATCAGGCTCTATGCTCAACGGGGAGTCTGCTAGTCCCTCTCCCTCACCCTCTGCCCCTTGCCTCTCTCCCTCTCTCAAACAAATAAAATCTTTTTAAATAAATAATAATTGTGCTTTATTCACTCTCACACCTCTAATTCTGAGAATCCATTTGCACTTATGTTAGGCTGTTTGCAATTATCCCAGAAGCCTCTGACACTCCTTTGATTTTTTTTCATATGCTTTTTTTCTTTCCTTTTTTTTCCTTTTTCTTTTTCCTTCTCTTTTTTTCTCTTTTATTTTTCGTCTTCTTTTTTTATTTTATTTCTTTTCCTCCCCCACATCCTTTTCTGCTCTCTGAAGTTTCAATAATTTCTACTGACTGGCCTTCAAATTCAATTATCTTTCCTTCTTTAGTCACCAAATTGTTCTTAAACCCATCCAATCCATTTTTTAAATCAGATATTGCCTTAGTTATATAATCTGTACTTCATTCTTTTTAGTTTTCATTTACCTATATGAAATTCCTGTTTTTTTACTTACGTCTTTCCCTAATTTTTTGAACAAAGTTAAAATACTTCTTTTAGAGGTACTTGTATGCTAGCTCCAATGATTGATTACCTGCATACCCTTCTAATAAGTGTGTTTTCTCTTGACTTGGGGTCATGGTTTCCTATTTACTTACTTTTTTTTTTTTACATTATTCTACACATTGTTTAACATGGTAGTGACAGAAGTATACTATTGTGTTATTTTATTTATTACAGAACATGCCATGACTCCTCCCTTGTGAGACAGGGTGAGAGGCTAATCATTCAGTTTTTTCTTTTCCATCAAATTGAGTGAGGTTTGAACCAGCATTAATTAGGCTGAGTTCATCTGTAATTAGTTTAACCCGAAACTTCCTGGGCTTTGTGTTGGTTTTTGCCATTATTTGAACTAGCAGCAACCGAGTCTGTAATTTTATTTAATTTTAATTTGATATGCTTTGATAACATGCTTTGATTTAACTGAGGTACAGCTCCAGAACCCAAGTACCATAAGGAAGTTTAAGAACATAATTCTCTCCATTCTCTAACCCCTTCTCTACTCATGCTGTCTTGCACAAGTTAGAAATGAAGATGCATGAGAATTTTTATTCCTAGTGATTTACACTTGCATTTGGGGATCTTCAGGGTTATATAGTAGTCATCTAACTGACGTCATTCAATTCTCAACTATATCATCTTTTCCCTCTCTATTCTCCGCTTCTGTGGCAACTCATTCCTCATTCTGCTTATTTCCAGAAACAGCACTGGAACTCTGTCATCCTATGAAGGGTTTTGCTTTCTCTGGTATTCAGTTCATCAAAGCTTCCTTGAGTCACTGTTCTTCATTAGACACATAGAAAAAATTTTCCTTTTGTTCCAATTTTTTTGTTTGTTTTTACCGAGAGAGTCAGAGTACTGCGAGCCCTTTAACCTAAAGTAAAACAGAAGTTGCCTGTCCACTGCCTTTAAAAATTTATTTTAAGCAATTCTCACTCTTCTATAGTTATTCTATAATTTTAGCTTCCTCATCAGTTTTACTACCAAAGATTTCTGATGCCTAAAAATAAATACCATGGAACATGGTATCCCAATAAACAGATTTAATGACAATGTTTCAAGCTCCGAATAAGAATTTCTCCTATTTTATTATCACTAATTTAAAACCTTTTTTTTTATGTTATTTCATATACTTTAACCAGTCTCAGCCACCTCTCAAATTCCCTGGGTTTTTTTTTCAAGTTAATAATGCCCTCAACTTCAATTCACATGTACTAAGAAATTCTAGCAAGAATTTAATGGACACTCAATCAAATCTTTATAGGTTTTTTTTTTTCTCCCTGGATATTCTCTCTGGAATGAACTTTCTTAGGGACTAGCCTCCCAATCTATGGTCAGAGTACTCCATGCACAGGACAAAGGTGTTAGTCTAAGACTATCTGATGGTATAGAAAATCCTGCTGTCTATTTTTCTGGTAAAGGTATTCAGGTGGTCCCTATTCATTGAAAACAGGAAGCCAGTTATTAAGACCACGAGGAGTATCTTTCTAACCATGCACAGATATCACCTTTCTGCCCTCTATCATACTGTATGAATGCTTTTCCTGATCAAGTCTCACTTGAATTATCCATGCTCAGATTAGTGCATATATGCTAACAGTGGAGTAAAAAATGGCTGAACTATACATGCATGATGGGGGAAAAAAGGCAACAACCAGAAGAATGAGATAGAAAGGAAAATAACACAGTCTCAAATTAGATCTTGATAATCCTAATTTTATGGAAGTTTCACTACCCTATGGAACAAACACTAAATGCCACAGACACTGTATGGTCATTTACAGACCACAGGTTTCCTCCTGACTTGCAGGGTTTTTTTTGCTCTGAACATTTCATTCAATAATATAAAAGCACTCCCTATTTTTGTTTGTTTGGGGGTTTTTTTGTTTTTCAGCAGAGAAAAATTTTTAGATAATTCCACCGGGGATGTTGACTATTCCTAAGTCTCAAGAGTGCTTTCAAGTCACTTCTCATGCCTCTGACCTTTGTTCTGTGGCATGTCGTGCATCCCAGAATATTCAGCATGACTGGCACATGTTGGCAATGAGACTTCTCTGCTCATGCTCCTCCCTTCTCCATGATACCAATAGTCCTTCTCATACATCAACTGGGTTGTTAAAAGCATATTTGTCAAGGTTTTGTTTTGAAGATGCCCTAATCACCAGTGTTCCTCAGAGTCTTACCCTGAAGAGGACCTATTATTTCAATATTATGAAGCACATAGACGAATTGAAAATAATACTCTGAACAACCTAGCTGTCTCACCTTTGACTCATTTCTATTTTAGGAACTTCTAGAGCAATCCCACATTACACACCAAACATGAGCAGTGAACTTAGAAGAACAGAAGATCAAGAGAAGAAAGAAAGGGACCAGTAAAAACAAAAAAAGCTAACTATAGGTACTTGAGATAGTGAATAGGGCCACTAGTAGTGGCCCTATTTGTATTCATATACTCAAATATGGATAATCTAGAAATAGTACTATTAATTCCTAGCCAAGTTCTCTTGACACCAATTGAAAAACTCCTGAAAGTAGCTTCAGACCATTAGAGTAAAAAATATATTCCAAACACACAAATGGCAACTTCCAAAATTTAAGTAAACAAGAAATAATTAAGATAAATAAACCAAGTTAGAATGAGAAAGATAATTCCATAATCCTAAAGTCAATACTACTGCTGTTATTTTTAATGTTTTACAACAGTAATTTATGTTATCTGAAATCTTTTACCTTAGGATATTCACAAACATGAGGTTTATAAACTCGACTTGTGATTTGTCATCCTGAGTCACCCTGGAAACCACATGGCTTGGTACACATTTCCATTGTGCAAAGAGGTTTTATTTAATTACTATTGACCTCTTGCTCATTCTTTGGCATTTTCTTTAAGATTGTTTTTAAAATATGCAGCAAAAATAGCCCACAGCAATAGGTAAACTATTCCCTGACGGTCCAATTGTTAGGGAGTTTCCATAGTTCAACACTGGAAAGCCAACCATATTCAAATCAAAGTATGATGGGCAGCCTCTCCTCCAATACTTTGCTAAAGGGAACTCAGTATAGCTCTGTTAGAAGTCTGAGGGCCAAAGGTTTCAATTCCTTCAGTTAATTTCTTTAGAGACATCAAGTATCAAGATTATAGGACTCTGAGACTTTAGAGTTTTGGCTGTTTTATTAGTCTAATCTTTAATACCTCTAATTCCATCCATCAGTAATCCTTTTTTCCACATATTTATCCTTGACTCATTCAATATTTCAAAATTCATCTGTTTGCAGAATAGGCCATCAAATTAGTGACAATGAAAAAGAGAGACAGGGAGAGGAGGAGAAAGAGTGAGTGAGGTAGAGGCAGATAAATAGTCTTTGAGAACATACAGCTCAGAATGGGAGCAGCATTCCTTTTGCTTTATGATTCAGAATCTCAGGATGACTAGCGAACAAGGCTTTCACGCTTTCCTGCCGGTAACCCTCAAGAGAGGGGTCTCACCTCACATTATCCAGTGTAGCCACACAGCTTATCCTGTGATAAGCTTATAAGCTTATCCTGTGATTATCCTGTTGCACAGGCTTCAAAAATACCTACTTTTCCTTCTGCTCGTTGGCATGGTTCTACATGGCATATTGACCAGGTGATCCATATACCACCTTGCATAGCTTTTTATAGGTCACATTCAACTTCAAGATTTAAGCTTAACTTCCATTGGGGACATTTATTTTTTTTTTAAGATTTTATTTATTTATTTATTTGAGAGACAGAATGTGAGAGAGAGCATGAGAGGAGAGAAGGCTAGAGGAAGAAGCAGACTTCCCATGGAGCTGGGAGCCCGATGTGGGACTCAATCCCAGAACTCAAGGATCATGACCTGAGCCGAAGGCAGCCGCTCAACCAACTGAGCCACCCAGGCGCCCCCAGTGGGGACATTTAAGTTCTTGAAAATATTTTTGAGCCCCACCTATGGGTCACACATAGAGTGATCCTTCATCCTCTCCCCAGCATCTCTATTCCCTTGGTGAAGTGGCAAAAAAAAAAAAGTATTGATACATTTACTGAACTCGCTTTCAGCTGGAAGCCTTTCTCAACTGACAAGCAATAACACCCAGCACTATATGTGGGAGCTACGATTTACTTCCTTTTATAGATGTTGAAAGTGAGATGCAAGAATTAACTCTTTCTCAAAAAACTCAGCTTTGTTATGAAACAAGATGGGATAGGGGGGAAGATTAACCTTAAGAGACTCTTAATCTCATAACACAAACTGAGGGTTTCTGGGGGGTAGGGGGAGGGATGGGGTGGCTGGGTGATGGACATTGGGGAGGGTATGTGCTATGGTGAGTGCTGTGAAACATGTAAGCCTGATGATTCACAGACCTGTATCCCTGGGGCAAGTAATACATTATATGTTAATTAAAAAAAAAAAAAACTCAGCTTTGTAAAATGTAAGAGCTTTGACTCATGTGACTCCAACATCAGGGCTCTTAAGCATGACACACTACTTACTGATTAGCACAGAGCAGATTACCAATTATTGTCTGTTGAATGAATGAATGGTTCCATCAATCATTCAAACAATGAGAGTCTCCCAGAAAAGTGACTTTACCAGCCTCTCCAGTCACTTCAATGGCTCCACAACAAAGAGGGTCTCTTAACCAGCATGGTTGTGTGAAAATATCATAGCAGAAAGCTGTATGCAAATAGAAGGTTTTTTTCTCCTGCAAAATAGACTACACAAAAATATTCCAACTGGGACATTGCACACTGGTAAGTATTTCTAATTTTGAAGAGCCCTTACTACATTAGTAATGGCCTGTCCTCAACTCTTGGCATGCCCTGGACCTTCTTCTCTTGTCAGTCATTCCTGGAATACTTGCCACAGAGCAAGTGCTTTCCCACCAATGGCCTGGTTCTCCAAAACCTGTTACTCTATCTTGGCTATTGATCATAAACATCAAGCCAGAGCCTGTGTCTGTTTGCCCTAAGAGATAGTACATGATAAATGCTGCAATTTGGATATATTTTAGTTTTAAATGTCAGTCCAAGTCAGCTGACCTACCAGCTAAAGTAAAAAGCTCAACAATTCTCACCAGAGCTCTCCCTAGTATTACTTTCAATACTGTTCTTCATGTCAGAGTCTGCCTTTCTGTCTGTCCTCCTTTGCTAGGTTATTAGTTGCTCACTATTCAGATCTGGGCAATTCCAATTTCTCTAGATAGTCTAGAATTCTGAGGGGCATCTCTTGGCTACTAAGCTCAATCACATTTCCTAGGTATCCCGCAGGAAAAGTTCATGGTTTTCCTCTGTATGCTTCCAATGTCCATTTCTTACTCATAGTATCTTCCAAATGCTCCCTAGAATCTTTTCAAAGCTTTCTCCCCATTGCAATGGGATTTTTCATTCATTTTACAAATGTTTACTAAGTGCCTATTCTTTGCAATGTATTCTTTAGTTGTGGGGATTGCAGCCCTGAATCAAACAGGATATTCCTATCCTAACAGAACTGATGTTCAATTAGGAGGAGGAAGGATTATTTTATCACTTCAAAATAATTAATTAAAACATACATTAAATAGTGGTAAGTGACATGGAATACTAAGCAAAGAAGGGCAATAGGAGGTATGGTTGTGGGAATAGATTATAATTTTAAATAGCATGGTTGGGGCACACCTCATTAAAAAGCAAACATTTTAACAAATTGCTGATGGACAGGACAGAATGAACCACGGGGTATCTAAGGAAAAATTATTATTCTGGGCAGAGAGAAAGACAACTTCATTCTCCTCAGACCTTTAAATTAATATCTACACTTTTTTGTCTTAAGTTTAAAGAAGTTTGCTTTTGAAATACCATATAGGGGCACCTGGGTGGCTCAGTCAGTTAAGTGTCTGCCCTCGGCACAAGTCATGATCTCAGGGTCCTGGGACAGAGCCCTGTGTCAGGCTCCCTGCTCACTGGGGAGTCTGCTTCTCACCCTCACTCAGGCTCTCCCTCCCCAGCTTGTGCTCTCTCTCTCGCTCGCTCTGTCTCAAATAAATACATAAAATCTTTGATAAAAAAACTAAATAGAATACATGAAATATTCCATAATATATAATAAAAAGAGAAATCAGTCACTCAAACAATAAATTTACCCAGAGGTTTTATCTATTGCACTTTGAAAAATACAGTATTCCAAAAAGTCTTCAGCTTCATTTAAGATAATGTTTCCCAATGACTTCCGAACTACTGACACTGGTGGGGATGGAGATTCTGTGCATTTGTACTATGTTCAGCAGCATCCTTGACCTCTTACCCATTAGATGCCAGGAGCACCAACACACACACACATCTATGACAACAAAAACTGTCTCTAGATATTGCGGAATGTTACCTGGGGAGCAAGATCACCTCCCATTAAGAATGCTGGTTTAAAAGCATGAGGGCCACAAGCCTCTACAACTTATGCTGTTGAAAATTCAGTACATCATGATAAGGGACATGTTTTACCCTTGAAGAAAAACGTATCAACAAGCATAATCAGTAAGCTCTATGATTTAGAAAGACTTGAAAAATCTTTAAGGGAAGCTTCCTCCAAATCAGTGCTGCTGTTTGTACATTATCCTCTTCTCACCAGGAGGATTTTACAACTCAGCCAATGAAATATTTTAAGATTTGGGTTAGGTGAGGTAGAGCGAGGGGTGTGCCCTTATGGTTTAAAGTACAAAAAGGGCTGATATGAATTCAGGCAAGTTCTAAGGGAATTGTATGAAATAGTATAATGAAAGTGAAGAATCTGGAAATCGATTCCCTTCAAACAATCCACATTGCATATCCCACTTTTCTTCTATGATCCATTTCCAATCGCTTTATTTTCCTCCACAGGTACTTCTTCAGTCATTTCAAAACTCTCCTCCTATCTCGGTACCATCCATACCAGCTAACCCTTGACTCAGACTGGACCATAAAAGCTTTTTTATGGGTTGGATTCATTATATCCCACAGAGTTCTTTCATATGTTCCCTGGACCCTAAACCACCTTCAAATGCATGCCATCCTCAGACAGATTCTGAGCTAGAATTTCTCAAAAGTATTTCCTCCTAAATTCAGAGTTCATTTAAAAATATTATCCCTCTAGGGGCACTTGGGTGGCTCAGTGGGTTAAAGCCTCTGCCTTCGGCTCAAGTCATGATCTCAGGGTCCTGGGATCGAGCCCCACATGGGGCTCTCTGTTCAGTGGGGAGCCTGCCTCTCTGCCTACTTGTGATCTCTCTCTGTCAAATAAAAAAATATTATCCCTCTAGCCTCTATAAATTATTTCTCGAATCTGTGATCTTTCTCAAATTCATAGAGACTTGCAAGTTTGTTTTTCCTCCATCATATCTTAGAATTCAATTTTAGGCATCCATTTCCATTCAGCAACTTTTAACCTTAGGAAAACATATCCAGCCTATGGCAGGAGCATAGATTGGACAAATACCCCATTGTACAGAACATGCTAGTAGTGGACAATCAAACACGTAAAGCACTTCCCCCAGGGTGGCTGAGGAACTGTCTCCAGCTCTACCAGCCCCACTTCCACTTCCTCACCAGTAGAACCAACATTTGTGATTTCATCATACATTTTTTTAAGGTTTTATTTATTTATTTGAGAGAGAGAGAGAGAGGGAGAGAGCATGAGAGGGGAGAAGGTCAGAGGGAGAAGCAGACTCCCCGTGGAGCTGGGATCCTGCTGTAGGACTCGAACCTGGGACTCCAGGATCATGACCTGAGCTGAAGGCAGTTGCTTAACCAACTGAGCCACCCAGGCGCCCTCATCATACATTTTTACTTAGTAAAAAGAAAGGTAAACACATAAAGGCAAGAAATGAAAAGCAGGAAGGGGCTGGTGGGTGGAGGAAAGGAAGAATAGAGAGAAACTCAAAATTCTGAACCTCAAATAGAGTGAATCAAAGGTCTCTATTCCATGTATCCTAAGTAAAATTTCCACATAAAAAAAACTCCACTAGACACTGTCCAAATGTAACTTTCTTTTTATTATGTTATGTTAGTCACCACACAGTACATCATTAGCATTTGATGCAGTGTTCCAAGATTCGTTGTTTACGAGTAACACCCAGTGCTCCATGTACATGTAACCTATTCTTGAAAGTTCTTGTCTGTCTGCTTCAAACCAAAGGATGCACCTGTGAGAGTGGGGTTTAGGACCAGTTCCTCACATCCAATCCTCCTTTGCCAAATCCCCCAAAGCTTTTCTTGTTTCACAGCCCAAAAGTGTCCCCTATGACATCTTCCTTTCTCCCCATAACTTCCTAACTTTATTATCTGTATCTAAACTTAGAGTTTCTAATATTCTTTAAATTAGTCCATTCTTGTGTGCAAAATTGGCTGTTAATCTTGATGTAAGCATGAAAATTCATATCCACTATCCCTATAGTGAAATTCTTTTATGTTACCCGTATGTTTTCTATGGAATCCTAGGGTTAAGGAACTAATTTATTTGTATTTATTCATTTCTGTGGTCAAAGACCATAGCTCTTTGTAAACATTGGGATTCTTTACCTTCACTGTCTTTCCTGTTAAATATATCCCTCCCACAGCACAAGTAGGCTAAATAATTGATGGGGCCATTTGATTGAGCACAAATGATTGGTTTTAGACAACAGATCCAGGAAGGAAAAGAGGGTAGCCCTAGCACAACAGACAGGTTTCTAGTGAACAAGGTCTTTAAAAAATAGGCTAATAAATGATGCTTTAAGCAATCAAAGGATAAGACATCTCATTCTGTCATAGGTCAGAGAGAGTCGTAGAAGATATTCTTTAAGAAAATATCACTTTGGTTAAAACTTGAAAGACAAAGAATGTGTTAGGTAGGTAGCTGAAGAAGGCATTCAAAATATAGGGCATGTAAAATATAAAAAGACAAATTTGAGTAACCACAGATAAAGCCAGCCTGCGTATATTGCACTAGACAAATGCTTGAATATATGGCTGGCAAGGAAGTAAGAGACTAGATTATGAATTGCTAAATGAAATCAGTATGGATAGAGATATGCAAAAGATTATGAGTATTTAAGTAGGAGACTCAACAAAATTAACAAATTGTTTCTGATTAAAGTGATTATAAATTTATCACTGAGCTCAAGAAAGGCTAAATAGTCTCTGGTTTTTTTAAACTGCTTTATTAAGGTATGACTGACATACCAAAAAAAAATAAAAACCCACTTGATTAAGGTATGACTGACATATATTTAAAATATACAATTTGAGTTTGGAGATAAGTGTACCCTCATGAAACCATGACAATCTATGCCATAAACATATTGATCATCTCCCAAAGTATCCTCCTACCTTCTCTATTTCTCTACTCTGTGAAAATATTAAACATAAAGTCTACTTTCTTAGCAAAATTTTATACAATATTGTTATCATAGGCATGATGCTATATAGATCTTTAAGACTTACTCATCTTATAAAACTGCAACTTTATGCCTTCTGACCAATAAATCCTCATTTCCCTCTTCCCCTGGTTCCTGGCAACCACCGTTGAACTATCTGCTTCTCTAAGCATATAAGTGGCATCATTGGTGCAGCTTACTAGGGAAAACAGTATGGCAGTTCCTCAAAATATTAAAAATAGAAATACTATATGAACCAACAATTCCACTTCTGGGTATAAAGCCAAAGAAATTGAAATCAGGATCGAGGACATATCTACTTCCATGTTAACTGCAGAACTGTAATAGCCAAGATATGGAAACAACCCAAATGTCCAATCAGTGCATAAAGGAATTTGGTATACATATACAAGAAAATGTTATTTAACCTTTAAAAAAAAGAAATCCTGCCATATGTGTCAACATGGTTGGACCTGGACAAC
Source organism: Nasua narica (assembly GCA_028533885.1). NCBI lineage: Eukaryota > Metazoa > Chordata > Mammalia > Carnivora > Procyonidae > Nasua > Nasua narica. Next base: position 44,816,969 of record CM052813.1, on the reverse strand, counting down.
ATAATGCTAAGTGAAATGAGCCAGACACAGAAGAACAAATTCGTGTATGGTTTTAAAACTGTAAATATCAAGCGCCTGGGTGGCTCAGTTGGTTAAGTGACTGCCTTTGGCTCAGGTCGTGATCCTGGAGTCCCAGAATCGAGTCCCGCATCAGGCTCCCAGCTCCATGGGGAGTCTGCTTCTATCTCTGACCTTCTCCCCTCTCATGCTGTCTCTCTCACTCACTCTCTTTCTCAAATAAATAAAATCTTAAAAAAAAACCTATAAATATCAGATTAAAATTGAAGGTATAGCTATTTTTACTTAAAAAATTATTTATGAGATAGAGTGTGTATGTGTGTGTGTGTATGTGTGTGTGTATGTGTGTATGAGAGAGAGCAGGCAGAGGGAGAGGAACTTCCTCAAGAGAAAAAGTAAAGATAGAAAGAAAAATGTGAGGGGAGTGAAATAACTTCTAAGAAGTGGAGAATTCTGCCTGCCATTTCTTTTCATGAGCTAAGACTTGGAATCAGTGTAAGATTCGAGATATGAATCCCTATTTCTCTCCACTGGGTCTCAGTGTCCTTACTTCAATTTCATTGTAGGTACTTAGCTCCTCTTGAATGTGATGTTAATGTCTGGCATACATTTTTCATACTTCAAGCTTCTTAAATCCATCAACCACTTCTTTTGGTGTTTCTGAAATAAAATGGGAGTCTTCTCCAAACCTGGATGAAAACCTGGTTGTCCTAGATTTATTGAAAGCAGCATTCTCCACATTTACTTAGTTAAGAGCTCTAATTGATGTGAGTCAGATATTGGATGGTCAAAAGGGCCATTCCAAGTAGGAGGGTCATTATTGCTAAATTGTTTGAGCATCACTGTATGATAGCCATGATGCTAAGTTCTTTACTTACCTGATCCCATGTACATTTCACAGCCATCCTACGAAGTGCTGGTATTACCCGGTCTTACAGATAAAGTTACCACCTTTACAGATAAAGTTACCACCTACAAATTGAAGAATCTGAGGTTCAGAACTTTTAAACAATTTGTCCAAGTTTATATGATTACGGAGTAGTTGGCTCTTAACAAGCAAATAATTAATTTTCTCCAATAGTTAATAAGAAATGCTGAAGTAAAAAAGCCAATCACTGACTGGCTTTCAGATAACATTGTTTTCTGCTATTCTAATTTGTTGTATTCCATGTTACAATGATTAGGGGGTACTGGTTGATTTTATGTCATTCCAAACCTAGGGAGTCAAAGGGAGAAATGTCTTCTAATGTTACTGTTTTCATTCCTTAAACCTAGTATTTCATGGGCTCTTACACAATAATATGCTTAACCTGTCCATCATTATAAATATCAATTTTGGAGGGCAAAAAGATAGAAGTGCAAAAATAGGCATTAGAAAGACAAGTAGAAAACTTTGCGGTGAGTATGTATGTATGCATATACATGTGTTAACTGTGTTGACATTTAATTTTAACTGTGTTGACTATTTTTAGGTGATTGCTACAGATTAAGTATTTTCCACTATAAAACAAAATTTTACATTAAATTCAGCATTAAAAGGGACATTTTTCTTTTCCTAGGTTGTTTCTACAAGTAGCCAACATATTGACTGATTTTTGGCAGGTTTTTTTTTTCTTTTAGGTGCCTGAAATGGCACAATCAATCAAATTGACTATACAACGATCCAGAATAGCCATTAAGAAACAACTCTGAGGTGAAATGCTTTGACCTTTATAAAACTTTAAAGACAGGCTTCCCCAAGGATCAATTCCTGACCCTAGACTTTACCTTTGGAAGTTGACTCCCTGAGGCACTCTATCAATGTAAAATTTCATTGAAGTCTTTCACTTTCATAAGAGTTGTATGCAACTCCATTTATCATTTTCTTTCAGTGGAAAAATACCTCATTCTAAATACCCTGAAATCTGTAAGAATTCCATGATCGCTTCTTTTTCTTTAAGGTAAAAAATACACATTTATAGGTTGTTTTTTTTTTTAACACAAGTAGCTACATGGCAGCTCTCCCTTAGCTGATACATTTCATATATATATAATTTTTATTTCAGGCACAAATTATTTTAGAATTGAAGAGTAACATTAGGCCACAAACAAATGTGTAATACTTATGTGTAACTGGAGCAAACTGGTTCCTCAGTCTTCTCTGGAAGGGTAGTAAATACATGATGTCTGCTATATAAAGGGCAGATAAAGGGCAGCATTCTACATGCTATGGTAAGAATACTAGCAGATGATTTGGGTTACAAAGAACAGAAATTGATTCTTCCAGCAGAAATTTATTGAAAGGAACGTAGAATAAAGAATTCAGAGAAATTTCTAGAAAATGAGGTTGTGTCGAGATCCAAAAAGAACAAGTCATAGTCAATTTGCTGGCAAGGAATCTCAGTGTGCTGCTACTGCTGGCACCATCACCATCACCACTCAGTCCCTGACAACTGCATATCCTCAGTACTCTTTATTGCCCATGTGGACTCTCCACTTAGCTACAGCCATTGTTAAAATAACAATCTGATCCTGGCCCTTCCCACCCCCCACCCCCTGAGCCAACATACAGGATATATATATGTATCTCATTTACCACGTTTCAATCACATACCAGGTGCTAAATGAAAGAGAGAGGAAAAGAAATGCATAGGATATTTCCTTGTATCTGAGAGAGAAGGGGTTACCAAGGTTATCAAGGTTTATGGAAGCCAAAATTGAGATTAGTCTGTGGTAAAGATACATTCTATAGTGGTAGCTCCCAAATAAAGTAAAGTTAGAGAGTGGCATACATCAAAAACCTTTTCCACAGGGTCCCAGACAACTAATTCTATTTGAGAAAGGAGATTATAAAAGAATATGTTAGAGGCTATTAAATATTAAGTTTCAAGTAGCATAATTCAAACATTAAATTTAAAAATACCAATTTTAAATGTTTTCAGGAAATAGAGAACACTTTTCAACCTGTTCTATCAGGCAAGTATAAACCCCTTACCAAAATATTATGAAGACATTAGAAGAAAAAATTAGAGACTAAAATCCCTTTTGAGTATAATCATAAAAATAAGACATTAACAAATTTAACTATATAATATATAAAAAATATAAAATATTTTAATATATAAAAATATTAAAAATATATATTTATATTTAACTATATTAAATATAATGTTAAATATATAATATTTTAATATATAAAAATATATTACATCATGACCAGTTTTATCTCATATCAGGAATACAAAGTTAGCTTAACATATAAAAAACAAAGAAAATAGGGGCACCTGGGTGGCTCAGTGGTTTGAGCCTCTACCTTTGGCTCAGGTCATGATCTCAGGATCCTGGGATTGAGCCCGGCATTGGGCTCTCTGCTCATCAGGGAGCCTGCTTCCCCCTTCTCCCTCTGCCTGCCTCTCTGCCTACTTGTGATCTGTCTCTGTCAAATAAATAAATAAAATCTTTAAAAAAGCAAACAAGATAATTTATGGCATTAGCTAAGTTAAAAAAATTCCTACTGGGGCGCCTGGGTGGCTCAGTTGGTTAAGCAACTGCCTTCGGCTCAGGTCATGATCCCAGAGTCCTGGGATCGAGTCCCACATCGGGCTCCCAGCTCCATGGGAAGTCTGCTTCTCCCTCTGACCTTCTCCCTTCTTATGCTCTCTCTCACTGTCTCTATCTCAAATAAATAAATAAAATCTTTAAAAAAAAATTCCTACTTACCACCTAAAAAGTACTTCACATGTTCATTCATGGTTTTAAAGAAAAGATTCCTAGCACACTAAAATATAAGACAACCTCCTCAATCTGTTGAGTGTCAGCAACAAAAGAACAACAAATAATATTCACTTAATGCTGAAACACTGAATATCTCGCAAAGGTCCAAAACAAGTCAAGGATATCAGTTCCTTAATTCTATTTAATATTGCATTAGAAGATAATTAAATGAAAGGCATAGAGACTAGAAAGGAAAAAGTAAAACTATTTACAGAAGACATTGTTATGTAGAAGAAAATGCTATTCAATTTATAAAAAATATACTAGAAAAAATTAGGTCGACATGCAAAAAAATCAATTGTTTTTCTTTCTATGTATTAGCTGAAACTAGCAAAGATGAAATAGAAGTTATAACATTTATAAAATTATCAAATAGCTAGGAGTAAATACAAAATCTTAATGAGAGAAATTTTTAAAAACTAAAGAAAAAGATCAAATACGTTCATGTGTTGTAAAATCAGAAATTATTAAAATATCCATTTTCTCCAAATTTGGTTATACTAGATTCTGTGTAGTTCCAGTCAAAATCACATCAGAATATTTTGCAGAAATTGACAAGATGATATTCAATTTTATATAGAAATACAAAATCTCCAGTAGCCAAAGTAATCTTGATAAACAAGAGCTGTGATAGAAAACTTCAACCTCCTGATTTCAAGACCTACTATAAAACTATAGTAATCTAAACAGTGTGATATTTGTCTAAAAATAGATAAATTTAACACATGAGTGCTCACATACACATGTTCAACTGATTCTTAACTAATCTGACAAGTTAATTTTGTGGGTAAAGGAAACTATTTTGGCACTACCAAAAAAAAAATAGATATTCATGTATGGAAGAAAAAGAATGTCAACCAGTCACTATACACAAATTTTAAGTTGGGATAGATCACAGACCTCAACTTTCAAACTTGACTGTAACATTTCCAGAAGATGACGTAAGGCAATATATTTACAATACTGAGGTCAAATCATCCTCAGTGAATTAAGAATTTGTTATGAGCATCAGTAGGGATTTGAAAGGTATATACTCATGGAATAAATTTCCATATATCCATAAATGATACATATTTACTTATTTTGAAGTACCTCACTGTGTGTTATTTGCATGGAATATTACAGTGAAGAGCACAGACAAGATTCCTGCTCTCACTGAACAGGAAGGGAGGGAGGGAGGAAGTGGGTGGGGAGGAAATGGGAATAGGGAAGGAAGAGAGAGATAAGAAATTAGGAAGAATTATAGATAAAGAGGCCTCGATTTTAATAGACAGGTTTTGTTTTTTTTTTTTTAATTATAATGACTCTCCCTAGACACGGTACAGGAGCTGGAATGAAAAAGGAAAGATCATGATAGGATAGTGACATCACCAAAAGAGTGGTATAGAAGACCCCAGTCTATCTCCCCCAGAGATCAATAATTAGACAGCTATTCACAAACAAAAATAGCTCTGGGAGAGCTCTGAAATACACAAGAAATTTCAACAACAAATGAAACAAAGAATCTGAGAATAACTGTAAAAAAAAGGGAAACGGCTTCATTTTACCTATCATTCCATCCCCCAAGCCAGCATTGCATGATGCCAAAGGGAACCCCCCAACTAGAAAGCAGTCCCTTTGCTAGGAAAGAAAGAGCAGAGTGAGCAACCAGCTTCCCCAGCCTTTTGGGGATCACACAAGAGCGTGATGGCTAGGGAGAAAAAATAAAGAAAAGCAGGAGCTTTCAACGGTATCCATGCAGCAGGAGCCACACACCACCCGCAGGAGTCCTCCCAGCTCCTTACCCCCATGAACTACCATAGCCCCTGAAATGCACTTGTAGCCAGCGTAGGCCCCCACAGCTGCACAGTGCAAGATGACACACCTGATCGCCATGGGTCAACCCCAACTCCATGCATATGTTTGAGGCTAGCCTCCAGCCTCCAGCTGGGTACTTGCACATCACCAGTCTGATGCCTTTCACTGGCCTCCAATGGTGTGCATACACCTGGGGGAGACTGTGCAGCCGTCAGAGAGCCTGCTGACAGTCAGGACCTCTACAGCTGCTTGTGGGACCAAATCAGGCCCTGTCTCCTATCACCAGCCTATACCACTGAATTCACCTGCAGCTAGCCCCTCTAGCTTTGCACTGGCATGCTTCTGCAGCTGCCAGTGTACCTGTAGTTGGCTCTAGCCCTTGCCACCTGCCTGACCCCACCACTATGTGTATGTCTGCAACTATCTCCTGCTACTACACAGATACCTTCATCTGGCTTCCACAGCTGAGCATGTGCACATGAATGACTCTGGCCACTAATGTTTCCTGCCCCTGTCCCTAGCCAGCAGCCCTAGCCAGTGCCCCTCCTGAGGAACCCAGCAACCCTTGCATCCAATGTGGACACCCACAGTGCTCTCCAAGGAACACACAGTGGCCAATGCTGTGAACACCAGGAATCTGAACCAAAGAGACATAATGCTTCTCTGGACTTGTTGCCACCTCTTGTCCATGCACTTGGCACCCTGCATCACTAGACACCACAATAGAAGAAAACTATGGGTCAATATCCCATAAGACTATAAATGCAAAAACTCAACAAAATATTAGCAAACTGAATTCAGTAACCAATTAACAGGATTAAACTTTTGGAATTTATTCCTAGGATTCAAGGGGGGTTCAACATATGCCAATTGAGTATGACATGTCATAACAGAATCAAAAAGCAAAACCATGTGATAAACTCAAATGCAGAAAAAGCATTTAATGAAATTCAATGTCCTTTCATAAGAGTTCTCAACATATTAGGTATAGAAGGGATCAATATCAACATGATGAAGGCCATATACCATATATGACTAGCCCATAGCTAACATCATCATCAATGGTGAAAGGTTGAAAGCTTTTCCTTTAAAATCAGGAAAATGACAGGTATGCCCACTCTTACCACTCCTATGCAACATAATACTGGCAGTTATAGCTATCACAATCAAGCAAGAAAAAGAAATAAAAGGCATACACATTGGAAGAAGTAAAATTGTCTTTTTTAAAGAATATATAAACTTACACATAGAAAGTCTTAAAAACTTCACTAAAAATGTATGAATTAATAAACTAAATCAGTAAATTTGAGGATACAAAAGTCAATAGACAAAATTAGTTGTGTTTCTATAGAGTAACAAACATCTGAAAAGAAAATAAAGAAAACATCCCCATTTACAATGACATCAAAAACACTTGGGAATAAACTTAACCAAGGAGATGAAACAGCTATAAAATGAAAACTATGTAACTTTAATGAAAGAAACAGAGGATGACCTAAACCAATTCCAAGATATCCCATGTTCATGGATAAGAAGAATTAATCTTTTTTAAATGTGCATACTACTCAAAGTGATCCACAGACTCAATGTAGCAGCATTCCAAAGGCATTTTTCACAGAAATAGGAAAAAACAAAACAAAACAAAACAACAACAACAAAAAACCCCTAAAATTGGTATGTAACTGCAAAGACCCTGGTTAGCCAAAGCAATCTTAAGAAGGAGAAACAATGGTGGTGGGAGTATCAGACTTCCTAATTTCAAGCTATACTACAAAGTTACAGTAATCAAAATAGTATGGTACTGGCATAAAAAGAAGGCCAATGGAAGAGAATCAGTACCTCATAAATAAACTGTCAGATATATAACCAACTAATATGTGATCAGGGAGCCAAGGATACCCAACAGGGAAAATATAGTCTCTTCAATAAATGGTGTTGGGAAAACTATGGAAAAATAAAATTAGAGCCCTATTTACACCCTTACAGAAATTAATTCAAAATAAATTTAAGACATAAACCTAAGACCTGAAACCATAAAACTCCTAAAAGAAAACGGAAAAACTCCTTGACACTGGTCAAACAGGAAGAAAATCCTACAATTTGGGACAACATGGATGAACCTTGAGGGCATGCTATGTGAAGTCAGACAGTGAAAGACAAATACTGTAGGATATAATTTATAGGTGGAATCTAAAACATCTGAACTTATAGAAACAGTAGAATGGTGGTTACCAGAGGACTCTGAGGGTTGAGGAAAAGGAGAGATGGTATTCAAAGGGTACAAACTTCCACTTACAAGATAAAAAGTTCTGCGAATGTAATGTACAGTATAGTGATTATACTTAATACTGTATTATATACTTGAAATTTTAAGAGATTATATCTAAGATGTTCTTCCCCCAATAAAAAGAAATGGTAATTATATGATGTAATGGATGGGTTAGCTCAGGTTATGCTACGGTGGTAATCATTTTTCCACTTATAAAATTGTATCTACTCAACATTCTGTACACCTTAAACTTATATACTGCTCTGTCAATTACATCTTGACAAAGCTGGAAAAAAGTACAGATTAATTTGGAAAATTTCATTGATTCTAATCATTGAGAGTGAATGTTCTACATCTTTCTGATCTTATCACTCCTAAAACCACAATGACTAAGAAGAGCATACCTAATTCCATAAAATTAACTCTTTTGAATGGCTCCTTGGATCTGCTTTCTACTCTATTTCTATTATTCAAAGTCTACTCAAACCACAAAAATTCTTGAAGGCAACCTGGAAACTAAAGTAAAAAAGTAGTCCTATCTTTGGCAATACAGGTTTTCTAGATTATCCTAAAAACTACTGTTTGTGTACTAGTTTATTTTTAAATTTTTAAATTACAAATAAAGTTCCAATTTTTTAAATTAATGTACATGCATGATTTTGTTTTATTATGAATGTGTGAGTGAACCACCGAACCCTTACAAAGTCATATGGCAACAAAGCACTAAATAAAATGAACTCCATTTATGACTCTGCGAAAGACAGGATTGCAATTTCACAGCGTTTACTAAACAAACAAAAAGTCAAATTTTTACTATGATTCTCTGAGATATCAAAACTCCCTGCAGTTACCTTTCTTTCTCAAAGTAGCTGATTCGGTATGTGATTTTGTATTCAATGTCCTCTTTGTTAAATAGGTAAAAACATTCCAGCCAGCTCTTTCATCTCTGATATTTTACACTGTATCAGTTCCCACTAAAGCAAGGTACATCTTCTTTATCATCAAATACACTTAGTCTGACTTTATATCTGTATCTTTCGATTCTTAACATAAATCCCAGCAAGTTGAATTCCATGTGATTTGAAAAGGAAGTTTATTATCTGCATTTCAAATCAAAACACAGTATTTAAAACTGTCATTGTTTATATGACAGCATATTTATTATTCACGGTATTTCTCCCTACCCAGGACATTCCAGCCCAGAATCATGCCTATCAATAATTGGGTAAAAAGGAACCTCTGCATTCTAAGGGCTTCCAGTTGTGGGGACAAGCCATTTTCCCATAGGGGAGTCTGAAATGCCTTATACCTCAGTATACTTCATTCGAACAGGTATGGCTGTTTTTCAGCCCTATAGGAAGACAGGGGTGCTTTGGAGGATCATTAAGAAAAAGTCTTGCAACAGATACACATACATACACATCTAAAAAGAAGGAAATCCTGCCATTTGCAACAACATGGATGGTACTGGAGAACATAATGCTAAGCAAAATAAGCAAGATGCAGAAAGGCAAATAGTGCATTATCTCACTTATATGTGGAATCTGAAACAAACCCATAGAACTAGAGTACAATGGTGGTTGTCAGAGTTTAGGGAATGGGGTGGATAAGGGGTGATACTGGTCAAGGAATACAAATTTTCAGGTAAGCAAGATGAGTAAGTTCTAGAGATCTAATGGACAATATGATGGTGATAGTTTGAAATTACCATATTGTATATTTGAAATTTGTGAAGATAGATCTTAAAATTTTAACACACACAAAAATGATAACTATGTAGAGGTGATAGAAATGTTAATTAGCTTCACTGTGATGATTTTTCACAATGTGTGTGTGTGTATATATATATATATATACACACCATAACATCAAGTTGTACACCTTACAATTTTTATATGTCAAAGATATACCAATGTTCAAAAATCGCTTTATTGAAGTATGTCAACCACCAAGAGATGAAAATACTTTGCATCTCTTGAGCGACACAGCACCTGATTCTGTGGGGGTGTAGAGTAAGATTAACCTAGAATAAGGTGAATCATCCTTTGTTTCTACGATTTGTCCCAGTTTACAAGGAAGTGATGGGGCAAGGGTCCACCAAGAAGCTATGGGACCTTCAAAGCTTAGGTCTGGCAGAACGGAACCTCTCTGACAGGCAGACATAAACCAAGAAGGTAACATAACCAAGCTACAGCTTCCATTCTCGGAAAATGCATCAAAAAAGAGGGTTCTCAGAGGCGCATATCAACGTGCTCAATGAAAGAGGCAACATTTGCCCACATGTACAGAGAAGGAGTAGGAATGATCAGAGACGCTTTAACAGTTAATTTACAGGCAAAGGCAACGTTTCCCATTTAGGTAAGATAATATCCTCCCCCCACCTTGCCCCAATCTTGGCTGTCACAACCCCAGGGAAGGTTTCTTTCACAAAGCTACAATTAAGTCAAGCAATTCTGGCAAGATGGCAAGAGAAGAACTTTAAATCAAAATATAATGTTGAAAAAAAATATATAATGTTGAAGTTTCACATGTACAGTATTGAACATTATTTAGAACTAATTAATGAAAAATCATAGGATCAAATGGATAGATCATTAAACATCTGTTAATTCAGTGAGAAATAGTAATTCAAAATAGTCTGAGTACAATTATTAGGAAAAAAATGTATACCATCAATGAGCTAAGATTCACCAGTAAATTATATTTCCTATATGCTAGCATAACTTGAAAAGACAATGTAGTACATTTGAAAGAGTATAGGATTTGGGATTCAAATCCAAGTTCTGCCACTAATTAGGTATTACTGAATAGTGCACTTAGTCTCCCCAAATCTGTTTATTAAAAAGGATATAAGAAAACCTTGTGTAACTCATAGGATTGTTTTGGAGATTAAATTAAGATAATGAACAAAAAAAAAATCTTATAAACTGCAATGCAATTTAATACAACTAACAGTAATAGAGATTTAGAAACTTTGTAATGTGTGTGATTCCACGGCATAAGTGTTTTCATTGCTTTGATGCATTTCACCTGTTTCACAACATTTGAAAAAATCAGACATGTAAAGATCTTAATATGCACTTTGTTACAAGGTACTTAAAGGAGAAAATCATGGGATAAATCTGCAAGAGAAGACTGAATTATGAAAATGAAGATTATCTTATGTTTGCTGTTCATATTTGCTCATGTATATTACCCATTTTTAGTCAACATCGGATATGTTTCAGTCACTAATCTGGGTGTTCCTATCTCAACAGAATTTAATTGTTAAAGGAGAGAATAAAGTCAGAGTTGCAGAGAGAAAAGCATGATGCACACACATAGTAGATATAGAACACATGTATAATATGTACATATAAAACATACATGTTATAAACATGTCTGTGTTCTTATTTCTGAAAGTTTTGGAAGTTTTGAGTTTTCTTTAGAAGAAGTGGCCGGAAAAAGCATAGAGACTGACAAGTGGTAAGGGCGAATCTGGCTCTTTTCAATAACACAGCTAGGAAAATGGTCTCTGAGGAAGTGATATATAAGCACACACCTAAATGAGGTGAAAATCCCTGTGACTAACTGCTCTGAGAACTTTCTAGTCAGAGGATTACAACAGCAAAGAAACTATCCCTGGAATTCACTGGCAGTGTTTGAGGAATGGTCAGACAAGAGATGGACTCGGGGAAAAAAAAAAAAAAACAAAAATAAGAAGTCTGAGAAAGAAGAAGGGGCCAGATAGTGATGACCTAAAGTAGGCTCAGAAACTAAAAGATTTTGAAAAGGAACTTTACTGTTCAAAGATAACTCCGGTAGGTTTATGGAGAAACTGATTTCCTACTAAGTGTTTTAAGCTCATATTGTGCTAGTCTTAAAAGAAAAATTTGACTGAGGTGTTGACTGGAATGGTAGAGGGAGAGATGATAAGAAATATTTATAGTTAGGATGCATTTTGTATATATACATATATAGATACTATAAAACTTGTGTATGGGTTGTGAAACAGTGAGATAAATAAAGGGTAGCTCCAAGATTGGTATATTTTAATGAGTCAAATAAGAGAAAGAAGGGATATAGCCATTGTGCTACCCAAGATCAGAGAGTGTGTGTGTCTTCCACATACTCTGTTTGCACCTTATCCTAAATTTGGAAGCTTACCCTAAGTCTTTCTTTTGATTTTCAGTGTATTTTGTAATGATTTAATAAGCCAAATACTTAAAGCATTTTAATTTGGTCTTTAAGCATTTCTGTTCTAGGACATGTAGAAAGCTTGCCAGGTAGTGTACTTGGAAGGCACAACTACCGCAAGGTAATTTTCCTTATGAGAGAGTAACAGAGAAATAAGACAATAGCCAGAAGGATATGGGAATTTTAAAAAGGATTTTAAGAAAAGGGATAATATAGGATTATTAATCATTGTTGGTAGTGACCCATGAAGAGGTAAATTATGCTGTAAGTCAAAGAGAAAAACTTACACCACACATACACCTGCTCACAAATATTTGCTGCAGCTTTATTCCTAATAACCCCAAACTGGAAGCAACCTAAGCATTCTTCAATGAGTGAATGGTTAAACAAACTGTGTTATACCTAAACTTTGGAATATTACCTAACAAGAAAGATAACAGATACATTCAACAACTTGTATCAAGGGAATTTTGGTCACTGGGAAAAAAATACAATCCCAAAAGATAATGTATTATATGATTCCATTTATGTAACATTCTGCACATGACAAAATAATAGAAAGGGAAGACAGATGAGTGTTTTTCAGGGGTTAGGGAGGAAGGAAAGGAGACAACTGTTTCCAGAAAAGGTAGCATGAGGGATGACAGAACAGTTCTGTGCCTTCACTGTGGTTGTGGCCACACAAATATATACATGTGATAAAACTGTGTAGAACTAAATACACACACACACACACACAAATGAGTGCATGTAAAAACTGATGAAATCTGAATATGATCGATAGATTTTATCAATTTTAATTTCTTCATTATAATACTGGAATACAGTTATATATCATCATTGGGGGAAACTGAGTGAAGGTTAAATGAGATCTTTCTGTATTATTCCTTCCAACGTTTTGTGAATCCACACTTATACACAAAATAAATTTTAAAAATATATATACTCAAAGTCAAGAGGAAATGAGAAATGTAAACAGAATCTTATGTCTATTTGAAAATACTGAGTAAGTGAAAACCTTTCCACAAAGAAACCTCAAAACTTGGATTATTTCAATTTTCCCAGCCACTCCAGAAAGAACACCCATTTTAGATCTTCTCCTCTAGGTAAAAAAGGAAAGCTTTGATGATACGCATGCCAAAGTATTTATTGGTGAAGTGTACTGATGATTCTAACTTAATTCAAAACACCTCAAATAAATGATGAATTGAGAGATTAACAGAGATAGATAGTGAAAACAATAATAAAAGACTAATGGTAGAATCTAGATTGTGGTACACATGATTTTACCGTACAATTCTTTCAAATTCCCTTTGTGCTAAGGACTTACTTAAGAAAATGCTGAAAAATAGGAAGGCAAAAATTCATGGAAGACCATGAGTACAGACACCTAGAAGAAATTTTGCCACAAAGAGGTCTTGAGTAGGTGAGAAAGCAGTCTCAAAGACTGGCTTTATATGACAGCTGACAGTTTACATATGAAGGTAGGTGTGAAACAGGGCATTAAAAAGTTATCAATGCATTTTAAAACATTACAAAACAATGAAAAAATAATTCTCATTAATGCAGAATAATTTGATAAAATTGAGTGATCTTTCACGATGAAAACTCTCAACATACTAGAAATATAAGGGAACTGGCTCAACTACATCATTTCTACCAAATCTATCTATAGAATATTGATTGCAACAATCTACTTAATGACTCTTTTTTCCTGAGGTTGGAAACAAGATAAGGATGATCCATTACCATTTTCACTATTCATCATTGTACTGGAAGACCTCACTAGTATATTAGGATGTATTTTTTTATGATTCAGGTACTTTTTTTAATAAAAGGAAAATAATACCTCTATTTAGCTCATTGTATATGTAATCATATACAAATATATCAACTTATGCTGTGCACCTTTCAAAATTAGACAAAACCACACTTAATTAGTTTACAATAAAGCAGTGTAAAAATACAATTCACGTTTACGATATGGAAGACCTTATGTCGCATTGCTAGATACCTAGGTCCTGATATAGATCATTAGTTTAAGAAATTGAGGCCACATACAAGCCAGCACCAAGAACAGGCTATAGTGAACAACCTTCCTCATTATTAGAAGCTTAAAACCACCCTCCTGATTTCTTCTATCTTTCCCAGTAAATCAAATGGTCAAAAAGCAGCTTAATCTCCATGAAGTGTCACAAATCAAGATCAAGTTAACTCAGACTGCACTTCCCATGGATGTGAGCTATGCAATTTTGACAGATAGCAATTATAAAGGAGCCTCCAAAAATGTGGGCAGATATGCTCCGGCCTGGATGTTTCATTAATTATACACATATATACAGATAGACAGATAGACATAGACAGATACACACATCTGTGGACAATTTCCAGGGCTCACTGTCAGGAGATTCTATCAATTGCTAATTTGTAGTCCAGAACTCAGGCGGCAATGGAAGCACTTCTCATATAAAAACATGATAAAAAAAAAAAACACTATAATAATTTTATGGCATTACTGACACTTAGAGGTAGAAAAGATCCCAGAAATCAGTTTTTTTTTTTAATTAAACACATAAAATCCAAGATGGAACGTGTCTCCAGTTCAAGGCCAAAAAAACTTAGGGGACAGCAGAGACAGGAGGCAAGAATCAGGGCTTTTTTATACCCAATTCAAAGTTCTGCCCTCAATAAGATAGTATCAGAAAACACCATGGAGAAATCCTTATGTAGGTGCATATAACGACCTTAGGAAGAATTTGCCATCTGCTAGGGGTAGTTGTTCTGGCTTTATTCATGAGTTTTCTGTTCCATAAAATATTGAAGAGGGACCAGGTGCTGCATTCAGATGAATGATTGGGGCAATACACTGCAGTATAATCATATCATCACAGATCATCCAACCTGGAAGGCAATGAAGTAGAGACCTAGTGCTGTCTTTGAGTAACTGACTGATAAAACAGGGTCCTGTGGAATGGCAATTTTCTCTTGAAAGCAGCAAACAACGTTTTGACCTCCAATTGAAACATGCTGGAATATATTCACAATACAGCTCTCACTTCAGCTTGAAAGTAATTAGAACCCATTCAATGAATGATTGATAAATTGGCTGAAATTTATTTTTGGAATGTCCAGAATCTAAAAAACATACACATTACACCATTACACAAAACATTTTTTTTCTGTCCTTGCTCTCTTTATGTTTATACATCTAAGAGAGCAGGAAAACAATATGACTTACACGGGTCCCAGGCACTTCTGCATTTCTTGGTTACTTCCTCCATAAAAATATTAAAATTAGGTTTTTAAAGTACATTGGTATACAACAAATATATTAATACATAAAACATTTTCTTTCACTAAAAGCTTTTTTTCTAATAAAATTTTTAAGTTTAAAAATTTTAATGAGCCCCTAAGATTATGGTCAGACTGAGGCACTATGTCTGCTTTGTTTAACAGGATAGTTGGCCCTCACAAAACAGACATCTTTCCCTAAAAGCTAAGGAACTCCCTTGGATTTCAGAAATCAGCTAAGTCAAGAATGTCAGAACGTGCTTAGCTACCTTCAACTTGTCATCAGTAGGAACATTTGACATAGGTTAAGGAAAATTTTTCATACAAAGAGGTTTCTTAGTCACCTTACCATATCCAGAACTTAGCAATGACTAAAGAAGAACAGAGGGACCAATTTTGTAGATAGATATTCCTTGGCTCTAAGTGAAACTCTTGTGCATTAGCTCCTGGGATAAGGGTTTCACTCTTTTTCTCAGGAAAGACACACTTTATTTGGGGCATAAGAGAACAGTTAAAACTGCAAAACTTAAATTTACCAAGAACAAAATCCATAGCACTTTGAAATAAAATATGTCAATATGTACTTTGAACATTATCATTCCTTTAATAGGCCCACTTAATAATTGCACAGTACTCATGAAGGTAGCAAAGAACAATGCTCTGTATGTGAGGATTTAGAAAGAAAGGTATACTAATTTTGCACCACGAGGCCATCCATTAAGCATATACTTCCAGCAATTCTTTTGGTCATGTCAAGATTAACTGAACCAGAAATAAGTTCTCAAGAGAATAAAATAAAGGAGAAATGTAGACAAGAATGGTGATGTGATTTCTTTGTAGTCTACAACTGTTGGATGTTTGCTATTAGTAATTGAGGGTCCTATTATGCTCATTTATGATGCTTTCAGGTTTTTTTTTTAATTAATGCAACAAAACTTACTTCTAAAATTTTTAAGTATCAAAATTCATTGCTTGAAGACCTCAAGATACTAAGAGGTGTTCATGTGGAAATAGAGAAAACTATTCAACCTGCTTTTCTTTTGTTTTTAGATTTATGTTCAAGTATATTTACACAACTAAGAGAGAGTAGGTCAGTCAATGTCCTCTGTTTTTTTTTTCTATTTTAAATTATTTTCTCTATTGAAACACTTTTATATTCTTAATACCATTTTTCATTGTACAGGGTGGCACGGTGCTGCATAAAATAATCTCTGGAGGTATTTGGCTTCTACTCTTATGGTAGTAGCTTCACATTTCCCCAGTTGTGTCTCATAAAAAATTTAAATGGAATCAGGTGCAGTAATAAGTTGATCTTCTGGCTGAATGACAGAGTGATTTAATCCAGAGCCCAATCATATTCAATTCATTAAACTGAAGAATGCTTCTCAATCTTTCAGATAAAGTCCAAAATAAAAATCCAGATGATATATACTCTAAATTCAAATGTTTCTTTGACCTCATCTTGTCTGTTCTAAGACTTAAACTGATTTGGGTCATATGAGAATCTCTCATTCTGGCCAGATACTAAGGGAAAAATCAATCAGTAAAAAAAGGAAGAAATTGAAGTAGGAAACTATAGAATAGAATAAATAAGAGTGATATATCTCATTGAAGAAACACCATTTAATATCTCAACTCAAGAACTTGCACTTTGTTTTCCCCTCCTTAGACCTATGCACCGAATATCATTACTATGTAGCACTACTAAGAAATCTTAGCACTGTCTATATCCTTCCTTGAATTCTTAGAGGAATTAGGAAATTTATGAACTCCATGGTAGCTCTGCCATTTTGGGGAGAGTACCACCAATGAGTACATTTCACTAGAATTCAAGGACCAGGCTAAACAAGAGTCTCCCAAGGATGGCACCAAAGGAGCAAATCCAGAATGTTCTACCACAACAAAAACAACAGCACTCAACTATCTCCATCATTATTCTGATTTAGCTACAAGTTACCAAAGCACATCTAAAGCTCAGAAGAGTAAGATTCCTAAAGAACTGCTATGTGGTTTGTAGAAGAGAAAGATATCAAACATTAAAATGTTTAAGAGTATACATTACAGAAGAAAGACCAGCATGGTAAGTTGTATTTATGGCCTAGAATGTTTATTTCTGCTATTTGCAAGCAAAGAGAGATTAATATGCCATGAATAATTAGGGGCAATTCTCATTGACTTCAACTAGATTTTCCTGTTGTGAATCTGGATAATCTTCTTTCATGGAGTATCAGACTATTCTAACCTTCTCTGGGCAGTTAGATACTTTAGCCTCTCCCTTTGTTAGGCTAAGTAATCATAGAAATTCAAAGAGAAATAAGATCATATTCCTGTAATCTACTCTTTTGCACAACAGAGGCAATTCTTTCAGCAACATACTGGGAAAACAGCAATTCAGCTTTCAGTTAACACCTGAGAGATGGGGAACTCATACCTACAAGGCAACAGAGTCGATCAATGGATATTTCTAATTTTCTAACCCTTGATGTTAAACTGAAGCATGTTTCATATTAATTCCCTATGTTAGAACTTCAGGAGCTAGATATAATAACCATTCAAATGTCAAAAAGCAACTATCAGTTTTCCACATCTCCATTTTCCAATTCCTGATTCTTTCAGCAACTCAAGAGGGGTTGTTTCTAGTGTTCCTTCACTATGGTTTATACTTTCCTCTAAATAAGCTCTCCATATTAACTTGGTTACAAAATATAGCCCCCTGCAGGTACAGAAACATTTCACAGTCTAGTAGTGAGCAGCTAATTCTTGCACTGTCCAAAAGAGAATATGTATCTTAGTGCAGATATTTGGTACCTAAAAACAAAACAAAGAAGTGAATTCTCATTTTGTCTCTGCCATTCACATTACACTTGACTATAGGAAAACTCCACATTATCCCAAGGATGCTGAGGAATTACTAAATTTATGATAAGGTATTATAGTAAATCTCTTTGACATTCAGGGATAAATCATGTCAAACAGTTACAAAGTAATGGATGTAAGGTAATGATTACTATTCAGCTTCTGAAAAAAGAATTTAAAATGGTGTCAGCAAGTAGGTATCAGCGCTACTTTCAAGTACTACAGAAATTGTAGCCAAAATTTTAGAAGCTCTACTTTATGAATTCCATGTCTAGGATCCTAGCATATATTGAAATTCTGAATGATACTTTCATTGATTGCTGCTTTAAATGTTAATTCACTGGCTTTCCATTTCACATTTCTACCTCTTTTTGCTACTCTGTATCAGGTAATAAGACGGAACTCATTTACAATTTATTGTTAACTTTGTTAAAATTTCATGAAATGACAGTATAGTTGGTTAATCCATGGAGCAAATTAGTTTGGTGGAGTTTCCCATTTTCCGATCAGGTGAAATATCTCTGTGGAAGTTCTTCGTACTCAACAGACTCAGTAAGTAAATACAATGTATGCTTATGTTGCTTTAACTAATAATATCTGTCCTGCTCAGCAATATCCAAAGACAATCTCATAAAAGCTCTAATCTCACTTAAATAGGAAAATACTGTGGAAGGCTGACAAAGATTAATACAAATATTAACAGAAGTCATTCTTATTCCACAAATTACACATCCTTTACCCTGCAGTTAACATATGTCCTGAACTATAAATCTTGTTTTATCAGTCTTTTGTACAAACCTCTAAAGAAAAATGTTGAGAATCATGTCTATGGATATTTCACCTTCAGGGATGAAAAAGAAGAATAGATGACAGCCTGTATATGGAAAATTTCAGCAAAATTATTTTTCCCTGGCTAAAGACAAAAGAAATATAAAAGTCATTCTGAATTGTTTTTCACTTCGAACAAGTCTAGTAAATTTTGTTCTGCACAAGAATGTTTTCAATTTTGATATTAATATCTACCCAGGCAAAGTAGAACAGATGAATCCCTTTCAATCAGCACCTACTTTTCGAAATGAATCTTCAGAGTAAACAAGCCAGTGAGAATTAAAGAACCCCAGGCTTTTCAATACAATGGTATCATACAAGACAGACCACCCCCTGGATCTTGCTTGTTTGAAAAGAGGCAGTAAAAACTAGACACCATTTAACATATGGTTGTGCACATCTGTATGTTTGCAGTCTTGGAAATAATTCCAATTCTGAAGCAGCAACAGAAATTGGGATGCAGCGAAATGTCAGAGTCCACAGGAATATTACTGAAAGAACATCCATGATCTAACCCATCAATCTAGAGCGAAAATAATTCCATTATTAAATTTTTCCATCCAAGTCCAGCCATGGGCCCAGGATTGGAAGACTTTGGGGAATAGGCAAATTATACCACTATACACAAATGCAAGACAGGTTTTACTTAAACACCTAATGTTTCAAGTACTCAATTTCACCCTTCAATTCTGTTAGCTGTCTTAGAAGTTATCTGCAATAAATGTCTATGAATCGTGCTTCTGCAAGAAATGTCCAATGCCCTAATTCCTAGAACCTGCAGCTTAACTACCTTCTATGGCAAAAAGGATTTTTGCAGGTGTGATTAAGCTAACAATCTTGGGATGATGAGATGATCCTGGTCCTTTTAAGTTAAAGAGGAACAAGGGGTCGAAGTCATGAAATGTCTGAAAATGCTACCCTGGCTTTGAAGATGGAGGGAAAAATTACTTGCTAAGGAAATCAAGAAGTTGGAAAAAACAAGGAGACAGGTTTTCCCTTATAGTTACCACAAAAATCATACACATATAGCCCTGCAGGTATCTTAATCATTGAAAAGAAGCCAGTGAAATCCATTTCAGACTTCTGACTTCCACAATTGTAAGATAATAAATTTGTGTTCTTTTAAGCCATTAAGTTTATTATACTTTGTTACACTAGAAATTCAAAACTTAACATAATGGTATGACATCACTGTCAAGATAAAATACAAACTTTAAGCCCCTCTAGGCCCCTATCCTACTAATTATTCACATATCCAAATACCCTGAAAATAAGCCTTTAGTCTCTAATATTAAGTTACTTTTACTTCTCAGTTTTTTAAATTAAACTTTATATTTTGAATTGTAGGTTCACATAGGGTTATAAGAAATACAAAGAGATTCCTTATAATTAGTTATAATTTCTTATAACAAACTTCCTCAAAATGTAACATCTTGCAGAATTACTGTTACAATACAAAAAATAAGATATTGATGTTACACAGTCTGAGGACAAATATTCCTTATTGAAGATAGTAGAGCAGAAAGATAGAATTTGGGCAGTTGATGACCTTGTAAGCTTCTGAACTAAATTACCCTAGAATTATCATCTTACTTCTAGGCTGCTTCTGAAATGAGGTAATAAATGTCCTTATTATTAAAGCCCTTTTGAGTTTTTAGTTTTCTGTTATTTGCAACGAAAACACCCAAATTGCTTCAAGTTATAACATTGCTTTAACCTACACTTCTAGTGCCACTGTGCCAACAGATAATAGAAAAATGACATTTTGTAAAAACAGTGCTGTGTAGAAATGCTTGTCAGAGATCTCAGCATTACTAAACTTTGGAAGCCACCACTCCATCCTAACAACAAATAAAATTCTGAACAAACGGGAAAATTAAGAATTCTTCTAAAATCCTAAGAGAAGTGAGGTCACAGGACAAACCACTGCCTCCAAAATTGGAAAGACCAAAAAGTGAATACAGAGAATCATAACTTACCGGAGCAGAAACTCATACACTGAAATCTGGGCAGGAACCAGCGTCAGGGCAGGGAAACCAGAACTGTATTTGATGAATTGCAGGAGGTTCAGCATATACAGCTCTGCATGTGAAAAACAGGGGATTCACTCACAGTGGAGGCAACCCACACTTTTGTGGGGATTACCTTCTAGCCTCGAGTTAGGTTCTTACAACAAACCCTGGAGGAAAAAAGCCCTCCCGCATACTACAAGGGAAGGGAGGGAACCATTTTGAAATGCCTCAGATCATTCTGTTCTTAAATAGGTCTGCCCCCAAGAGAAACTATTTAAGCAGAACCTAACCTGCAGGTGTCTTATTAGAGCTTAATTGACCAGGGGAAGGGACATAAACAACCTCAGCTGGCTCTAGTCTTTCATGTGGAAAAAAGGAGATACTCCACTCCAGAGCCATATAGCCTGACACAGAGAAGGAAAATACCTAGTCCAGTCCAATCTAGCCATCCTGCTCCACCTAAGTTACCGGTGGGGGAATGAAAAGCACTGGTGAAGTTTACAGCCAAAGGGACAGGCTTACTGAAAGACTGAGACCTAGTCATATGGCCATGGAATGTTTCATCTCCCCTGACATCTTACCATGACATTACTAAACGCCTATTTCCAAAAGTTTCTTTTGTTCATCATGGCATCCCAACTATCAAGAAGTTATAAGCCATATTAAAAGGCAAAAAACACAGATTGAAGAGACAGAGAAAACATCAGAACCAGATTCAGAAACGACAAGAATGTTGGATTTTAATATTGGGAATTCAAAACAACTATGAATAACATGTTATGGCTCTAATGGGTAAAGTAGACAGCACATAGACGGGCAATGTGAGCACAGAGGTGGAAATTCTAAGAAATATCACAAGGAAATGCTAGAGGTCAGAAATACTATCACAGAAATAAGGAATTCCTTATTTGAGGTTATTAGATGGGACACAGCTGAAGAGAGAATTGCTGGGTTGACAACATATCAATAAAAACCTCCGAAAGTAAACAGAAAAAAAAAAGACTAAAAAAACCCAGAATATCAAAGAACTGTGGGACAACTACAAGGGTGTAATGTATGCATAAAGGAAATACCAGAAGAAAGAGAAAAAGGAACAGAAGCAATATTTGAAATAATTAGAACTAAGAATTTCTCCCAAATTAATGTCAGACACCAAATCACAAAACCAGAAAAACTATAGAACTTTAATTTTAAGCAGGATAAACACACACACACACACACACACACACACACACAATGTACACACACACATACAGTATAGGCATATCATTTTTTTTCATTTTTTAAACTATAAAAATTCAAAGGTTTTTTTAAAAATTCTGAAAGCAGAGGGAAAAATACACCTTACCTACAAGAAGCAAATATAAAACATATCATCTTCTCCTCAGAAAGCATGCAAGGAAAAAAAGAGTGGAGTAAAATATTTAAAGTATTGAAAGATAAAAAAAAAAAGCCCACCAACCTAGAATTCTGTACCCTGTGAAAATATCCATCAAAAGTGAAGCAATAATTTCTCAAAAAAAAAAAAATTCAAGGAATTTGTTACCACTAGATCTACCTTGCAAAAAATACTAAAAGAGGTCCTTCAGAGATAAGGAAAATGATATAGGGCAGAAATCCAGTTCTACATAAAGAAAAAGCACAAAAAAGGAGAAAGTACAGTAAAAACAAAACATTTATTTTTCTTCTTCTTATTCCCTAGAGTATTGCAAACTCTAGGAAAAATACAGTGGACACACATGCTAAAAAAGAGGTATAGCTGACATGCTAAGAAAAGAGAGATAATGCAATCATTAAATGCTCAAGTAAAACCAAAATAAGGAGAACACATGTTATGGACAAAAATAAAATCAGAGAACAACAGCAACAAATAGAAAACCATAATAGAAAACCATAACAAATATGGTAGATATTAATCCAATTATATCAATAATCACTTTGATCAATGGTCTAAATCTACCAATTAAAAGACAGAGTTTGTGAGAAAAGATAAAGAAGACACAGTTTTATGTTGTCTACAAGTCATACATTTTTTCAAAAGGTTTCTTTGTTTTTTAGAGTTGGGGAGAAAGAGAGTAGGGAAAGGGGCAGAAAGAGAGAGAGAAACTTAAGCAGGTTCCACACCCACTGTACAGAGCCCAATGCAGGGCTTGATATCACGACACTGAGATCATGACCTGAACTGAAATTAAGAGTCAGACGTTATAACTGACTGAGTCAACTAGGTGTCCCAGAAATGCACTTTAACTATGGAGACACATATGGATTAAAAGCAAAAAGGAGGGACCCTGGGTGGGTCAGTTGGTTAAGCAGCTGCCTTCGGCTCAGGTCATAATCCCGGAGTCCCGGGATCAAGTCCCATATCGGACTCCCGGCTCTGTGGGAAGTCTGCTTCTCCCTCTGACCTTCTCCCCTCTCATTCTCAGTCTCTCTCTCTCTAGTAAATAAATAAAATATTTTTTTAAAAAAAGCAAAAAGGATGGCAAAAGATATATTATACTAATATTAATCAAAAGGAAGTAGCAGTAGCTATATTAATTTCCTACAGAACAGACTTCAGACTGAACAAAGTTTTCAGAGAAAAAGAGGAGCATTTACATAAGGATGAAAACGTTAATTTTTCAAGAAGACATAAAAATAAAGTGTGCACCTAACAAGGTAGCATTAAACTACATGAGACCCAAACTTCTAGAACTGCAAGGAAAATAGATGAGCCCACTATTATAGTTGGAGACTTCAATATCTCTCTATAAGAAATGGACAGTACCAGTAGGCAGAAAATCAATAACACTATCAATCAGTTGGGTATAATGGATATCTAATACTGCTTTACTCCACAACAACAGAATATACATTCTTCTCAGGATCACATGGAATATTTATCAAAATGGGTCACATTCTGGACCATCAAAAACACTTTAAGAAATTTGAAAACTAGAAATCATATATTGTCTATTCTCACACCACAATGGAATTAAACTAGAATACCTGGAAAATCTCAAAAATACTTGTAAATCAAATATCCTACTTCTAAGTGATACATAAGTCAAAGAAGAAATCTCAAGAGAAATTTAAAAATATTTTGAACTAAATAAAATGAAAACACAGCTTATCAAAATATGTGAAATGCAGTGAAAGCAGGGCTTAGAGGAAAATCTATAGCATTGAATGCATACATCAGAAAGGAAGAAAGATCTAAGTTCTGTCACCTAAGTTTTCACCCAAGGAAACTAGATAAAGAACAGCAAGTTAAATCCAAGTAAACAGAAGAAAATAAATAATAGGAATTAGAGCCAAAATCAATGAAAGTGAGAACAGGAAATCAATAGAGAAATTCACTAAAACCAAAAGCTGATTATTTGAAAAGATGAATAAAATCAATAAGCATCAAGACAGACAAAGGAAAAAAAAAGAGGGAGAGAGGACACCAATTATTAACATCAGAAATGAAAGCAGGTACATCATTATAGAGTCTGTGGATATTTAAAACATAATAAGGAAATACTACGAAAAATTGTATAACCTAGATGAAATGGACTAAATCCTTGAAAGATGCAATCTTCAAGACTAGCCAACCTGAAGAGGCCTATGTCTATTAAAGATACTGAATCAATAATTAATAGCATTCCAAAACAGCACTAGGCACAGACGAGTTCACTGGTGAATTTTATTAAATATTTATGTAAGAAATTAGACAAATTCTTACAATCTCTTTAAGAAGACTGAAGCAGAGGGAATACTTCCTAACTAATTCTCTAAGATCAGCATTACCTTAATACAACCAGATGAAGATATTACAGGAAAGAAAACTACAGGTCATTATCTTTCATGGACATAAATGAAAATTCAACAAAATATTAGGAAAATGAATCCAACATGTATAAGAGAATCTATATCACAACCAAATGGGATTTATTCCAGATGCGTAAGGTTGATTCAAGATTCAAAAATTCAACAGACTAAAGAGGAATAAACAGATGATGATATCAGTTGAAGTAGAGAACGTATTTGACAAAATTCAACATTTTTCATGATAAAAAGAAAATAAAATACTTGGGTATAAATCTAACAAAATACGTATAACATCTTTATGAGGAAAACTACAAAACTGAGGAACAAAATTGAAGAACTAAATAAAAAGAGAGATGTTCTATGTTCTGGGACAAGATTTGATTTGTTAAGTAATCACTTCTGCAAATATGATTTATGACTTCAATGCAATCTCAATGAAGATCCCAGCAAGTTATCTCATGGATATTTACAAATTGATTCTCAAGTTTATATGCAGTGGCAAAAGATCCAGACTAACCAATACAATATTGAAGAAGAATAAAGTTGGAGAACTGACACCACTTGATTTAGAGACTACCAATAAAATTATAATAACCAAGATGGTATAGTATAGCAACGAAACACCCACCTAAATTTACCTAACTGATTTTGATGAAGGAACTAAAGGTAATACAATGAAGCAAAAATAGCATCTTTAACAAATGCTATTAAAACAACTGTCCATCTACATGCAAAAAAAAAGAAGAGAATGTAGTCGGTGACCTTACACACATACTTACTTAACTTAAACATACTTACTTAACTTAAAGTAAATCACAGACTTAAATGCAAAATGCAAAAATTATACAACTCCTAGAGTAACATAAGAAAATCTAAATGACCTTGGGTTTGGCGATGACAATTTAGATATAACACCAAAGACATAATCCATGAAAGAAAGAATTGCTGGCCTGAAATTCATTAAAATTAAAAACTCCTGCTCTGTGAAAGACAATGTCAAGATAATGAAAAGATAAGCCACAGGCTGGGAGAACATATTTGCAAAAGACACATGTAATACAGGACTTTCACCCAAAATATACAATAAGCTCTTAAAACTCAGTAATAAGAAAACCAACAACCTGATTAAAAAGTGGGCCAAAAACTTTGACACTTCACTAAAAAAGATATACAGATGGCAGATAAGCATAGGAAAATATTTCCTACGATAATATGTTGTTAGGAAAATGCAAATTAAAGTGGCAATGAGATTATACAACAAAATGGCCAATATCTGGAATACTGACAACACTAAATACTAACAAGTATGTGTAGCAACAGTAAATCTCAGACATTATCGGTGGGATGACAAAAATGGTATAGTGCTTTGGAAGATAATTTGGTGGTTTCTTACAAAATTAAACATACTCTTACCATACAATCCAGAACAATACTCCTAGGTATTCACCCAGAATTGAGAACTTATATCTACAAAACAAAACAAAACAAACAAACAAAAAAACAGCACAAGGATGTTAACAGCAGCTTTATTCATAATTGTCAAAATTTGAGGAACTACAATGTCTTTCAATAGGTTAATGGATAATTAAACACTGTTACATCTAGGAAAAAAAGCCAACCTGTTGGTTGGGGAAGATGGTAGTGGACGAGGAGGACCTTAAGCTCACTCATTCCACAAACACAAACAGATAACTATCAAATCATCCTAAATACTCAAGAAGTCAACCTGATAACTGACTTAGCAAATCCACAACTAAAGAGAGAGACGAGGCCACACCAAAGAAGGTAGGTTTAGGGGTTTAGGGAAACAGATCCCAGGTGCTGTGGAAGGGATGGAAACATGGTCATGGAGAAAGGTGAGAGAGAGAGGAACACACAGGGAATGCACAAAGAGAACATTTCCCCAGAGCCATTGGCTTAAAAAAAGGGGGGAGGAATTTCGTGAGTTCTTGCAACCAACGGGGGCTTAAAGCCTGGAGTTTTAAATGTCAATGGGCTTGGTTGGGATAGAGCCTGTAGGGTACTGCACTGCTTCTGGAGAGAAGGCAGGCAAACAACCTGGGTGCAGACAGTGTGGAAGGAGAAATCTGAAGAATGAATGCCTGGGGAACAACCATGGGAAGATTCTTCACTCCTCTGAGAGCATCCCTGAGAGGCAGGGTACAAAGGAGCTGGCAAGTGCCATTTCCCTCCCCTGCCTTTCAACATAAACACAGAGCCACCTGCAGGAAGCAGCACAGAGCTGACACTGGCTAGTTAAGTTACTTACACAAGTTAGCTTGTGTAAATCCCACCTCTCTATTATCTGGTGGGACTGCCCTTCTCAGTCAAGTTTGCCTCATTCCCAGAATGGCAGGACCCTTCCCCAGAAGACCAGCACAAAGCCCTACCCACACTACCTTTCCCAACCAAAGTTCTGCAGGGCCTCAGTTCTGGTGGAAATGATGTCAGGTCTCATTTCACAAATATACTTAGTTAATACTCACCACATTCAGGCAAGGGAGCAAACACTGCCCAAAGTAGGCAAGCGGAGCCTCTGCAAATGACTTACCTAAAGGAAAGATAGCCAAAACACAAGAGAGTATACATAGCACACGCCAGAGATACTCCCTGAAGTACCAGATGCCTAATGGAGAATTTAAAGCAACAATCATAAGGATACTCACTGGCCTTGAGAAAAGCATAGAAGACATCAGCGAGATCCTTACCACAGAAATAAAAGAGTTAAAAAAGTTTCAGTCAGAAATGAGAATGCAATAAATGAGATGGGAAAAAGGCTTGTGTCAATGAACAGGAGGCAGGAAGAAGCAAAGAAAACAAATTAGTGATATGGAAGACAAAATAATGGAAAATAATGAAGTTGAATAAAAGAAAACATGGAACATGAGAACAGACTTAGGAAACTCAGTGTCCCCATCAAATGTCCCCATCATATGTATCAATATATATTTGTATCATAGAAGTCCTAGAAGAAGAGAGAAAAAAGGAGGCAGAAAGTTTATTTAAGGAAATAATAGCTAGAAAAATTCCCTAATCTGGGGAAGAAAACAGACATCCAAATTCAGGAGGTACAGAGAACTCCCATCAAAATCCACAAAAGTAGGCCACTACAAAGATATAGTGTAATTAAATGTGCAAAATATAGTGATAAAGAGCAAATCTTAACTGATTGAGCCATTCAGGTGCCCTAAAAACAAATCTTAAAGGCAGCAAAACAAAAGAAGTCCTTAACTTACAAAGTAAGACCCATAAGTCTCACTGGAGATTTCTCAACAGAAACTTGGCAATCCAGAAGGGAGTAGCATGATATATTCAAAGTGACACATGGGAAAACTTTGTAGCTAAGAATACTTTCTCAAGTAAGACTACCATTTAAGAATAGAAAGAGAGATAAAGAGTTTCCCAGATAAATGAAAACTAACAGTTCATGAAAACTTAACCAGTCCTGCAAGAAATAGTAAAGGGGACTCTTTGAGTGGAAAGAAAAGACCAAAAGTGACAAAGACAAGTAAGGATTGGAGAAAATCTCCAGAAACAATGACAAAACAAGTAATAAAATGACACTAAATACATATCTATCAATAATGACTCTGAATGTAAGTGGACTAAATGCTCTAATCAAAAACATAGGGTATCAGGATGGATTAAAAAACAAGATTCATCTATATGCTGCCTACAAGGGACATGTTTTTGACAAACACTCCTGGAGATTGAAAGTGAGGGGATGGCAAAATATTCATCTTGTGAATGGACATCAAAAGAAAGCTAGAATAACAATACTTCTATCAGACAAACTAGACTTTTTTTTTTTTAGACAAACTAGACTTTAAAACAAAGACTACAACAGATGAAGAAGGGCACTCTATAATAATAAAGGGGACAATCCAACAAGATCTGATAACTGTAAATATTTATGCATGGAAGCAACCAAATATATAAAACAATAACAAATATAAATAACTGGTAACAACAAAATAATAATAGAGGACTTTACCAACACACTTACCTCAATGGACAGATCATGTAAACAGAAAACCAACAAGGAAATAATGGTTTTGAATGACATGCTGGATCAGAAGGACATAATATATATTCAGATATTCTATACAAAAAACAGAAGAATACAGATTTTTTTCAAGTGCACATGGAACATTCACCAGAAACAAGCACTATTAGGTCACAAAACAGTCCTTAACAAGTATAAAAAGATTGAAATCACACCATGCAGTTTTTCTGACCACAAAATTATGAAACCAGAAGTGAACCACAAGGAAAAATTTAGAACGACTACAAATACATGGAGGTTAAAGAACATGCTACTAAACAATGAGTGCATCAACCAGAAAGTCCAAGAAGAAATAAAAAAATACATGGAAACAAATGAAAATGAAAACACAATGATCCAAAGCCTTTGAGATACAGCAAAAGCAGTCCAAAGAAGGAAATATATAGCAATGCAGGTCTACCTCAAGAAGCAAGAAAAATTTGAAATAAACAATCTAAACTTATACCTAAGAGAGCTACAACCAGAAAAGCAAATGAAACCCAAAGGTAGCAGAAGGAAGAAAATATGATTAGAGCAGAAATAAATGATATAGAAACTAAAATATGTATATATAAAATAGATCAATGAAACCAGGATCTGGTTCTTTGAAAAAAAAATAATAAAATTGATAAATCTTTAGTCAGACTTATCTAAAAGGAAAGAGAAACAAAAAAAGAAAAGAAAAAGACCTGAATTAATAAAATCACACATGATGAGGAAGAACATTTGTTAAATAACAACACCACAGAAATACAAAGTTATGAAAAAATTATGAAAAATTATATGCCAACAAATTGGACAATCTAGAAGAAATGGATAAATTCCTAGAAACATATAAATTCCCAAAACTGGAACAGGAAGAAATAGAAAACCTACACAGTCTGATAACCAGCAAAGAAATTGAATCAGTAATCAAGAAACTCCCAACAAACAAAAGTCCAGGGCTAGATGGCTTCAAAGGCTAATTCTACCAACATTTAAAGAATTAATACCTATTTTTCTCAAGATATTCTAAAAATAGAAGACGAAGGAAAACTTCTAAGTTCATTCTATGAGGCCAGCATTACCCTGCCACCAAAACCAGATGAAGACTCAACTATTAAAGAGAACCACACACCAATATCCCTGATGAACATGGGTGCAAAAATTCTCAGTAAAATACTAGCAAACCAAATCCAACAATACATGAAAAAAAAAATCATTCAACAAGATCAAGTGGGATTTGTTCCTAGGTTGCAAGTGTGGTTCAATATTTACAAATCAATCAACATCAATTGATACACCATGTTAATTAAAGAAGGGATGATGTGATCATTTTAAAAGATGCAGAAAAAGCATTTTACAAGGATAACATCCACTCATGGTTAAAAACCCTCAACAAAGTAGATTTAGAGGGAACATACCTCAAACAATAAAGGTCATCTATGAAAACCCACAGCTAATACAATCTTCAATGGGGAAAAACTGGGAGCTTTTTCTCTATAATCAGGAACAAGACAGGAATGTGGACTGTCACTACTGTTGTTTAACATAGTACTAGAAGTCCTAGCCACAACAATCAGACAACAAAAAGAAAAAAAAAAGGCATCCAAATCAGTAAGGAAGAAGTAAAACTTTCACTAATCGCAGAAGACATTATAGTCTATATAGAAAACCTGAAAAATTCCACCGAAAATGTGCTAAAACTGATACATGAATTCAGTAAGGTTGCAGGATACAAAATCAATGTACAGAAATCTGCTGCATTTCTATATACTAATAATGAAGCCACAAAAAGAGAAATTAAGGAATCAACCTCATTTACAATTGTACCAGAAAGAATAAAATACCTATGAATAAACCTAACCAAAGTAGTAAAAGACCTGTACTCTGCAATATATAAAACACTGATGAAGGAAACTGAAGAGGACACAGAGAAATGGGAAGACATTTAATGCTCACAGATTGGAAGAACAAATATTGTTAAAATGTCTATACTATCTTAAGCAATCTGCACGTTTAATCCAATCTCTATCAAAAACCTACCAGCATTTTTCACAGAGCTAGAACAAACAATCCTAAAATCTGTGTGGAACCACAAAAGACTCCAATAGCCAAAGCAATCTTGAAAAAGATTTGGACATATGCTAAGATTCACCTACCTTCTTGAATCTGTGTTATGTTATTTCTATCACTTTAGGAAGCCATTATTATTTTTTTTTAAGATTTCATCCATTTACCCAACAGAGAGAGAGAGAGATCACAAGTAGGCAGAGAGGCAGGTAGAGAGGGGGAAGTAGGTTCCCCACTGAGGAGAGAGCCCAATGCGGGGCTCCATCCCAGGACCCTGAGACCACGACCTGAGCCGAAGGCAGAAGCTTCAACCCACTAAGCCACCCAGGTGCCTGCCATTATTTTTTTTAATACGTTTTCCATCCCAATTTCTCTCTCCTCTCCTTCTGAGACTCCAGTAAAATTACTGCTGGGTCTTTGATTATTGTCCCACAAGTCTCTGGTTCTCTCTCTCTCTCTCTCTCTTTGCAATCTATTCTCTCTCTTTCTCTTTTTTTTTTTTTTTTTTCAGAATGGATAAGTTCTGCTGGTCCATCAGTCCACTAATTCTGTCCTCTAGGTCATTGACTTCAATTGCCTCATTGCTATCAAGGGGCATGTGAACTCAACTCCAACTCTGGGTCCTTCTGTCACTGAGCAGGAAGTAGGCAGAGGACTGACTCATACCGCTTTGTTGCTGTATGAGTAGAGTAGAAACTCAGCTTCTGGAAGGTTCCCCACTCTCATACACATAGACATACCATGGTTAAGAGAGAAAAGCAGAGTGCCAACTAGCCTCACTTTACCACATTGTCTCACTTTATTGGTGGCAAGAAGATATGCCCCACTCACTTAGAGGTTGGGAGGAGACAGCAGGAAGCAGAATACTAACAATACCTCACACCGTAGGTTGCCTATTTTGAGCAGTTTCCCAGGTCAGAAATCGGATCGTTTAGGTGAATCTTTATATTCACCTGAACAACTTTAGTTTTCCCACCAATAAGTCTTGTTTTAAATTTTCAAGTTGAGAAAATTAGCAATTTGGGAATCTTGCAGCATTTGTACCACAAAACATAATTTTTTTCTCTTTATATGCTTGTTCTTCAATAGACTATAAATTCCTCAAGAGTAGTTCCTCAGCCAAAGCCCATATTAAAGGTTCACCATTGAACTGAACTGAGTGGTTTTCTTAGGTTGTAAACATTATGTAAAATTTGATATTTCTTTTTATAGTTGTAGTAAAATACTCCTGGGCTTACATGAATTAGAAAAACTAAGAAGTAGGATAAAAATAGGCTAATAAAACCATTTCTCCTTAATTGTTTTATCCTTGAGAATGGCCAAGTTATCATCGAGAAAATTCTTGTTTCTTCCTTTCTTAGAAGAGGAAGCTCAAAACAACACAATTTGGAGCAGGTTATGAACGCTATTTTAGAGCAGACTTGAGGAGAAAAGAGGGAAGTGATAGGAATAATAAATATTGAAGGAGGTTTTTTTTGGTAGTTGGATCTAGGAATGGAAAGTTACATTTTTATTATGTCTTTTATAAAAATAATTTTCTCAAAAAATATTCTCAGTTAAATTTTTTCTTATATTACTCCTCAATTCACTCTTCTGCAACTATTTTTATTTCTAAAAAAAAAATAAAAAAAGTCTTATGTGACTAAAAGAATTTTGTGTCAACCCATCGACAAAGTCAGATCATTACAATTCTTTTACACTGAGGAATTCATGCTGCTGCCAGCTTCTTGGATCTGTGATTCAAAGGCAGAAATATAAAACTGCTGCTGCATTTGACTGGATTATAAAATAAGCAGCACAGTTAGCCTGGATGTCAGAAAGAAACTTTAAAGTGCTGTAGGAAAAAAGGCATTCCTTTAGGGGTTGCTCCAGGAATTTAGTCTGGGATCTGCCAAGCATCTGCAACAAAAAGAATTTGTGCTTTGCAGTTAGAGGGGTATTATTGAAATTTTCAGATCCTGACTCACTGCTTACCGATATGAAGCTGATCAGGATATTTAAATTCTTAGCCTCGATGTCCTCCTCTATGAATGAAAACAACACAAACTGATCAGGGTTCGTCTGAGTTGATGTGAAATAATGTGAACAAGAGGCTTGGTCCCAAACCTAGCATTTGGGAAAGTCCCAAGAATACTAGTTAATTATCCTCTTTCCACAACACCCCCAAGGACCACACAAAAGGGGAGCATTGGATTGCTCCCCACAAAATGAAAGAAAAAAAAGTATAAGAGCAATGACAAACCTCATTCTACTGTGTGGAAATTCCTTCTCTCTAAGAAATAAACTAAATAATTTTAAAGACAAGAGAAGACTGTGTAAAGCCTGGTGGTAGGTATTGAGGAGGGCATGTATTGCATGGAGCACTGGGTGTGGTACATGAACAATGAATCTTGGAACACTGAAAAAATAAAATTAAATTAATTGAAAAAAAAAAGAAACCTTCAGTTTTGTGAAACTTATACTGAGATTAAAATGAAAAACTACAAAGCAAAAGCCCTTAATAGTGATCATACATATACTGAAGGTAATCAGCATTATGGCAAAGGGTAGGTTCAATGAGAACATTGGCACTTGCAAAATGGGGACATCCGAGGTTACATGATTCCTTTATACTATCTTTTGAGCATTTGAAGGTGTTCACATAGAGGTGAAAGAGGTGGAAATCACAGCCTCTATCACAGCCTCTATCACAACCAGCTCTCTAACACAGATAGAGGTGAAATCACAGCCAACTACAGGGCCAAGAACATAGTCAATGGAATTCTGGGAAACTGTCTAGGCTGGGAAAGCCTCTCTCTTTGCTCCTGTAACACCATTGGATATCAATAACATCAAAATACATCTCAGATATGACTAGTTGTCACTATATGCACACCTACCACACTATTCCAAGCCACCACCATCTCTCCTGGACCTGAGTCATAGCTTCTTAACTGGTTTGCCTGCTCTGAACCTTGTTCCATTCTTCACAAGGCAACAAAAATAGTGTTTAATTTAAGTCAGCTCCTGACACCTCCTGCTCAAAATCCAAAAGCTTCATACCATATAAAATAAAACACAAACTCCTCACCACAGCTTGTGGAAGCTTAGACAAACCAGCTGCTTCCTTTTTCTCTAAACTTATCTTCAGACCTGTCTGCCTCCCTCCTTCCCTTCTAACCACACTGTTCCTAATGTCCCTCGAACACATCCCTTCGACCATCTCTCATGGCACTGGCAGCGTGGCTGCCCAGAACGCCATTGTCCCAGGTCTTCCCTTCCTTACTTCATTTGTGTCTCTGGTCAAATATTTGCTTTTCAGAGAGCCATTTCTAGCTACTTTATTTAAAATGGCCATTTTCTCCCACCTGTCACATTCTATCTACTTTGACAGTTACAGTTTTCTTCAAGATCCCTGTAACTATGTGCTATTTATGTCATATATTTATTGCTATCTTTGCCTTTCATTTTCTATATCCCCTACTAGATTGTTCAATCTGTGGAGATAAGAGTGCTTCTCTTATTTACCAGATATGCCTCGTACATAGAGGTAGTAGCTACCTCTCCACATCTTGGTTTCATGTAGTCTTATTTCTTGTCTTTTCTAGAAACAGCCCCGGTGTTGGCTTAGCTGATGGAAAGGGCTTGGTTTTAGACCCACACATCTCTGTGTATGTGCGTGGACTTGAACAAACAAGTTGAACTTACCGAGCTTCAGGTCTCTTACAGGTAAATTAAGGAAAATGATATTTACATCAAAGAATTGGTGCAAACAGTAAAGTAACTTACCCTTAAACTGTCTATCTCACTTCTAGGCTTATGATATGTAATCAATAAAAGTGCATCACCTTCACCATCCCCTTTTACCTCTACAGTGAACTGTGTACTATTCTGATCCCCTAGCTGGGCTCCGTCCTTCCCGCTTCCAGAATTCCTCTCACCAGGAATACTTGCTGAGGATACTTACCTCCTACTTCATGCCCACGTTACAACTCCATGCTCCATTCTTGATTCTTCTGGCCACACCTATGGATAAATACATATTGACGTACTCTTTTATATTGTAGCTCTCTTTATGAAATTGTTTATCTCTACATCTGTTTAACAACATGGTAAAACTATATCCACAAAACATGATGACTTTATTTGGTTAATTATAATATTGATGGTTTCTTTTTTTTTAATTTTTTTTTTAAGATTTTATTTGTTTATTTGAGAGACAGAGAAAGTGAGAGAGAGCATGAGAGGAGAGAAGGTTAGAGGAAGAAGCAGGCTTCCCGTGGAACTGGGAGCCCGATGTAGGACTCGATCCCGGAACTCAAGGATCATGACCCGAGCTGAAGGCAGTCGCTCAACCAACTGAGTCACCCAGGCACCCCATATTGATGGTTTCTTATTTTCTTGGTTGTTTCAGATAAATAGGTAAAAACTAAAGGATGTTCAATTTCTTAAGAACAGCAGCTTGCAGTGTCATTTGTAACAATTAAACACATCTGAAAGTAAATTCCAATAGCAAATTTGGAATTAGAGTCTAAACAAACTATCCTTTTAAATTTAATACGCCTAGCATTTTAATTTTATGAGTAAATCAAGTACAGTAGATATAATTTTTATACTTTGAGTCAAGTAAATGACTAGGTATATAAAGTAAATTAAGATATATATTACTTTTTTCCCATTTCTACACCATTATTTAAAATGTAATTTTTCCACAAATTCAGAATTTTCAAATATTTTCAAACAAAGGTAAAGGGAGAACTGTACAGAAACAAAGATTATGAGTTATTAATATCAACAGAAACTGCAACTTCTGTTTTGACCATTCGTTGTAGATAAGACTTCAAAGTTAAGCATGAAATACGTTAATTATTCATGTGTTGATTTTTTTTTTTTTTTTCTGAAATATCCTGCACCACAGGTTTAATTCTAAAGTGAGCCTTGTATTTGGAGAGGCTGACTAACCAGTGTATTGTGTTGATCAATGTGGGGCACTGGATTTTAGGGGATAGCACAGATAGAGGCTTGAGAAGGCACATTGCCACTTTTCTGAGTGCCTAGCCTATAGCTACTATCTACAGGGCATGACTTAAATATTGTTTAATCAAGTTATATGTGTTTATTTATGCACTATGAATATATATTGCTTGTGGTGTACATTTTTGCTTTGTGGGATTGCTTTTTTTATTGGAGAGGTGTAATCCCTAGAAATCATGAAGGAATAGGTGCTAAATATGCTTTTTTGGCCCTTCTCCTAAGAACAACTATGTTGCGACTTAATAATACATCAATACAGATAAGTATATACGATGTGGATTAAAACTCGTGGTACTTAAATGATAACTGAAGGTGGAATAAGATAAGATAATAAAGAGTGGTTAGGCCACTTACCACGGTTTGGGAAAGGTTTTTGTAGAATAAATTTTAAACTGAGATTCATAAAATAAAGATTTTTTCAGAAAGAAACAAAACTATAAACCAAGCATTGAGTTGAAAAAGGAACTGATAAAAATGAGATACTGAAAGGTCAAGGTGACCAAAACACACATGAAAGAAAGAGGAGAAAGAAATATTTTAAAGGTGTATGGATGTGGGGAGGGGATTGCCTGGGAGTCTCAGTCAGTTGGGCCTCTGACTCTTGATTTTGGCTGTGACCTTGGAGTTGTAAAATCAAGGCTTGTGAAATCAAGGCTCCACACTCACTGGGGGGATGTGCTTGAGATTCTCTCTATCCCTTTTCCTCTGCCCTATCCCTCTATCCCCTCTCCCTCAAATAAATAAATGAATCTTAAAAAAAAAAAAAAAGTGCACAGGGGCCAGATTGTGAAAATCTAATAGGCCATGGTAAAGAATTTGTATTTGCAATTGGGTGACATCATGTAACCGGAAGATGTTGAAGTTTTTGTTTGTTTGTTTTTAAAGGAGAATAACATTCTCTAATTCCTAATCTAAAATGATGACTCTGATTGCTATGTTTTAAAAAGGATTTAGATAAAGGTGAGATTTAAAGATGAGACCAGTTAGGAGGAAAGTTCTAAGATATAATTTAAGTAGTTTCAAATAGTCATAGAGTAAATAGAGAAAAATGAATGAGCATGAGATATATTAAAAAGGCAGAAACAACAGGAGCTGTAGCTTGATTCACTTGGGAGATTAAGGAAGTCACTAAAGATTCCAGTTTGAACATCTCAGTGGGTATTTTAAACAATTACTGAAATGAGGAAATCCCAGAAGAATATCAGGTTTGTTGGATGAAATCAGGAGTTCCTTTTGGAAAATATTTTTTGATATTTCTATGAAGCATCCATTTGGAAATGTCAACTATTCCAGTAACTATGTGAGTCTAAAGGTCAAGAGAGAACTGGACAGAAACAAAGATATTATGATTTATTATTATCAACAGAAACTGCAACCTCTGTTCTGACCATTCCTTATAGATAAGACTTCAAAAGTCAAACCGGAAACATATTAATTATTCATATGGTGATTGAAGAAAAGTCAGAAGGAATTACGAGTACCATGCCCCAAGAACCACAATGGATTCCCCTCTGGTATTATGTTCTCAATAAGTGCTCAATTTAAAAGTGAGGGTCTAATAATTCAATGCTCTCTGAAGTAACACCTGAATCCATGGAACAAAATAAATCATAGCAAATCCAAAGAAATTAGAACAACTCTCAGAGACATTTCTATTTATTAGCTACATTGACTTTAAAGTAATTTGAAGGCACGTGCAATATTAAATTTAATATAAGCCTAATTATCAGGTCAATATTTAACTATAGGATTTAGCCACCAACTACCAGAATGATAGTACACATTAACAGGAAAGATTACTCTTACCTTTAAGCTATCTTGCCAGATGACTAAAAGTGAGACCATACTTCACATGAAACAGCTTTATGTTTAAAATATCTAGTAGTATAGTGTTCTTGAATGAATGAAAGATGGTACCCTAAATTCATAAATAGTAAAACTCACAAGATCTAAAACTAACAAATTAAATTTAGAAACTTTGTACCATTTAATTTTCTTCTGCTGTTGTTGTTGTCTCTTAATCAGAATGAAAGCAACTGCTTTCAAGAATTTTGCTTTTCGGAGAGAGTCAATTATCTTACAGTCTCACTTATGTGTGGAGCATAAGGAAATACATGGAGGGCATTGTGAGAAGGAAAGGAAGGGTGAATTGGGGGAAATCAGCGGGGGAGATGAACCATGAGAGACTGGACTCTGAGCAACAAATTGAGGGTTTTGGAGGGGAGGGAGTGGGAGGTTGGGCGAAACCTGGTGGTGGGCATTGAGGAAGGCATGTATTGCATGGAGCACCGGATGTGGTGCATGAAAAATTAATCTTGTAACACTAAAAAAAATAAAAGTATTTGGGGGAAAAATTAAAAAAATAAAAGTAAGTGACATCAGAAAGAAAATAATTTAGCTTTTGTTTGTTTTCACAAAAACACACTGCTTTCTATAGAAATGATAAAAAAAAACTACTATGTGTCAAACATGACTCTAATTACTTTAAGTGTATTAACTTATAAATTTAATCTATACCCCTTCAAGGTAGTTGCCACGATTATCTGCATCTTACTGAGCACAGGTCACATAGATAGTAAATCTGAAAAGAGAGGATATAAATATCCCTGCTTCTTATTTTCTATAGGATTCTACAGAATTTTTTATTTGTAATTTTAAGTCTTGTTTCTTGATGGTCACTGCTATATCCCCATGGCTTAACGGTCAACCAATGATTTTTGGCAAATGCTATGCTCAAAAATTTTGAACTTCTCTCTGATAATCAATTTGTGTGGTTTGGTCAGCATATTTAAAGATCAGGCACTTCTCAAAACTTTTATATTCACTTCCCGCTTGATTCTACCTTGTGTATAGTTTCCTCAAAAGTCAGGGCTTCATAGAAAGTTTATCTAGAGGCTATTCTATGTCTTGCCTATTTTCAGAATCTCTTGATAAAATTCTAGCTGGTCCACCATTCGCTTCAACAAGGATCACCACCTCAGGCTGCCAGAAATGTTGCTTGTTTTCCTTCATTGGTTTCTTACTAATATTCACCACTTTTATCTGCAAAGTCTTGTGTTTTCACATTCTATACAAAATTGAGTCCACACTCTGATAGCACAGTTGCAAGTTTGTGCAGCCAACCCCAAGGTGAGGAATTAGAAAGTCTCACCGACTAAAGGTAGAAGCAGAGAACAGAGCAACGCCAAGCAAAAAGGCTAAGGACTCCCATTTTTTCTTACCTTAAGCTGTAGCAATTTTCAAGAACTAATGGTTCCCAATTTCTCTTCTGCCTTTGATCATTCTCCCAGAGTTCACACTTTTTTTCTCGGAATTCTGTCTAGTGTAACACTTGTGTACGTGTATGTCTGTGTGTGTATACAGACGACCACCCACCTATTCACATTGCATCGTCTTACTTGAGGGTTTATTACTTTAAAAGTGCACCTGAAAGAGCCACATAGTATCTTCATATAAAACAGTGCATTTCCTCTCAAAGTGGAAAGTCCTGTATTAGCATTTTTTTTTTTCCAAATCTCACTTCAAGGGAGTAAAAATTCTCCCAGGGGGAAAAAATACTGTATGTTTTGATTAAGTTAGCAAAAAAACAAAACGGGTTTGTCATGTTAAACTATATTTTCAGTTATCTTTCTAGTCAGTGCTATTCAATATAACTACTAAATTATTATCTATCCTGACAGTTTTCCATAGTTGTACAGTATTATTCAATCTCTCAGACAATAGGATTTGAACGGAATAAATTGATTCTTACAGAAAAGGTCATAATTTGACAATTTTGAATTACATTCAAACATCATTAATTGTAATTGCACTAGTTCTGTCTTTATGCCCAAGTTAAGGCTAGGTAGCTATAAAAATGGATAATCAATAGATTATTTTTAATCAGGAGGGAAATATTTTACTACATAAAAAACAAATTATTTAAACCCCACAAATACCTTAAAATTATCTAATTACATAGACATCATATGCTGATTATAAATAATTTTTAATGATTCATTAAAGCTGGTCTTTAGGCATTTAATGTGCCGCACGTTTTTACCCCAACATATTACTCTTTGAAGTTCGACACAAGAAGCTTTTATTATAGACTATACATAAAAAAGGACTTAGGACATTCATTGTGAATATTTACAAAATGCCTATAATAGAGACAATCACTGAACTGTCCAAACACTATGTCAACCTTAGCCAATTGGTATTCTAAATTTAAACTATCTAGCCATTAAGGCTAGGTTTGGTGTACATTCTCTATTTTCCCAGGATACCTAAGCCTGCATCTCATAATTCATTATATCCAAAGCATAAGAGTACCAAACACCTAGAAAGCATTCAATAAATGTTGAAAGAATGAATAAAATTCTCTACATTTTTCTTACTCTCTTCAAAATGTACATAAATTCAGTCTGAATACTCAGTGCAGTTATTCTGAACAACTTGGTGTTGGATGTAAAAATTTTAATATGTCCTTTCTACTCATCTTGGGCCTTGTTTATTCTTTTTCTAGTTCCTTAAGGTGTAAGTTTAGGTTGTTCAACTGAGCTTTTTCTTGTATCTTGAGGTAGCCTGTATCACTATATATTTCCCTCTTAGAACTGCTTTCACTGCACCCCAAAGATTTTGGACCACTGTGTTTTCATTTTCATTTGTCCTCATGTATTATTTTTTTAACTTCTTCTTTGATTGTTTCATTGAACTATTGCTTCTTTAGTATCACGTTGTTTAGCCACTACATACTTATGTCTTTTACAATTTTTTTTCTTGTGATTGATTTCTAGTTTCATACCACTGTGGTTAGAAAAGATGCATGGTATGGTTTCAATCTCCTTAAATTTATTGAGATTTGTTTTGTGGCTTAACAGGTGGTCTATTATGGAGAATGTTCCATATGCACTTGGAAAGGATGTGTATTCTGTTGTTTTTGGGTAGAATGTTCTGTATATATCTGTTATGTCCATCAGGTCTAATATGCCATATGATCCAATAATTCCACTGCTGGGTATTTATCCAGAGAAGATGAAAACAGTAATTTGAAAAGGTATGTGTACCTTTATGTTTACTGAAGCATTATACATAATAATCAAGATATAAAAGCAACTGAAATGTTCACTGATAGATAATAGGATAAGGAAGATGTGGTATGTGTGTGCAAGTGTATAAAATATAAAATAAAATATTATGCAGTCTTAAAAAGGGGGAGATTGTGCCATTGTGTCAACATGGATAGACCAAGAAGGTATTATGCTAAGTGAACTAAGTCAGGCTGAGAAAGACAGATACCATACGATTTCACTCATATGTGTGATCTTAAATAAACAAGTGAATAAACAAATAAATAAAAAGTAGAATCAGATTTGTAAAAACAAAGAATAAACTGATGGTTACCAGAAGAAAAAGGGTGGATGGATGAGCAAAATGGGTGAAGGAGAGTGGAAGATACAAGCTTCCAGTTATGAAATGAATAAGTAATAGGAATAAAAGGGAATATAGGGAAATAGGGAATATAGTCAAAGATATTATAATAGCCTTGTATGGTGACAGATGGTAGCCACACCATAGCATAACATACAGAGAAGCTGAATCACTATGTTGTACATCTAAAACTAATATAAAGTGTCAATTATACTGACGTTAAAAAATTTAAGAAATTTAAAATGTCATACACACACTGTGGGCTAGGCTCTGGACTGGATGCTTTATATAAATTCTCATTAAATCTTAGTAATAATCTTGTGAACCATTTATTATCCCCCTCTTATATAGTGAAAGTTTAGATATTTCTTGGACATGGAGCTAAAACACACCTAAACCAAATATGTTAATTCATTTGCTAGATTCCAAAGCCTATGAACTTAGTACTATGCATCCACTCTGGAAAATTGCATTACAAATCACTTTAGAAAATCCAAGTACCATATAAATATAAATCACTATTACTTGAAAAGAATCATGAATCCTAAGAAACCCATGAATATTTACCCAAAATGAGTCTGCTTATACAATCATTATTTCCTCTTTTGATAATTTTCACTACTTTGACAAAACAGTTGGTCACTTGAATAAAGTGTTCACATACATTAATAGGTTGTTTTTGAAATGTGAGTTGGGAAATATTGTTAGGTGAATTTTAAATGCCTTAATAAACATACACAGGGTTAAGTAAGACATCGACTTCAACCTTGGGATAAATCTCCAAAGGAACACCACAAAGTTGTGGCCTTGTCCTCACCTATCTATCATTTTTATTCCATGTATTAGATGAGAACATGAAAGGATACTTATATTTTCAGGAGACAACAAAGTAGGTAGAGAGCAAATAATATAGTGACAAAATCAAGATTCAATCTGACAATGAGAAACTAAAATCCCAGGCTACTGTGAAGAAAATGTACACTTACACTTTTAAGCTCAAAAATAACTAACATAACATAAGTCTATGGAGGAAGAAAAAGCTCTTGGCATGAGTTAATGTGAAAATTATCTGTGGCTGCAAATCTCCTAATGAGCTAAGGTGTGAGATGGCTGCTTACAATAGCTAGCAAATTTTAAAAGTTTAAATAAAGGAATGATCTCCCTACAGTGAAACAGGCAGACCAACTTTATGCTACACAAACCAAACTTGGGAGTATTATGTACGATTCAACATCATTTAAATATATTGATAAGCCAGAGAAAATTAAGAGGAAGAAGAAGAAATAAGAGATAAAGCTAGTGAGAGAGCTGAAAATATCTCAAATAGGAGC
This sequence comes from Nasua narica, assembly GCA_028533885.1. Taxonomy (NCBI): domain Eukaryota; kingdom Metazoa; phylum Chordata; class Mammalia; order Carnivora; family Procyonidae; genus Nasua; species Nasua narica. The sequence continues at coordinate 44,774,324 of CM052813.1, read as the reverse complement.
TAAGTGTAGAAATTTCCATGTAGCTTAGACAGAAGCTGAATAAAAGAGGAAGAGGGCAAGTTATTTTTCAAATATCTAAAGGACTTCTTATGAAAGATAGATTAGTCTTGCTCTATCTGGCTTCTAAGAGCAGAACTAGAGCCAGAAGTGGAAATGTGAGAAGCAGATTTTGAATTAACATACAAAGAATAAGAGGCAAGTTAGAGCTGCCTAAGAATAGAATGTGTTGCCTTTAAAGACAAGGGCCTCGCTGTCCATCACTAAGGCCATTGCAACAGCAACAATGTATGTGATATGTTCATGCAGGTATGAATTACCAAACAAAATTTCTTGGACTAGAGAGAGACAGAGGAAGAGAGTGAGAGAGAGAGGGCGCACATGCAGGGTGGGGCGGGGAGGATCAGAAGGGGAGAGAGAGAATCTCAAGCAGGCCCCATGCTCAGGGCAGAGCCCAATGCTGGGCTCCATCTAACAACCCTGAGATCATGACCTAAGCTGAAATCAGGAGTTGGACACTTAACTGACTGAACCACCCAGGCGCACTCTCAGATTTTTTAAAGTGGTAGAACATAATAAAAAAAAAAAAATGGTAGATAGCAAAAATAATAATTTTAAAAATAATAAAAAATGATAAATAGTAAAAACTTCAATAATAAGGGGTTATCTTTTATTGTATTTATAATTATCCTGGGTTTCTAGTTTTTGATATCTATGTAAAATATTTCTGTAAGTATGTTAATTCACATGTCCCAATCTCTTTCACATACTGCAAGCCTCTTCTAGATCTTGTATCCTACTCTTAATATCACCTCTGGTTTTTGTTTTGTTTTAATTTTACTTTCTTTTGTCAGTCACCCTTCTTGAAGGTAATTTATTCTCACTGACTCTAGACATCTTCCATTTATTTCTCACCCTCCTGAATTCTGGCTTTTGTCTTCTGCTTCCATCACTACATTGAAATTACTCAAGCAAAGATCACCATAATTTCTATATGATTGCATTTCAGCTCTTATCTTATGACTTCAGAACTACTAACCACTAACTGCTTAAAATTTCCTATCCTCTTGAATGCTCTGAGCTAAAGGTATTTCTTAGCATCCAAACTCCTGTTAGCTGAACTCAGGAACCAAATAGATTCAGGGAGTGAAGGACACTTTTTTCTGATTTTAGCTATAATTCTCCGAATCCTTCATTTTTTTCATGTATTAATCTACCTCTCTCTTTCTGTTTCCCATTTCCAGCTTTCCAGGATTTTCTCTTGCTCTACTGTCACTTTCAAGACTTTACCTATTTTCATGGCTTCAAATACCACCCATATAATAATAACTCCTAGAATTATATTCTTAATATTGGCCCTCCCACTGAGCTTCTGTCTTATAAGTACTACTCGCTGTTCACCTGAGCCCCGGGAACTTCAAACTCATCTTATCCAAAATTGAACACATCTCTCTCCTTCTCCTTCAAATCTATTAGTGTGTTTTCTTAGTTATGGGTTTTATCATCAATCTAGTCATCTAATCCATAAAACTAATTATCATCATAGCATCCTCTCTTTCCCTCACACCCAGCAAATGACTGTAATGTGCTAAATTTAAGCAAGTTCAAGTTAAGCAGCACATTAATGCTTACAGCCTTCTAAATGTTCTGCTTCTTGCTCTCTTTCCGGCCTTTCCACAAATCCAACCACATCTTCCCCCAATTAAACATATCATGCCAGAAATTAAAATACATTAATAGTTTTCTTTCATGTAAAAAAAAATAGTTTTCTTTCGTGTAGATAACCAACACCAAGAGGAGAGCTAGCAAAGTCAAATATCTAGGTGGGAGGGATAAGAATAAAGCTAGTAAGCGCACATGTAAACTTTGTGTGAAGAGTGGCCTCAGTGGCACAAAAGAACACACGCCCTGAGTAGAAACCTTCTCATTTCAGGAGATTACTGCCATGAGGAAATGAAGAACAGGTGCTGCCATCAAAGCACTGGCATCTGACTCTAATACAAAATCTCAAATTGTTAATATTTATTTAATGTGGGCCCCTAAAAACACTATCTGTAGAACTTGTGTTTTTGACACTCGATCTACAGAATCTCCTTCCTGTCAGATATCCTTATCTTCACATATGAAGTCTTTTATATCCTAACATCTATCAACTTTAATTACTGTCTATAAATTCTGGCTCTCACAATAACCAACTTCTTTAATTTCTTTATAAATACCATGGGTCACGCATTTGTGACTTTGCTCATGCTGCCATCACTTCCTCAAAACTTACCAACTTTCTACACTTGGTCAACTCCATATATTCTATCAAAACAAAATCAACTTTTTTTTATATCCATAGGAAAGCTTCCCCAAATCCTCAAATTGGAATAAATCTTCTCCTTTGTTTCCTATGTCATACTGTTCCTGTTTCTAGAAAGAACATACAATGTGATTTCCAATGTGTCTTTTTTTTTAAGATTTTATTTATTTATTTTGACAGAGAGAGAGATCACAAGTAGGCAGAGAGGCAGTCAGAGAGAGAGGGGGAAGCAGGCTCCCTGCTGAGCAGAGAGCCCGATGGGGGGCTCGATCCCAGAACCCTGAGATCATGACCTGAGCCGAAGGCAGAGGCTTTAATCCACTGAGCCACCCAGGCGCCCCTTCAATGTGTCTTTATCTGAGTATCTGCCTCACAAGAATGGTGATCCCCTTAAAGACAAGGATCAGTTCTTAATCACAATCACATTACATTCCAACACCTGAAATGATGACAATAATGATGATGATGATGATGATGATCATGGTGATGATGATATAAAGGGTAGGGACATAACAAATATTTGTCAAACTCTTGAGCTGACTGGGATCTTTTGATCTGTCCAAATTCCAACTGTTTTTCATAATTTCTATAGAAAGAAAATTCTGATATCTCATATTTGCCTTTTCTTTGCCATAGTAAAACTCCATCAGGATTAAAAGGTTATGTGTGCTGAGATTGTTTCAAAAACTCAAGGCAAATTTTTTTCCACTTGTCAGCTCAAGGCAACAGAATTGATTCACAATTTGGCCCATTACTATGTCTTTTTTCTCATCTCTTCATCTCTTCCTTCCCTCTTTGTCACTTTTTTTTTTTTTTTTTGTATTTTTTGATTCCTGGCTATGTTTTTTGGTCTTTGGTTTTGTTTGTGTCTTATTTATTTATTTGTTTGTTTGTTTGTTTTTATTTGAGAGAGGGAGAGAGAGAGAGTGAGCACAAGGTTGGGGGGGAGAGGGCGAGAGAGAATCTCAAGCAGACTCCCCACTGAGCACAGAGCCAGACACAGGACTCAATCTCACGACCCTGACATCATAACCTGAGCTGAAATCAAGAGTCAGACACTCAACCAAGTCACCCAGGCACCCCATTTGTGTTTTAATTCTTCTCCTACTTCTCTGAACAGTTCCCTCCTCAAATTACTTTTCAAATTACTTCCCAAGGTTCATTTCTTACAGCAATTCTTTGAACCATCCCTGGATTTCTCCAAAGGCAAATGTTTATACTGCTGTCTGTTTAGACTTCCCCAGAGCCTCTGCTTTATGTGCCTGTATAAATACCAAATTTAAATTGTATGATAAAAGGACGACTTAACCTAACCCATTTAGGAATGGCATGTAGCACGTCACTAGTCCACAGTGAATGTTCAAACTGTAAAATGTACTTGAACTTTCCAGAAAGAAGAAGAAAGATACGTGCTGTTGATCTGCGAAGCTCAATCAGACTTTGATTATTATTGCATGTTTTTGTTGTTTTAACTTCTATGCATTTCTATGTTGAAAACTTGTATGTTGAAAAGCTATTAGAATTGTTTTCTGACCTTTCCCAGGTAGTTTTATTTTTACTATATGATTATAGTTACCGTTATTCTTAAAGTAGTTCAACTGAATTCTAAGTCTGTGTGTGCACTGAATATTGCATCTACTTGTCCCGATACACATTTCAAAGTTGTTTTGTAAGTCATTTGAATAGGAGAGAAAGGAGATCATAATAACTTCCTTAGTTTCTACTGTTTTCAAGATAAAATAGTACTCTGAGTCATTATTTAATTGTATATTAATGCTGACAATTTGACATTAACTCATTTTACACATCAATGAAAGGATGCTGAGAATTATCAGTGATTCACCCAAGGCTGTACAACTAGCAAATGGTCAGGATTCTAAAACCAGTGCTACTACTACCATACTTGTACATTCAGCATCTATGACATATGGACCAGCATGCAGAAGCATCTGATGAAGGAGAAGAATAAACACAAAGTAAAGAAAAGAAGAGATATCTATGTCCTGGAAGCAATTCGTAAGACATGACATTAAATCAACCTTGAATGAACAATGCTTGTCCTCCCAGCTTCTTGTGTAAATATGTGCTTATTGACCAGTGGTTGAGCCAAGATCCTGGAAGAGAACTTGCTATAGAACAGAAGAGATATACAATGAAGGAAACATCCTAGAAACCCGGAAATTTGGAAAAAATCAGTATCTGAGAAAACAAATGGTATTCCATTTCCAACCTCTATCATTGATAAAATGCTTCTGATTGGGGCAGTGTTCCTCCATTAGCAATGTCACAACTTTCTCCTTTAGTACCAAGCACAATATATGCTAATTATTTGTTTACAAATTGGCCTTTCCCCTTTATTCTGTGAGAATATCAAGAGTAAAGATATTCTTCAAATATATATCCTCAGGGCTTACTTGATTACTTATTATATATCATGAATGAATATATAAATAAAAGGATGGATTTATTCAGTTTTTTTATCAGTCTTCTCTATTTTGAAACTCACCAAGAAACTCAAGTATCTTTATAACAAGAATTCAGAATTCAGTCATTGTTCAGTGAAGTAAGATAAACTTTGAACTATAAAACAGAAGCACAAAATAGATAAGGGTCTCTCCAAACAATATGTAGTCTTGTTAGTGCCATACAGATGAGTGAGTAAAGAAGTATGAGGCACATCTAATAGTAAAATGATATTAAAGACTGTTTTAAAAGTATAAATACCCACAATCCCATTGTCTGAACACTGTTTACATTTAGTCATAAAGGAGGACAAGCTCTTACTATCATTCTTAGTGTTTCTTGGTATTACTGCTGAAAACCCTTGATTGATTCTGTATAGTTAAGAGAAACCATAAATAAAATGTAGAAATTAAAATTAATAGAAAATAAAATTTTCTAGAAGACAAAAGCTATGGAAATAATGAGGGTCTCTGATGTTGTTGAAAAGCAATTGTGTCACTGACAGGGGAATCCAGCAAGAGGGTGCCATAAGAAGTTCTTAGCCGTAAGTGAGTTCCATAAAAGAATATCAAGAACCAAGCAATACAGATGAGACATGGAAGCAGAAAGAACCCGTCTGAAAGGCATCGCTGCCCACAGAGAGGCAAGGGAAAGGAGAAGACTTTGACATTTTTGGAGTGATGATAAACAAATATAAATGCCCTCATTCCTTCAGAAACACAAGAGTGGAGCAGACTGTCAAGGTAAAACAGAGTATACATAATATAGTAGGACTCAACTTCTGAACCAGAATGCTAGACCACGGCGCCATAAGCTAGGCCGAGGCCAGTTCCAACATGGGAGCACAAGATCTATGCAGGACAACTGACAAGGTATCTACCACAGGTAAGATAAAATAAGGTGTTGAAACTACTCCCCCAGCCAGACCTCCAGCCCTTGGCAGTAGAGACAGGCTTCACTGCCGGGCCTGGGATTAGAGCAGAGACTGGACTTGGGGATTAAGTAAACCAAAGTGTAAGAGTCGGGGGAAAAAAAACTGGGAAAAGAAATAGAGCAAATTACTTCTGTGAGGTCTGCTCCCTCACAAGCAAAATCTGGAGCAATCTGATCAGACCTACGGGAACACACCCAGTTTGACTACTTCAGACCAACGAACGACAACAAATTAATTCAATCAGAGAATGGTATGGCTTTTTTCTCTGAAAACTTCTTTACGCTATTAAAGTTCTCTGAATTTTTATATTATTCTTTAAGTTAGAGTATTCAAACAATATAAAAATAAAACCTTTCATTGTTTTTTATTTTGAAATGTCATTTTAAATCAATTTTATCAACTTTTTTCATAAAATTATATTTGGCGAGAGACCTTCATCTTTGTAGGTACCTGAAAATATTAACGGAGTGTACAGTGACTCATTTCTTGGAAGAAATCTGCTCCCTAAAAGGCTGTGGCTCATTACCTTATAGCAATCACAGAAGTTAGCAACTGACAGATAAGAGACTTGCCTTTTGCCGATTTCTCTTACTTTTAGTGGCTCCCACTAGTCCAAGAAGTTCAGAAGCAAATGCTGAGCAAAGCTAATATTTTTTATTCTGTCAAGTGCTTATATCCAAAAGAAAATTGATATTTGCTAGCAGCCAACATAATTTCCTGAAATAATTCCTGGAATATATGTAAATTAATATTCATGATATGAAACTGCTTAAATATCTAAACGGCATCTGTTTTAACTGCTGAGATGGAAAATAAGGGTCGTGGGAAAGAATATCAGGGAATAAGGACTATCCTCTCAATTTTTAAAAAAGTTTTCTTAAGTTTCTTAATGTAAATGTCTTTAAAATAGCATGATTTGCTCACTCTTTTACATGTGAATGATCCAAATGACTTGATCTTTTCATATGCTGAAAAATCTAAATATATTTAAAATTATCAAAGTAACACATCCTTGTGACCAGTGAACCAATTCAAAAATATGTAATAATCTCTCTTCCAATCCTTTCCATGTCTAAACTCTGGAGGTAAACGGTTATGAAAACTTGCTATAAATCTATGCACCTATAAATCTGTGTGTTTATCCAGATTATTGGGTGGGTGGGCTGATGTTATGTTGTTTACTTTTACAAAGATTAGTTTACACTATCTATTAATATACACTCTTTTTTTTTCCTATTTAACACCTAACAGGATTAACAATATAACATGGAGGGTTTTTTTCTTTCTAAACTTGCTCTTTATTTTAGAAATATTTATATTAAATGATAGACAAAAAGACAAAATTTATCTACATTTCTGAAAATCTACTGAAGTAGAAGAAAACATATCCTAAAAAAAAATGTAGCCTCTTCCTTGCCTCCACAGATTACAAGGAAAAAAATAAAAATTTCAGAAAAATAATCCAGGATCAAAGCACTATTTAGACGAGGAACTTCTGTATTATTCTCACTAATATTATTATAAAAATTAATTTTTACAGAGTATTTTCAAAGATCCTATCCCTGTACCTACCGTTTAAACATATAATATCACTTAATGGTCCTTATAACACTTCTAAGATTTAGGAACTATTATAATGTCCATTTCGGGACAGATTGGTAATTTGTCCACATATTTCCAAAACTAGAATACAACAAAGACCATATCAAATGCAAAATAAGTCACCCCGACCCCAAATATCCCAGTAAGAAATGGCAAAAACTTAAATAAAAACTGTGGAAAGAGGAACGAAAAGAGAACAATCCGCAGGAATCTTAATTTTTTTATCATTCTTTTGTATCATAATGTTTGGTTGTTGATAAAAATTATTTATAGCATTTCGACGTCTTGGTATATTTAGAAACTCTGTCACTCTAACACATTTTCTAGATTATTATACCATAAGTGTACTAGACACTCCTTTTCAGAAGCCCATGAAATTCACCTGGGAAACAATAAGAGATCTTTTTATTGACCTCTACTTAAGCAACTGACCAATAAAATTCACAGTATTGACCCTTAATATGCTAAATGTGCATGAGGCAAATAAGCCACTTTCAGATAATGGCATCTTACTTTATTAAGTTAAAAGCTATGTAAACTGATAAAATATGGATGGAATCATCCTCTGAACATAGGTCCAAATATACTGATATTGGCAGGAATGCTCACATGTATTTAAGTTAAACAGAAACGTATGCATAGAACTACTATACAGGTAATATGCAGAAACCCCTACTGCGAGATTCATTTCATTAGCTAGAACGGATCATTTTTCAAAGTATTCAACCAGCTCAATCAAAAGACTTCAGTGAACAGGAATTTACTTCAAGATATTCAGCAACTAGAAGATTTCAGATTACACAAAGTGACTGACGGTGCCAAATTCTTAAAATTTCTTTAGGTGTGGTTTTCTTCATGTAGCATTTTTTTTTAGGTAGATCTCTATATAAAAGACAATCCACTCCTCTTCAGACAGCCAATGAAACATCTAAATTTCTTATTTCACCAATTTTCTGCTTCAACAGAATTTTTGATTAACCTGTTATCCATTAGTCCAGATTACATCACATATGAAGGCTTCTAAGGAAATACATTTAGCCACCACAAGAGTCAAAATAAGTGGCTTTCTATGTGGTACTGCAAAGTACTTGACTTTCCATGTCTTAAAAATAATTTCATTTCTTTAACAGAAGAGAAGAAAAAATAAATATAAGAACGCCAGAGAGTAATAGTAGGCCTAAAGATCCTGGGAATTAGTGTCTGCCATCAACCTCTATATCTTATGTTTTCTTGCCTGCAGTAGAGGAGGATGTCTTTCAACAGTCCCAGAAGACTTCTGGCTCTCTCACCATATCCTGAGGTGGGAAATGGATGACATGAGTTGCATATTTGCTTCCTTGGCTCATTGGTGACACTTGACTGAAATAAACCAATTCCACAAGCCTTCTAATTAACATTGTTTCAGTAACACTCAAATGCTAGAAATGCGGCATAGTCTATCCTTACATTTGCATCCCATTTCGAGTCACTCCAGAGAAAATCCTTAGTAATTGTGATGTAAAAACAGGCCAGAGGGACACCTGGGTGGCTCAGTCAGTTAAGTGTCTGACTCTTGGTTTGGGCTCAGGTATTGGTCTCGGGGTCCTAGGATGGAGCCCCTGTTGGGCTCTATTTTCAGCATGGAATATGACTGAGATTTTCTCTCTCTCCCTTTGCCCCTCCTACCTGCCTTTAAAAAAATAAATCTTAAAAAAAGAAAACAAAAAAAAAATAGAAAAAGCATGCCAGAGGTTATCATAACCCAGGACCAGCAATGGAAGTAGTATGATCATTTGGCTAGTGAGTTGTCCAATTACACAAAACCATCCTGAGGATCCATTTCCCAGGAAAACTTCTGCCTTTGTTGGGTTTCCAAATATGCTGGTCCTGAGAAAGGGACTTAAGTACAATTAGTTTATTTGGAATGTAACTGCAGGAAACGTAGATAGGAGATTGGGGAAATGAGATGAAGGAGAAGACAGCCAAAAAGAAAAAAAAAGAAAGTGTATAAATCAGGTTAACACTTAGGGAAACAGTAGCTTAATACCACTGGTGTTGGTTCACTAATTGGCCCCCATAACACAGAGGGCAAGGACAGACCAAAGAGAGATTAGACATGGTAATCAGACAGGGAAGTTACTTACAAGGCATGTCTTGGGTGGGCACAAGCAGAGCAGATCCCTGCACCAGGTCACCCAAATGATAAAAGTTTATACAGAGGCCTTAACTGGGTTCACTCACATATACCATCTGAATGATCCCAATAACACATGGTTCTCTCAAGGCTATAGCCTTGGTAACAGCTCCCACTGTGGGAAGGGTAAGGAGAAAGAACACTCTTAGGAAAGGAGAGAACGTGGGGAGCCTCCCGTTGGCCAGCTTGTGAATCAACATGTCCTCTCCATGACCTCCTCCAACAACTGGGGAATTCTGGGAACCACTATACAGCACTCACTTCAGAGTTCTGTCATCAGGAAGGAGAGAAAACTGGGATATTTTTATATGTCAATTGCCATTAGCTGAGGACCCCAGGAAGGAGAAGAGGCATTGATTTCCTGACACTGCCAGAGGCCAGGTGGGCTAAGAAGGCTCCAATAGCCAAACTCTTAAGGAAAAAGAGAGAACATAAAAAGCAGGTGCTAGCTGTTGGAAGTCAGGCTTCTGTGCACTCGTACAGAAAGGGCACCAGTCAGATCTGCTCTAGTGTGCTCTATCTTCCAGGGCAGATGTTAACTAGGCAGTTTTTCCCTTCGGCTGCTTCAATTTCTAGATTTTTCTACCCGAAGTTACGTATTCTAAACCCTCTAATCTTCATCTTAAATATTAGTGTTACTTAATATCCTGAATCATTAATTCAGCAGCAGCACAATCAGCATCCCGCTCACTGACTCTATATATGTTTTGTAGAAAAGATGTTTTTATTTTTAATTATGCTCTTCTATGAAGTGTTTCATGTAATCTAGCATGAATTTTGATTATATGATGTCTCATGGGACAGACAAAGAGAAATATAGGGAGAGAGGCATACATTGCAATTAGAGCACCTCGTTAGCAAGTTAAATGTGAAGGAATATGAAATGCAGGAACTTCATTACCCAGAAAAAAATGAGAACACTGGTACTATATATGAGTCAAACATTGTCTCCGGACTCTAGCTCACATTTAAAACAAATACACCATGGGGTGCTTGGGTGGCTCAGTGGGTTAAGGCCTCTGCCTTCAGCTTCAGGGTCCTGGGATCAAGGTCCAGGCTCTCTGCTGAGACCAGAGAGCCTCTCTCTGCCTGCCTCTCTGCCTGCTTGTGATCTCTCTCTCTCTCTCTCTCTGTCAAATAAATAAATAAATACAATCTTTTTAAAAATTTAAAAAATAAATAAATAAAACAAATACACTATGTATTAAGAAACAATAGTTAAGTTGAATGTTTTAAGCACTAAAATAATTGAAAAAGTAATTAAAATCTTCTTACATAGTTTTATCTATGTGATCTAAGAACAAAAATATTCAAACTTATACACAATTTTCCAGAATATTTATTTTTTTTATTTTTTTAAGATTTTATTTATTATTTATTAGAGAGAGAGAGAGACTGAGAATGAGAGGGGAGAAGGTCAGAGGGAGAAGCAGACTTCCCGCAGAGGCAGGAGTCTGATATGGGACTCAATCCCAGGACTCCGGGACCATGACCTGAGCCGAAGGCAGTCGTTTAACCAACTGAGCCACCCAGGCGCCCCAGAATATTTAAAAGGAGGAAAAACACTCCAACGTATTTTATGATGCTGCTATCCTAACCTTAAAAAAGCAGAAGCAGATGGAGAAAGATAAAGTAAAAATAGCCCAGTGTATCTGCAAAATATACACTTATGTCTGCAGATGAAGAAAACTCTAAACAAGATATTAGAAAACAACATATATTATAAAATTATCCCAAAAGATGCCAGATAATATTTAGCTAAAATATGGCATTTAGGCATCATTTTTAACAAACTAGTAATGGAAGGGAATACTTTAATCTGAAAAAGGGAATTGATATAAAACCCATAGCAGTCATCATACCTAATATGAAAAGTTTATATTTCCTTTAAGAAAAGAAATAAGACAAAGATACTTTCACTGATACTTTTAAACACTGTGCTAAAAGCTCTGGTTAGGGAATAAAGATAAGGAAAGAAAATGAAAGGTATGAGGACTAGAAATAGAGAAAAAACTGGTTTTGTATGGAAGTGTTAAATCACTATATTATATACCTGAAACATATTATGCTGTATGTTAACTAACTGAAATTTAAATAAAAACAAAAAAGAATGCTCACACAAAAACTTTTCTTAGGAGAAATTAAAAACATCAAATTCATACGTATAGAATAGTAGACAAATAAAATGCAGTATATTTATAAATTGTAATACTTTATGGTATGGCAATGAATCAACTTCAGCAAAATTAATCAACATGAGTAAATCTCAGAAATATAATCTGGGTGGCTCAGTGGGTTAAAGCCTCTGCCTTCAGCTCAAGTCAGGATCTCAAGGTCCTGGGATCGAGCCCCACATTGGGCTCTCTGATAAGCATGGAGCCTGCTTCCCCCTCTCTTTCTGCCTGCCTCTCTGCCTACTTGTGATCTCTCTGTCAAATAAATAAATAAATAAAATCTTTAAAAAAGAGAGAGAGAGAATGTCTAGAAGAATATATAAATGTGGTTCCATTAATACATGTTTAAAAACCTGAAAAACTAAACAGTATATTGATAAAGGTATTGAACAATTTTTAAAAGTGAATAAATACAAAATTCAGGATAGTGGTCACCTCTGCAAGGATGAGGATTGTGATGGGCTGCAGCAAAGATTATCTCAAGGGCCTTCAATGGAACTGGTAACAGTCTGTTTCTTAAATTGATATACCAGTGTTCCTTTGTTTTCTGTTACCTTACATGTATGTTATAAATGTTATTATTTCAACCTTTATTAAAACATTTGAAAACATATCCAACTTAATGGTAGTATTTCTTCTTTCATTAACTATAAGGAATAAATATAATTCATCTTGCTTTTTAAAACACACATTTTAGAATAATCTCAAGTGCTGTGAAATCAACGATATGGTGGCATACAGCCCTGAGGTCAAGAATTATTTCTTTTCAATATTATAACAAGTTTGTCTACCCACAAAAAAAGCAAAAGCAACACCAAATAGTATCTTGAGTTCAGTAATTCTCCTTAATAATACCTAGAAGCCAGAGTTATCTATGATTTTTGTCTACTATAATAATATTGATCCCTAGCCATTAAATGAGTGGAAAGTAGTATATCAAGTGACCTTAAATGGGTAGTCTTAAGTGTAGTTATCTCTAGTTCAGTGATATAGTGAAAACAAAGACACACTTAGAGTTACCATAATAAAATGCTCCTTGGCACTAAAATCTAAAAAGCATTGTAGAACCATAGACAAAAATAATGTTGCTTTCTAAAGAAATGAAATACAGCCAAGAATAGAAAGAACTTTGAGAGGTCAAACAGGCATATAGTCTAATGCCACCAAAATACTTAGCTTGAAATTTCTTCAGAATTATTAGATATAGACAATACCTTATCTAATTTGATGTTCTAGAATGTTATATTTTATAGCCAGGTCATCTTTTAAATTTTTCATTATAGAAAATTTCAAACTTACACAATAGTGAAGGAAATAGCATTTTGCATCCACATCTACTCATCACCCAAGTTTAACAATGATCAAAGCATGAACAGTTCTTACTTTCTCCATAAAGTCACACATTCACACACTATCCAATTATTTTGAAAAAAATCTCAGGCAACATGACTTCATCTATAACATTTTAGTATATATGTGTAAAACAAAATAGCTGCCTTTACAACATAACAAATATCTTCATCACACCCTCCCCCAAAATTAAAAAAAAATAATTTCTAATATCACTAAATATATAGACAACATATACACATTGAATTCATGATCCTATAGTTCTTCTTTTTATTTTTATAGTATATTTGATCAAATTGAAATCCAAACAAGAGATATACATCTTGATTGGTAAATTTGTCTCTTAAGTCTTCTTGTAATTTACAGTTATCACTCTGGGTTTTTTTTCTTCTTACAATTTATTTTGAAGAAATAAAGGTTTTTGTTTTCTTTTGTTTTCCTATCTTTCTGTGTCCCATATGTTCCCCGTAGTCTCGATGTGCTGTTTGCGCTCCCATGGCATGATTCAACATGTTCATCTCTCTCTTATATTTATTCTATGTTCATAGATCTAGCTTTTGCAGAACTATTTCACAGAAGGTACACTGTACTTCCTTTAGGAGGTACCTAATATCAATGTTGCTTCCCCTTGTAATGTCAGCGGTGATTAGTGACCAGTATGAGATCCCTATTTTATGAGGGATCACCAGATGTTAACATCTTACATTATTCCTTTTTAATGTATAAGATGGAATTTTTTTTTATAAAGATCCACCTCTCCTCATCTGCTATTTTATTTTCCCTGAGGTACTGATTTTATCAGAAAGGCAAAATAAATGATAATTTCTTTTTTTTAAACAAGTTTTCAAAATGAGTTAATTCTTTATATTATCTTCTAATAGTGGTCAATTAAATTGGGGAGAGAGGAGTTTCATTTTTTTTATATCATAATGAATTCATGGAATAAACACATTTGATGTGCTTTGGTTTTATTATTATTTCTATCGATGCACAAATTGTCCTATCTCTTACCAGCAGGATATATTCTTCAAACTGGTAGCCTGGAATTGGTTATAAAGAGAACATCTACACCAGAGAAATCAGCAAACACAAATCAGCTTTTTTCCCAGAAACCAGCTATCAACATTTAGCACCTTACTACTGGCATCACACCCTATATTATCTCTTTCATCATTATCATTAAATTTTAGTTTTGTGGGTACAAACACATTTAATGGCTACTTCTAGAGGTTCCATGACTTTATGTCAATGTATATATATATAATTCTTCCCAATTTTGATTGTTATCTCAAGGACATTCTCTATTTAATCCAATTGGAAAATGCTAATAGAAAAAGTATACTCAAGAGTTCTTGTGTGTTCACGGTAGTCCATCTGTGGCCCTTATATTTGAAAACTAAATTTGTTAGGTATGAAATCCTTCAGTGACATTCTCTTTCCTTGACTTTCTTGGATAGGACTCATTTTTTTTTTCGGAGTTACAGGTTAATCACATGGTTTCCATTGTTTTGGGGGGTCGCGGAGGATACTCTTCACTGCTGACACAGTTGAAATCCTGCTCCCTCCTTGACTGTCTCTGACACCAACTAGTAGGTTTAGGAGGTTGGCTGGCTAGTTCCAGCATGATGAAATGAAAAGTCTGGGTTTCACACTTGATCTTGGCTGGTGTTATTACGCGGAGATGGGGTCCTATGTTTTTCTGTGGTGTTTGACTGAATAGAGTAGATATTTAAAAGTTTGTGGTCTTGCTTACTAGGCTGTCCTTTTCCTAATCTGTTCACTCAGGAGAGCAGGCATTTGTCGGGGCTTTCTTGTATGCATCTTTTAGCATTTCTCTGTTACTGGTTTCCATAGCTCCAAGTCAGAGATATTTGCAGCAAAAAGAAAATTCTGAGAAACCATCACCATGTTATTCTTTGGATCCTAAGTTCCCAGCCAGTCTACCTCTTTCTCCCCACCTTTCAAAATCGTCTTATGTTCATCTGGTAAAGTATTCAGAGGTTTTAAAATATTTTTTAGAGATTTATTTAATTATTTGATAGAGAGATGACAAGTAGGCAGAAAGGCAGGCAGAGAGAGAAGGGGAAGCAGGCTCCCTGCCAAGCAGAGAGCCCAATGTGCCTGATGCAGGGCTTGATGCGGGGTTTGATGCGGGGCTTGATGCGGGGCTTGATCCCAGGACCCTGAGATCATGACCTGAGCTGAAGGCAGAGGCTTTAGCCCACTGAGACACCCAGGTACCCCTAGTATTCAGAGGTTTTAGTTGTACTTAACAGAAAGAATATGGACAAGTCTGTCTCCATTTTCCTGAAAACTGAACTACAAAATTCATTTTAACTTTCTTCTTCAAGAGTTCCATGTTTGAGAATGCATACCAATGCCTGTGGACTTTGAAAGAAAATTATGTCATACTTTCAAAACTTTGTATATATTTTTTTGATGTTTTCTTCCAGGAACCCTGTTATCCCCATGCTGGCTTCTCTTTGCCTTATTTATTTCTTAATCTGTTCGATCTTTTGGTCTGTGCTCATATGCATTGATAAAGATTATCCTTTACCTGACTTCCTTTTTAGTCAATCAATTTTCAGCAGTATCTGCTCATTTCCTTGACTTTTTTTTTTTAAATTTAACAATGTTTACTTGATCCTCAGTTTTTTTTTAAGTTGTGCATTTTTTCACTCATGTTCCTTGTGTTCGTTTTCCCTTTCTGCTCTAACAAATTCCCACAAGCTTAGTGGCTTTAAAAAATGCAAATTTTTTTGTAGGTCAGTCTAAATGGTCAGAAGGGCTGTCTTCCTTCTGGAGGCAATACTGGGGAACATTTGCTTGCATTTTTCCATTTCTAGAGGCCACCTGCATCCCTTTGCTTGTGGTACCTTCTTCTATCCTCCAAACCAGTGGCATAGCATCTCTAAATCCTTCTATTCCTCCTACTCTGCTTCTCCTTCCTCCCTCCTTCCCTTATAATGACCTTTGTGACAACACTGGACCCACTCAAATAATCCGGGATAACTTCCCTTTCTCCAACTCCTTAACTTGAAGCACACCTACGAAATCTCTCCAGGCTTGTGAGGTAACATATTCACAAAATCCAGCGATTAGGACCTGGACATCATTCAGGGGCCATGATTCTGTCTCGCACATCATGTAACTGTTTTATCTCTTTATTTTTGAGCTCTTTAACAGATTTCACATTTTTATTCACTTGCATAACATTTAGTGACTGGGGAAGCTTCTTTTCTAGATTGAGTGATTTTCTTCCATATGACAATATTGGTCATTGCATATAGTGTTGTCCTTTTTTTCCCCTTTGGATGATACTGTTGCTTTATTTTTTATAAAGCATAGCTTTCTGTCCATATACATTTTGCCTACTCTCTTCTTACCTGGATTTTGGGGTTTTGTTCACAAATACAGCTTAAGAGAGCCAGATAATTTCTGCTCTATCCACTATTCTATAACTCAGGGAACTATGAGGGGAAGAATAGCACTAAACCGAGCTTACAATTTGAAAATGGGGGTCCTGCTATTTTGCTAAACATCCTTACCAGCACTCATTACATTAACAGGAGAAACCCCATTCTCAGAATGAGATACGCTCCTGGTTCCTAATTTAGTGCCTGTTTTTGGAAGCTTTATTTCCACTGAAGAACCTTAGCTCCAGGTTCATTTCCCCTTTTCACACTCTTCTCCCAGCAGCCATAGTCTTTACTACTCCTTCAGGAAAGAAAACAATAAAAGAGATCTACTCAGTTTTTCCTCTCTCAGTGACAGCTTGCACGGTTTTATTGACTTTTCATTACGGCTACTACAGGGAAGGAGGAGCAGGAATCAATCTGAGCAGCACCTTCCTCTGTTTCAGATTTTTCTTAATTTTTGCTTTAATGGAAGAGCAACAGTTTTTATAGTGTATTACATTAGATTATGCTACTTACCATATGTTGCCACTCTTTTTGTTGTTTTGGAGTATTTTTGATGATCATTGCTGTTTTTTAAGTTACTCTGACCATTTTAGGGGATCCTGGGTGGCTCAGTCTATTAAGCCACTTGATTTTAGCTCAGGTCATGATCTCAAAGTCCTAGAATCGAGACCTGAGACCCACATTGGGCTCTGTGCTTACTTTAGAGTTGGTTCTGACCCTCTCTCTTTTCCTCTCCTTCTGCCCCTCCTTCTGCTCTCTCTCTCTGTCTAATATAAATAAATAAAATCCTTAAATTACTCTGACTATTTCTTATGGTTTGCAAAAGAGAAATTCTGTGATGCTATTTCAACCACTTTATTCCCAATTGAGAAAATATCTCCATAAGTCTTATTTTAAAAGTGTATAGAAAAAAGGATTCAGGGTTTACTTACTGATAAATAAAAGCTGTGAGCTATCAAGAGGTCAGTAACACACACTTCAACCTCCAAATAATATTTTTTCCTGTTTTCAGGAATTCTATTTTAGTATTAATGATTTCACTAGAGCACACTGCTACTAGGGACTAAATTATATTTTCAAGTTTCACAATTATGTCCAAATGATAATTTAGTATAAGTCAATTCCTTTTTAATGGTTTTATTTGGATTTAAGTTGGGTGGGAATGATGCTTGTTATTCCTTCGGGGTGAGATGGATCTTTCATAAAATTACCGGCATTCATAATTTGAAGAGGTTCTAAAAGGCATACAATCTAGTCATCTTGGAGAATATAGAATACTCCAGAATTTTTACCAAATGGCCACCTGAATGTGGTTTAGATACCTCACCACCACCTGGAGCAGACCATTCTGTTTCTTGTCTGATTTTTGTGCAAGTTATATATATATTCATCTGAATTCTTTCTCATACTGACATAAGCTTTGTAGTTCCTCCACTAGAGACTTTATCTGATTCTTCTTTATGATAACATTATCAATATTTGAAGGAAACACACTTGTCTTCCTCAAACAGGGCATTAATTTATATCAAAAGTGTTTGAGTACCATCCTCTTTCTAATGTTACTGAGCAGAATGTATCTGGCAGGAATAACCATGGTTAAGCAGAGCCTTAAATATAAATACAATACTTGAACATCCCTTAAGCTAAAAAGAATATCACAGTCGCACTCTTGATGAAAGTGTGATATTTTGTTCTTAATTTTTCCTTAACCATTGCATTGCAGGCTCACGGTGTTTAACACTTTAGTGGTCATTTCAGATTACTGACGAAAATTATAGTCACTGATTCCTAAAACACTGATCCTGAGAACCTTTTACCCTTTTCTTAATTTTATGCCATTGGCTACATGTTCTGGTCTGCTTTTTCACATTCAATACTGTTCAATTTCATTTTTAGCAGATATAATCCACCAAGATAGATTTGGAGCCCTATTTTGTCATCCAGTGCATTTTTTATTTCCCTAAGCTTTATGTTACACTATATCTGAAGCATCTTTAATCATATATCAGTCAAGTCCCATATAACAAGAGGAGATACAAAGAAGGAGGAAAAAGAGAAAAACATAGAAAAAGCAAAGGCAAGTAAGGGTAAAAGAGAAAAAAAGAAAAAGAAATGAAAATAGCTAGCATGTTAAGCATAAGGGGACTATATACTTCATCCTTTTTTTATGTAACCCAAATTCAAGAGATTTAGCAACAGAGAAAGATGCAACCTAATTAGAACAATTATAATCCTGCCTCCTCACTTTCATTTAGGAGGGAGCTATAAAGTATAAATAAACAAATAGATAAGTATACTGTTGCCTCTGTATTTACTTTGCTTATTTTCTCAAATTGTTAAAGGTGCTTATCACACATCTTATTAATTATACCCACACATGCAGACTTGAAGGAAGAAACAATTTCTATATTTTTTTCCTTTTCTTTCTTTTTTCTTCTTTTCTTCTTTTTTTTTTAAGTAGGTCCCATGCCCAGCATGGAGCACAATGTGGGGTTTGAACTGATGACCCCGAGATCAAGACCTGAGTTGATATCAAGATTTTGCTTAACTGACTGAACCACCCAGGCAACCCTGAAGTTTTAAATTTTGATGTGCTCAATTTGTCAAATTTTTCTTTTAGGGACTGTGCTTCTAGTTTCAATTCCAAGAACTTTTCGCCTAGCTCTAGGTCACAAACAGTTTCCTTCATTTTAATCTAAAGGTTTGATAGTTTAAATTTTATTTATTCATTTATTGAGAAAGCACGTGCGAGTGGAGGACAGGCACAAGGTGGTGGAGAGAGAGTACCTTAGGCAGGCACCACGCCTAGTGTAGCCTGACACAGGGCTTGATCTCACACCCCTGAGATCATGACCTGAGTTGAAATCAAGAGTAGACACTTAATCGACTGAGCCTCCCAGGTACCCACAGCTTTTTTTTTTTTTTTAATCATATTGGGCTAGATTATGGAATTATGTTTTATTAAAGATGACAATGATGAGATGGATGGAAAGAGGACAGGGGTTATAAGTATAAGTAACTAAAATACTATATAAAACTGCTTTCCATAGGACTACCTAGCAGTATGCAAAAGAAAGTGAGAAAGACTGGAGTCAAATTTGAACAAGTAGGATTGCTGATACAATGGTACTTGAAACTTTTGAAATTCTTTTAGAAACATAATTGAAGTGAGAAGACATCTTCAAAGACCCCAAAAATGTATTTTTTTAAAGATACAAACTTGGAATTAGTAGATATATGTGTCATGGGGAGCTAATACATGGCATAGAGGTTTCCATTAACAATCTTGTGTTATAAACTTCAAAGTTGCTAAGAGACTAGATCTAATTGTTCCCATGGTAAAAAAAGAAATGATAATTATGTAATGTTGTAGAGGTTTTAGTTAATGCTATGGTGGTAATCATACTGGAAATCATAAATATATAAACTCAACATGTTATATACCTTAAACTTATACAATATTATCTGTCAGTTATATCTCAACTTAAAAAAAAATAAAATAGGTAAAGACAAACCAGCAGCAACTAAACTATCTGCTCAATATCAAAAAACACACTAGAGAAAGTAGAGAGGGGTGCCTGGATGGCTCAGCCTCTGCCTTCGTCTCAGGTCATGATCTCAGGGTCCTGGGATTGAGCCCTGCACTGGGCTCTCCGCTCAGCAGTGATGCTGCTTCCCCCTCTCCCTCTGGCTGCCTCTCTGCCTGCCTCTCTGCCTACTTGTGACCTCTCTCTCTCTGTCAAATAAATAAATAAAATCTGAAAAGAAAAAAGAAAAGAAAAGAAAAGAAAGAAGGAAAGAAAGAAGAGAGAAAGCCAAAGTCCTTGTGAATGAGCTTAGGCACAAATTTCAAATCATTATCATGTATTTACTGCAAAGTTTCTCAGTCCATCCTCTGAAACAGCAGCAAAAGCTGGAAGGGCACATGGTAACCACCAATTTGGGTGAGAGTTGGAGGAACTTTGGAAATATCTGCAAGTGATAAAGTTATCTGGGAGTCTAGGCTCTATGAAATCTAGAAACCAACCAATAAAACACATTTTCAGGTCAGTGTTCAGCACTGAGGAGCTATTGCTTGGATAGAATCCAACTTGAGCAGGTCAGGGTGAATCAGAGCAAGGGAAAGTAAGATTCAAATAAGGGCTACGGGCATCTGGGTGGCTCAGTGCGATAAGCCTCTGGTCGTGGTCTCAGGGTCCTGGGATCGAGCCCCACATCGGGCTCTCTACTCAGCGGGGAGCCTGCTTTCTCCTCTCTCTCTGCCTGCCTCTCTGCCTACTTGGGATCTCTCTCTCTCTGTCAGATAAATAAATAAAATCTTTAAAAAAAAACAAAACAAAACAAATAAGGGCTAGAGAGAGCTGAGGTGGGTGGGGAATTGTGGAGGAAGTTCTCAGAAAGTAGAGACCATACTTGTGATTTGTCGGTGAAACAATGGAGAAGGGGGATCTAGGGTGGTGAAACTGTAATAAATACCCTTGTTCATCCCTCATTCCTAAAAGTACAGTTGGTTATTTTACCTATAAATGTGTAACAGAAAATGTCTGCAGCATAATCTCATATATATATAATGAAAACATGTCATTAACATTTAACCACAGAGCAGATAAAAATTATAACAATATCTCAAAATAAGTTAAAAAATAAAAAATAGAATTTTAATAGAATAAAATAATACTAATAAAATAAATCAGCAAAGTAAAAGGAAAAATTTAAATGATGGAAATTTTAAAAAATAAATCAGAAAATGAAAAAGAACTTTTAAAAATGGAATCATTGGTGAAGAATAATATTTGAAAGCATAATTCTCTTAGAACCCAACGTATAAACTAAGTATGAGTTCATACTGATATAAATAAGTGATTTAATAAATAAATAAGGCAAATAAACTAATCTCCCAAGCAGAATTTCAGATGATTTATGTAGATAATCGGCTCTAACAGAGGGTAAGCATAACTCCCCACTCTAAGTGTGAACTCTGCATAGTGATTTCCTTCCAGAGAGTATAATAAGGAAAGGGTGGAGGGGCAGGAAAAGAGTAACTAACATTGAGAAAAAGGGCAATCGCTATCTCGGCTATGTGATCAAGGTTGACATCTATAATAATGTCATGTATAGTGTATGCACTTTTGATTTGTTATGAAGAAAATGTCACTGAATCTTTGCAGTCCTCCCCTCCCTTAAAATTTATAATCCTGTCTAATAAGAAAAATATAAGACAAATCCCAAAGAGGAGGTATTCTAAAAAAGACCTGACCAGTACCCCTGAAAACCATCAAGGTCGCCTCCAAAAAAGGGAAAGTCTGAGAAACACGATGACTAAATGTAGTCCCAGAAGAGATCCCAAAGCAGAAAAAGGGCATTAGAATAAAGCATGGATTTTAGTTAATAATAATAATAATAATGTATCAATATTTGTCCATTAACCGTAACAAATGCACCATACTAATGCAAGACGCTAATAATAGGGAAAACTAAGTTTGTAATATATGGAAACTCTCAGTACTCTCTTTTCAATTTTTCTGTAAGTCCTCAACTGTTTTAGAATAATAAGTTAATTTAAAACATAAAAATCATTTCAGCATGGGGATTAAACAAAACAGAACATAAGAACAAATAAAATGAATAGACAGACCATAAAGGAAATAGGAGATGTAGGGAAGAAAATATTAAAAGTCAAAAAGCAATGAAGACAACAATGAGATATCATTACACATCTATCAAAATGGCCAAAATCCAGAACACTGGCAACACCAAATGCTGGCGAAGATGTGGAACAACAAGAACTTTCATTCATTGATAGTGGGAATGCAAAATTAGAAGACAGTTTGGAGATTTCTTACAAAGGAAATAGTTTTAGCAATAGTCCCCCTTGGTATGTGCTCACAGGAGTTGGAAACTTATGTCCACACAAAAACCTGCACATGGATGTTTAAAGCAGCTTTACTCATAATTGCCAAAATGTAGGGGGAAAAGATGTCCTTAGGTACATGAATATAATGATACCTAAGATGTCCTTAGGTATGAATATAATGTGGTACTTTCAAACAATGGACTATTATTTGGTGCTAAAACAATACCAAGTCATGAAAAGACATGGAGAAGCCTAAAATGCATATTAGTAAATAAAAGAAACTAATCTGAATATGCTATATACGGTATGATTCCCAGTACATGGCATTCTGAACAAGGCAGAACTACAGAGATGGTAAAAAGATAAGTAGTTGCTTGGGGTGTGTGGGGGAAAGATGAATAGGCAGAACACGGGATTTTTCAGGAAGTGAAACTACTCTGTATAAAACTGTATGATGGACTCAAGTCATGATACATGTGTCCAAACACAAAGAATGCACAACACCTGAGGCTCCTGGGTGGCTCAGTCGGTTGAGCTCCAACTCTTTGATTCTGCTCAGGTCATGATCTCAAGTCCTGAGATTGAGTCCCGTGGCAGCTCTGCACTCAGCAGGGAGTCTGTTTCCCCTCTCCCTCACCGTCTGACCACCTCTCCACCCCCTGATCTCTGGAATAAAAAAATAAATCTTAAAAAAAGAAAAAGAATGTACAACACCAGCGTGAACCCTACTGTAGAGTTTGGGTGATTATGATGTGTCATTGTAGGTTCTTTGGTTGTCACAAATGTACCACTCAGTGGGGGATGTTGATCATGGGGGAGGCTATAAATGGGTGGGGGAAATCTCCGTA
>CM052813.1:44649086-44751102 GCA_028533885.1 Nasua narica | reverse complement strand
GGGTCAGAGGAGGCCTGGGGGAGATTTGGGATTTTCATCACCACTCACCAGTAGACACCCTGGCCCCCAGGTCAGGAGAGAACATGGGGGAAGCAGTAACCAGGGACCTCTAGGACCCCCAGCAACGGAGATATTAATGGAAGCCAGAAGTCCTTCCACACTGAACAGCAACCAGAGCCACCCTCCTCCTAGGGCAATGGAGGAAATCTGAATTTCTACCTACCTCCAGCAGCTAACACCCCCCACAGACCCCTGCAAGAGCCACTTCGGAGGAAGCCAGCTAAAATACAAGATTTGAAATAAGACCCAGGGTTTCATAATATAATATCCCAAATGCTCATGCTTTGATAAAAAAGTAGTTACCATACCAAGAACTGAAAAAATCTTAAACAGAATGAATAAGGAATCAATAGACACCACCACCAGGAGGGCAGAGATATTAAAATTATCTGACAAACACTTTGAAGCATGGAACATAAAATGCTTCAACAAGCAGTTATGAACATGCTTGAAACAAATGACACAATCTCACATTCTCAATAAAGAAATAAAAATTTCAGGAAGGAAATACGAGCATAAAGAAGAAACAAATGAAAATTGTAGGCCTTTAAACACAGAAGCTGAGGGGTAGGGGTTGGTAAAAGCCCTCAATTGATGTACTAAACACCAGAATGGAGGGGACAAAGAACAAATCAATTAATTAGAACAAAGAACAATAAAAAATACCCAGTTTGAACAACAGGCAAAATAGATTGATTAACAAGAAATAAATGAGCCTCAGGGACCTGTGCAACAATAACAGAAGATTGAAAATTCATGTTATCAGAGGCTCACTGGAAGGAAAAAGAAAATAGAAAGTATTCAAAGAAATAATTGCTGGAAAGTTCCCAAATTTGCAAAAAAATACACCTTCTTATTCAAAAAGCTAAACAAACCCCAAGCCATGGGGTAAAATTATATGGAACTTGACACATTCATGCAGACACACACACACACACACACACGTACACATACATGCACAGGTGCACACAAGTGAGTACAAGGTTAATTCAGGAAATCTCCAGAATATTGGTGGATTTTGTTAGTGTGAATATCCTGGTTATTATATTATATTACAGTGCTATAAAATGTCACTGCTGAGGGGAACTGGGAAAAGCATGCAAGATATTTCTCTGTATTATCTTTACAACCGTATGTGAGTCTACAAATATCTCAATAGAAATTGTAACTAAAAATGGTTCTTGCAATCCGTTCTCAATTTAGCTGTGCTCTCCTCTGTCATTATCTTATAATCTAAAGAACCTATAAGGAAGTTGGGAGGAGGAGTACTTGATGTTTCTTATAATCTTGAAATTCCATTATGATAGAAATGGAGAGTAGATTATGTCACCAGAAGTTAAAGAGAGGAGGGGGCAGGCAGGAAGGGGTCATGGGTACAGAAGGGCAGCATGAGACATTGTTGTAGTGATGGAAATTTTCTATATCTTGACTGTATCAACATCAATACCCTGGTTGTGACAGCATTCTATAGTCCTATAAGATGTTACCATTGGGGAAAATTGGGTAAAGGGTACATGGGATCACTCTGTATTCTATCTTAAAACTGCATGTGAACCCACACTATCTCAAAATTTAAAATTCAATTAAAAATGGAATTCAGCCAATTAAAATAAATGCTTAGGAATTATATAAATGACCAATGATGAGTACCGAATCCATTAAAAGTAGAACACATTAAATAACTATGAGAACTGTTATTTCAGATTATTAACTGACGTAATGTGAAAATAAGAAAAACAAAACTTTGGAAGTAACAGGTAGGCAGTAAGAAAGTTTTTAAAAAGTTAAGGCCACCGTCTTTCACAGGAGAGAGATAAGTTATAAATTATTCCTGATTAAAATTCCATCTTGCACTCTAAAAGTATGTCATTAGCAGATGGCAGGTACACTTGTGGTGAGCATAGCATAACATACAAAGTTGCCAAATCACTATGTTGTATACCAGACACCAATGTAACCTTGTGTGCCAGCTTTACTTCAATTTAAAACAAAGTATGTCACTATTATGTTAATAGTTTTTATTATATTTTAATATTATAGACACTCTTAGGAACAATATTTCTTTCAGAGAAATTGTTTGATTCTCTAAAGTCTCGGTCTCACTCTAGATTGTTGTTGCATTACAATTAAATAAATTAAAGGGTGCCTGGGTGGCTCAGTTGGTTGAGCTCAGGTCATGATCCTTGAGTCCAAGATCGAGTCCCACATCGGGCTCCCAGCTCCACGGGGAGTCTGCTTCTTCCTCTAACCTTCTCTCCTCTCATGCTCTCTCTCACTTTCTCTCTCAAATAAAATCTTTTTTAAAAAATTAATTAATTAAATGTAACACTGACTAACAAACTACAATGCCCAATAATGTCCCTGGATCTATGAAGGAAAAGTCAGGAGGTAAAATGTTAACAGAGGAAGAGTTCTTAGAGTCTTCGGAACTGTCAAGTTTGATTGGAATCTTTGATCTTGCATTTATGAGCTGAGAGTCCTACAGCAGGTATTGACTTTATCTGAAATTCAGTTTCATTTTCTCTAAATTGGGTTAACACTGCTCATCCTACAAAACTATTGTGGGCTTGAGACACAGTGCTTGGCACTAACTGCTCTCTGCCTTGACGTTAAAAAATGTATTAATTTGTCAGTAACTATTAATTACTTCCTTCCCTCATTATATTTCATTATATTCAATATGTTTTAATTAAGGCCACAGGGAATTGCACAGTATATTTAGAATGACTTCTATTTAAAGTGACTAAGTGTTAACGAAAGAATCGTAGTCCTCAGCATCCTCTAACACCTAGAGATCTCTGAGAGACCCTTAAGCACACAGGCTTGCCCGGTTATAAATTACCATAATTTCTTATGAGGAATTTTGTGAAACTACTTGGGTTTACCAGAGACGTTTTTTCTTGTCAACAAACACATTGAAAATCCCTGAGTTGGATATACAAAATGCTAAGACTGGAAACAAAAGTGTCAATACTGACACAAAGTAACAATGTGCTCTTCACTAGTGGACATTGGGTTGTTGGCACGGATTAGCCAAACAGCTTATGTATTTTTTACTTCCCGTCAGGCAGCATCTGGTTTTCAATGGAAGACTGAGCATTTGTCTGCCTTTCTCTCCCCCCAGCTGTCCTCCCCATATGTACTCACAGAAGTAAAGAAAACTTCTAAATCAAATTAACAAAATGACAGACCATTAGGCAAAATATGGTACATTTTCTCTCCTTATTCAGGGGTTAAAGAGTAAACAAGTCTGTTTCCAGAGCAACTGATGAGACAGGCAACACAGCAGTCATAGAGGTTTGCTGACTGGCTCCTCGCCCTCCCGTAACTGCTCCACTGTTCTACTTTGCCGCTCGCTGACAGCATACGAGTAAACTTGCTCTGCGTCAGGTGACGATTTTCTCAGCAGGGGACCCTCCTGAAACTACCTCCTGAGGCTATTATGAAAATCATCTGATCCAGAGTCCATTAAATGATGAACAGGTACACGCCTCCATGTACCACAGATGAACCACCTGTCTTCCTGGGGAAAGCAACCTTGACAGAGTCAGGACTTCTCTCTTAGCAAGTAGGTTCATACAAACAGCCAGCAGCCAGCAACTCCTCTGTACAGCAGTGGATTAGTTGGCACCACAGGTGGCCCATCAGCTCCTAATCGCCACTCAGGTATGTTTTCATAAGACCAAACTCTTGAAATGGTTTATTATTATTATTATTATTTTAAAGACTTTATTTATTTGAGAGAGAGAGAGTACAGGAGGGGGAGGGTCAGAGAGAGAAGCAGACTCCCTGCTGAGCTGGGAGCCCCATGCCAGATTGGATCCCAGGGCCCTGGGATCACAACCTGAGTCAAAGGCAGACACCCAACCCACTGAACCACCCAGGTGTCCTCAGATCCTTGAAATTGAAAGTGAAATTTGGTTAACCTATTACTTAAGATAGGATTTTTAAAAATCAGTGAGTATTTAGACAATTTAAACACTACCAATTACATTGACCTATTTGCTCTTTACAGAACACTATACTCGACAGTGGCAACAAACACATTCTCTTCAAGGGCACATCGGATTCTAACAACATGGACTGTAATGAGGGGCAATCACTCTCAAAAACCTTTGAAATTCTTAAATCCAACAGTGTATATTTTCTGAACATAGCGGAATTAAATGAGAAATCCATAAAATCCTATGAATAGGTCAAAGAGAAAATCATGAGAGAATACATAGAGTAGTTGAA
The DNA here is from genome assembly GCA_028533885.1 of Nasua narica. Taxonomy (NCBI): domain Eukaryota; kingdom Metazoa; phylum Chordata; class Mammalia; order Carnivora; family Procyonidae; genus Nasua; species Nasua narica. Next base: position 44,746,806 of record CM052813.1, on the reverse strand, counting down.
AATGAATCATAATGAAAATACAGCATGTCAAAAATTTGTAGCATGCTGCTTAAACGCTGGTTAATGAAAAATTTTTAGCATTAAATGCTTAGGTAAAATGAAAGTGTTAATTATCTACATTCCCACCTCAAAAAGATAATAAAAGAAGAGCAAAATAAACTCAAAGTATAAGGAAGAAAATAAAATAAAAAGGAAATCAAGCAGCAAAGAAAACAAAACAACAGAAAAAATCAAAAAGGAAAAAACTGAGTCTTTAAAAAGAGTGAAAGTAGATAAATCCTTAATAAGTCTGAGGAAAATACAAAAGAAGCCTATCAGAAATAAAACATATATTGCAGCTCCTATGCAATTTAAGAAGAATAATGTGGTAAAATTTAAATAACTTATGGCCAACCAATCCAACAAATTAGATAAAATGGACACATTCTTTGGAAATCACAATTTACCAAAAGGATACCCAGAGAAATAGAAAATCTTTAAAGAAATTAAATACATAATCAACAAATTTCTCACAAAGAAAATCTCAGTATAAAAGTGTTTCACAGAAGAAATAATCCCAACTGTATATAAATTCTTTTGGAAAATATAAAAAGAGGGATCACACAACTCATTTTATGGGACCAATGGAGCACCAAAAACAAAACATAAAAAGAAATCACATAAAAATTACAAGTAGATATCCCCCAGGAACATAAACAAAGATATTTTTAGTAAGTATTAGCAATAGAATCTCACAATTTATAAATCAAGTAATATGTCATAATAAAGCAGAGCTACCCCAGGAGTAAAAGGATGATTTAACATTTGAAAATCGACCAAAGCAATCCACGCTCTAAACATATCAAATGAGAAAGTAAAGGAGAAAAAAACATGAAAAAAATTCATGACAATGCCCATTCATGATAATAATCTCCAGAAAACTCAGAATAGAAGAAAACAATGTTATAGGGCATCTATATAAAGCCTACAACTAACAGCATTGACTCGTTGTGGTAAAAAATGGGCATTCTTGGGGTGTCTGAGTGGCTCAGTGGGTTAAAGCCTCTGCCTTCAGCTCAGATCATGATCTCAGGGTCCTGGAATTGAGCCCCATATTAGGCTCTGTGCTCAGCAGGCAGCCTGTTTCCCCCTCTCTCTCTGCCTGCCTCTCTGCACACTTGTGATCTCACTCTCTGTCTCTCAAATAAATAAATTAAAAAAAATTTTTTAAGCTTTAAAAAAAATGGGCATTTTTCCCAAAGACTGCAAAAAAGGCAAGAATGTTTGCTTTCAGCAATTCTAGTCATTGCCAGACTGGAGGGCCCAAACTTTGAATGAAGCAGGAAAAAGAATAATATGCCTAAAGTTTGGAACATAGAAGTAAAACTGTCTTAATTCATAGCTGACATATTTTTTCTTGTAGATAGATGTATATAGTGATGAAACAAAATAGAACCCCAAGAATTGAGCCAAGTATGTAAAATTGAGTTTTTTACAAAGGTGCCAAGGTTGAAAGAACAATTTGTCACAAATGTTCCTGCCATTGCTAGATAAATATACGGGCAGGAATGAATACTGATGCCTAGTTTTCAGAATAAAATAAATAAATATAATTCAAGCTGGGATGTACAACTAAATGTGAAATCTAAAAGCCCTTACAAGAAAACACGAGAGAATAGATTCACAAATTTGAATAGGCAAAGATTTTTTAGGCAGACAGAGGTCATAAAAATCACTAAAAGAAAAAAACTGGTAACTTGAACTACATCAAAATATTCAACTTCTGTGATTTAAAAGGTATAATTAGGAAAATGATTAAGCAACCACAGAATGGGATGGAATATTGATAACTCATATACACAACAAATCTTGTGGTCAGATTATATGAAAATCTGATAAAAACAAACAATAAAAATCTGGGGTGCCTGGGTGGTTCAATTAGTTAAGCATCTGCTTAATTAATAATTTTAGTGCCTGCTTCACAGGATTATTGTAATAAGAAATGTTAAGAATTTAGCCCAGTGCCCAGTACACATTAGGTATTCCACATATATTATCTATAAGCATTATTTCACTTTACCCTCTGCAGAATCCCTAGGTGTTGTTTCACATGTTTGCAAAAACACAATTCTCACAAGCACAAAATGAACTCTATTCTTTCCTCAATTCCTTTTGCATACCCAGGTTAAATTACTGTTTAGGTTTTCATTACTCCCCAAATGCCCTTGGTGGTATCTACTTAAAATACCACCCATGCCAGAGAATGTATGCACCAAGACTGCCAATGCCTAGTGTCCACTTATGCCAAGATTAAGAGTGCTAATGACCTTTATTTATGAAGCCTAAACATTCTCCTAATCATTGGACAAAGGTCTAGCATAGTTCCCTTTCACAATAGAATCCATAAGCATCAATGCTATTATTATATTTGTTTTCTCTCAAGAAAATACAAACATAGGACATTTGATGTTCTCGTTCTTCTTTCTAGTCCTTCGTCTTAGAGTTCCAATGCAAATGCATGGTGCAGGATCAGAGGATGTTTGAGAAACAGATATCATTCTATGCTTATAGTTATCCCATTGATGGGATTTCATCCACTGATCTTAAATCAAATTTATGTTCCAATCCTTTCTTCCTATAGGATATCGTCCCCTATCAATCCCACACCTCCCAGAGCTCTGCTCAATAACTCATGTAAATAACCACTTTGAAGACCCCACAACCATTGCCAGTTCTCCAGGAGGAATAAAATGTAACAAAACTCTGGCGCAGGCTCAGATTAGTCTCAATAATGGATCAAAACAGGATAAGTCACTGCTATAGTGTCGCTGAAGGGGGCCAGGAACTGAAGAGAGTGGAGAAAGGAGGAAGAAGCCTGGAAGACCTCACAAGTGCTTATTAGAAACTTTTAGGAGTCATATCAGAGCCTATAACATCAAGAGAAGCAAGAAAATTATAAGAAGGATCTGTTTTCCATGAATGGCTGTTACTACTTACTATTCTTTCCTGAGATTAGACCCGACATTCATAACACATAAATCACTAGCATTTCAGAAAAGAGCATGCTTATCACCCAAATGGTGAGGTAACACTGAAGTTTCAGGAAGACTACGTGTTCTAAGCTACATCTTGACTCATAAATTTCCTACACCAACTGCTAACCAGACTCGTGTCCATTTCTAAAAGACAAATGTAAATGACCCCTAAAAGATGGCTTTGTGCCAATGACCTAGACTGTCCATCTCTACTCACTTTTCCAACTATCTCATGAAGGTCATATACGGGTAGGCAAGCTTTCCACAAAGAAGTAAAGTTTGACAAATCTTCCCAAACTACTATGTTTCAAATAAAAGATCCATTTTCTGGAGAAAGCAACTAGAATTTATACACAAACATACTTTTTAGAAAATTACTTTGGAGTAGATATAGATGTGAATTTATTCTATTGAGTCCTATTTATCAGCTTTCATCTTTAAAACTGCTCATGATGCTGCATGTCGATGGTATAAACCATGAAACAGTTAAAAGGCATTAAGATTTACTCCCCATGATACTCCTAGGGAAATTTTGTAATAATCCTGTTGAGGTTGTTTTCATACCTGGAGTTTATTTATTTGTTTGACTCCTAAATGGATACGCTTACACAGCTCAGACTTCACAACATTACATCATTGGACAAAAATCCATAGAAAAATGTGGCACCAATGACAGTGGCATATAGAACAATTTGAGATTTTGAAATAATCTATCAATTAAGGGATTCATTTAAAAGTAACAGAAAACCTACCACAAAGTGGCTTAAAAAATAAAGGGCCCTGAATGGCTGTAAAGTAGAAACAAAAACCGACCAAGCTTTATTTAGACTTGATTTGATTCAGGGCAACACAATGTCAACAAGATGGCTTTTCTACATTCTTCTCCTTTACCTTCAGCTGTGTTAATGTCATCCCAAAACTGCTGCTCCTTTCAGTGATAATTTCAGAAGCTATATACACTTCCTTTTCATAAGTGGAAGGAGAGAGACTCAGAAAAACTAATGATGAGACAGAAGAAACTTATTTCCCATCCGACCATAACAAACCTTTTACTCGGTTTTCTTAGGACTAATTGAGCCAAGGATGATAAGGTGGGGGTTTTTTTCATATTTTCAGATTATTATCATACTGAAAATATTTTATAAACCATTATCGTATATTTCATTTTAACATCTTCATGTAAGAATTTCGTAGTGCCAGCAAATGATGACCTTTAAGTAGGAAGACAGCATTTTGATTACAGGGCAGAACATTTTTGCTATCACCTTTAAAATGCTGCCACATTCATTAACTTCATGGGTTATAAAGAGCACATAGAGTCCATTTCTTATCCTTCAATACATTTTTATATCCACAATGCAGTAATCAGATACTGATGAATGTAATAATTTATAGAGAATTTAAAGATTAACACTTTTCAGGCAGCACAATGATTTAAAATCAACCAGGAAAAAGCTCCCTCAAAATATTGTTTTATGTAATTTTCTGCCCATTACCATAAGAGCAAAGTAAAAATAGTTCAACTTTATAAAGAAACTAAAGGAAAATGTTTTCACTTTTGCTGTTTCCTTGAAAACACCATTATTGGTGATTAGTTAAAGAGGGCAAAATTTTATTTGGGGGGAAGGGTAGAATCCTTTTTAAGCAAAAATCAACTTTATCTCAGCTTACAATAAATTATTGAAGAAAGAAAGACATTACTTTGATTCGAAGTATTACAGGGGCACCTGGGTGGCTCAGTAGGTTAAGCATCTGACTTCAGCTCAAGTCATGATCCTAGGGTTCTGGGATTGAGTCCAACATCAGGCTCCCTATTCAGCAGGGAGTCTGCTTCTCCTTTTCTCTCTGTCCTTTGCCCTGCCCATGCTCTCTGTCTCTCTCAAATAAATAAAATCTTTAAAAAAAAGTTACAAAATATTTCATTGTTAAACAAAAAGTAAAATTACATTAAAAAATTAGCAAATTGAGCTAATATAAATCACTCATCAATGTACTTTACTCTTTTTAACAAATCCACAATTACAGAAAAATAGGTTAGGAAAGACGTCCTTTTCCCTCAAATTGGTCAGATTAGCTTTGAATCACTAGGCAAAGCATACAACCCTCTGAGCCTTAGAGTCTTCATCTATAAAATGAGAGAAGTAAACTAAATGTACTCAAACATCCCTCCCAAACTAAAATTTATATAGCGTTGTTATCTTAAGTAATCCTTTAAGGAGTGAGGGTTTAACCTCAAAGTGTCTTCTAGATATACAAAGCTCCCCTTTAAGTTGTAAAGCTTTACTTTGAGCATTTACAATAAATGCATTATGTTTCGTTGTCACCTTAAAAAAATAGGAGCTATGACTGTTAACGCAATCTCTCAACTTCTTAGTCCTGCCTCTCAAACTTGTCAGCTATTGGAGTAGATCAGCACAGCCTTGTGGGCCTTGGCTCCCATTCTCTGCAACCATGGGAAGAAGATGGAGTCTCAGAAGGAGGATACCTGAACCTTCCCTTTCTCTCTCTCTCACTGTTTTTAACACGAAAAGGGAATACCATGTAACAAAGTGTATACAGATATTTTGTATACCCATATACATATAGATACAAATGTATGCATAAAGTATATCTGATGCAAAGAATTATTTTTTGAAGAACAATCCTTACTTTTTTTCTAATGAAAATACTTGGATATTACAACAAATATTTCTTATTTTAAAGGACTTGTAGCTTTATGGTTTGAATCCTTCAATTAACTGACAATTCTGCAGTCATCTTGTTTCATTTCTAATTTGCTGCTGTATCGTCTAATTGCATAGGGCCTAATACTCACTTTGTTTCTTTCTCCTAGAGTTTCAAAGTTTGACCTTTTAACACATGAAAATGAAAACCTACAGCTCTGTTACGTTAGCAAATTTGCTATTACCTTTCACTTTAAAACAGTAGTTCCCTAAACCACTTTTTTTGGGTTTTGATGTTTTGTTTTGTGTTGTGTTGTGTTGTGTTGTGTTGTGTTGTGTTGTGTTATTTTTGCTTGAGATCCCTAGGTTCCAGCCCTAGAGATTCTGGTTCAATACATCTGGGGCAGGATACAGGAAAAAATTCCCCCAGGTAATTCTGAGATCAGCTAGTTTGGGAACTATTACTTTGCCCTTAAGTTTAGCAGCTGCCTCTTATATTTTATAACAAATATAAAATTTTCTTCTAATATGAGTCACAAGTACCTTCAGAGAAAATTTGTATCTGCAGAGAACTAGATGTAGCAATCTTTTGCAAGAAAATTTTAAAATACTATATAAACAGAAGAGCTAAGAATAATGCAGGTTGATGCTTAGAAGTGAGTGGTTGTGCCCTCATGAAGCAATTGTTTTCTGTGGTATTTGTAGTCATTCACTGGTAAACAGAGACTGGATGATAACAGTTGTCATTACTAAATAAAATATGGAAGATCTTTAAGTAACAAAAAGGTGGCTAAGTACTTAATCAGCATTATTGAGAAAATGTTTCTAACAAACCTCAACGAAAAGCATAAAATAAGCTGCAGTTTCCCATAGAACTTCAAAGATTTCTTTGCCTCTGGAGTTTACCATTAATAGGACAAAAAAACTGAAAACCATTACTATTGAAAACTAAATTAAATTAAGTGCAAAAATATAAGAGTAAAATAGGTACCGCTATTTTTTAAGGATGTCTAAAGCACAGATAGATTTTTATAGTCTAACCTCACACAGAGTAATTAAGTATTTTTTTTAAAGATTTTATTTATTTATTTGGCACAGAGAGAGATCACAAATAGGCAGAGAGGCAGGCAGAGAGAGGGGGGGGGGAAGCAGGCTCCCCGCTGAGCAGAGTGCCCGATGCGGGGCTCGATCCCAGGACACTGAGATCATGACCTGAGCCTAAGGCATAGGCTTTAACCCACTGAGCCACTCAGGAGCCCCCAGAGTAATTAAGTATTAAAATGAGATAAGAAATGTTTGTTCCCAAGAATGAACACCTTCCAAACTTAATACAAAACCCACATTTGTTTTTTTTTTTCCAGTGTCCTAGATGTCTGTATTCACTGCAGTTTATCTTTTATGTGTTTTTGGCTGTTTTCTTGGCCCACCCCTATCATGAGCCTCAAGGTCAGGGTTACCATGCTTCCAGGCAACTGGGTTATACACGGGTAAGTCTTATATAGGTGAATATAGCTGTGTCATAACAATCTAGGAGATCCAGCGTTGGTCCTCCTCAAACTAGTGGCAATCTATAACCCAAATCAGCCAGAATGCTTTTCCAGATATCACCACTGGAGGCCAGGGTGTGGTTAAATACCTGCAGCTGGAGATTCAATTTTCCTCGGAGGAACACCATTTCCATAGTCGCTCACAGATGTCACGACATGAACTTGAAAGGAAGGGTAAACTCTCTGTGTCAGTAAGGAGTTTCATGCATTCTTAGAAAAGTTCAGACCCCCTGTGACACAGTTGGATATAACATAAACCTTTTGTATCGAGTGTTCTGGTGATCTTACATTTGGCTCAAGTTCTATTTCAGGAGAGGTAATGTAACAGCAGTTTCAAAATCATTTCAATAATTTCATCTGTCTTGCAATTTGTATTAAAACCGCTCCATTTTGAAGAGCTGGGATTATTTTGCTTTTACCACCAGCCAATAAAGAGGCAAATCGAGTAACATTCTAAATGAAATCCAACAAATATCCAAAAAGTACTGAACATTCTGGCTGGTGGCAGGGGTCTTCCTGAAGCTCTCCTTGTATTTAATCACAAGGAGATTAAAGCTGTGGTGATTTTCTTGTGTCTCTTCTAGATCCTTATCATCTTGAGTGTAAAAAACATGTACAATGCTTGAATCTTCAGCATTTTCATCTCTAAAAAGCAAGCAAATCCTGGGGCGCCTGGTTGGCTCCGTAAACTCAGACTCTTGATTTCAGCTCAGGTCATGGTCTCAGGGTCATGAGATCGAGCCCCAGGCTGGGCTCTGCACTCTTCGGGGAGTCTGCTTGAGAGTCTTTCTCTCTCTGTCTCTCTCCCCCACCCCCATCTGCCCCTCTCCATACCTGCATTCTCTCTTTCTCTCTCAAATAAATAAGTCTATAAGACAAAACAAAATAAAAAACCCAAGCAATTCTTGACAATTTAATAAGCTAGCTCTATCAAGTTGAGCTGATGGTGTTCTCAGATGATCTGGGGAACTGGTTTATGACTGGGCCTAATCATGTTTGGGTATAATCAGAAACATTTATTTTTCTACCACCATTGCCTGCAAACACACCCCGTACCACCTAGTTTACTGACCTCTGGGGAGGGGGGGAACTCCATCAGATCTCCTGCTACTATGTTACCAAATCCAGGACACTCTTAGTCTAAAATTCCACCTAGAATTTGACAGTGCTCTTCCCCTCCCACTCTGCTCAGGTCTCCCTGAGAGTTTACAGACTTGCCTGGGGGAAAGAGAGGCATGAATTTGATTTTCTATTCAACTAACTTCTCTACTCCTTCCTCCACCCCTCTTCTGGTTCTGTCAGGTTCAGTGTTGGGGGCATGGGAGAAAGGACTTGCAGGAAGAAGGGCAAAGTGTTCTATGTGTCAAGTGGTTTTATTTGTTCATTTGTGGGTTTTTTCTTTTATTTTTTACTTCCAGTATAATTAATATATAGTGTTATATTAGTTTCAGGTGTACAGTGGAGTCATTTAACAATTCTATATGTTCTTCAGTCCCCATTACCTATTTCACCCATCTCCCACCCGCTTCCTCTCTGGTAACCACCAGATTGTTCTCTATATTTGAGTCTGGCGGGGGGTGGGGGGGGTGTCTCTTTTTTCCTTTATTCATTTGCATCTTGAGTTCCAAGAAATGCAAATCAAAACAACCATGCGATATCACCTTATACCTGTCGGAATGGCTAAACTTAAAAACACAAGAAACAAGTGTTGGCAAGGATGTGAAGAAAAAAGAAACCTTGTTCACTGTTGATGGGAATGCAGACTGGTGCAGCCACTCTGGAAAACAGTATAGAGACTGTTTGCTTGTTTTTAAGGTGCCTCTTGGTACCCTCCATCATGGACACCATCCAAAAGTTGACTATTTCAAAGCCCATTTGTGTGTTCTTTGGAATGTCCTCCTTCTCTGCTCCCCTGCAGGGACCTTCACACTGTCCTCTTTTGATGCGTCCCTTCTTCCATTTCTTGTCCTTAGTAGAATACCTCTAGCATCTTTCTGCTAAAGCTCCCACCTCACTGGACATTCATCTTCGGTGGGTTACTTTTAAGATTTCTGGGGCTCCAGATAATACTTAGTCCTTGCTAACTTGATTTGCCTTATTCTGCCCAAGTCAGATAATACTGCCTTCAAAATAATGGTATGCAAGAGATAGCCACCAACTTCTTGGATGGCTTAAAACTCAAATTGCTGTGGGTTAAGAACTCTCCTGCATTAATCTCCAGTAGCAGCATGGTAAGGACAAGGATTTACTGCTCAACAGGCCTCCAGTCCAGAAATAGGATGCCTGCCCTCTTCTTGCAGGCAGCCCAAGTTTGTGGTGAAGTGATTCTCTTGGGTTTCCTTCACTGAGCTTTGGATGGGGGAAGAGAGAGAGGACTTTCCCCTCCCCTACCTGGAAGAAAGGGAAAATCCCACCACTTCTTACTTTTATGAGTTTCATAGAAATTTTTCTCAGTGACTCTCCAGTCTACTCTAAATTTTGTTTGGAAGTAGTCACAGTGCCTAAACTAGCTGTAGCAGGCTTTAGGATGCAGATGTCCGGGGTGTCTGGGTGGCTCAGTGGGTTAAGTATCCAACTCTTGATTTTAACTCAGGTGATGATCTCAGGGTCAAGATATTGAGCCCTGCATCAGGCTCTGCACTTAGCATGGAGTCTACCTGTCCCTCTCCTTCCATTCCTCCTCCTCTGTCTGTCTGTCTCTCTCCCTCTCTTAAATAAATAAATAAATCTTTTTTTTTAAGAATGCAGACGTTCATGTTACACTCTTAGTTTAAGAGTTTCAGGTTAAGTTCTGAAACAACAGAACTTAAAGACATAAAAGTGGAATTAGCAATCCTTTTTTTCTGATTCATTCTGTTGCTCACTTAATAGTACAGCAGCCAAGCCAGAGAGCCTAATATTCTTTTTCCTATTATGCCCACTTTTCTACTGGCAGAGAAAAAATATGGACAGAGGAGAGAGACAGGGACTAAAAGGAATGGGGCACTAAATATATAACTGTTTCTATTATCCTACCTCCTGAGATCCAAGACTCCCAGTTTATGAAAGGTTAACCATACTCTACAATGGCACTATAGAGCATGTATGAGTCCCATTTATCTAAAAATAGGGCTTTCTGAAGAATATGAAATTACATTCTTATTTTAATATTTAAGCCTATTCTCAGTGAGATTCTAAAAGCCCGAAAAATTTTTCATCACAGGAAATAAATCAAGAGCCTATATTTAATACTACACAAAGCAGAAATAATCCTACACACACACACACACACACACAAAGAGAAAAGAAAAGAAAAAAAAAAAGAAAAGAAAAGAAAAGGAGAAAAAGCACTCCTACAAATGTAGTATGTTAAAAAGATACCCATGGCTTTTATCTTTAATGAGAGCCATTGAATAGGTGGGAACCATGATTTAATAAGCTTTGTTTTAAATCCACATCAGATAGAAGAGACTAAAAGCAAATGTGCACTCTTATCAAATACAGCAACTGAATTTGAGCTTATCCACTCAATACTAGAGGCACTGAAACTCATAGATTATATATAATTCCATTTTGATTCCAGGTACAGATAAAACCAATGCAAAATTGTTTTCCACTTCTAAACATAAAATTAGACTTTCTTTTAAGTGGAACTCATTCCAGTGTTGAAATAAGGTTAAAAAAAAAGACCAAAATATATAAAGTAGTATTTTTGTCTGAATAGAGGAACCAAAGGCAATTTAACAAATTATTATTAATAAGAAAATGACAGTTAAAATAGAAATTTATTTCTTAAACCAGATATGCTTTTTAGATATTAGCTGCTTTTAAAATAGTATGTGTGTCCTGGGAATAATGCATTCAGAGATTTTAATATTCAATTATTTTTAAGATCATTGACTTATGACAAAAATATGATTAATATACTACAATGTTCAAGAAAATTAAAAATATAGTGATTGCTGGAAAACATGATTTCTTTTTATGGAGAAATTCATTATTCCCCAATGCATCTGGAAGGGAAGGAAAAAACAAACAAAGCTTTTTATTTTTAATTAATTAAACTGAAGTTTGAAATTACTTTACTTGCTCAGTGTGTAGAATTAAATGTCTCCAGAAATAGAAAAAAAGAGTTGAATTATCAGATAATCATAAAAACAAGCTCCAAAAAGAAGATTGTACAGTTAATAGTCTAATCATTTTGACAAAGAACACTCTTAATTCTTAACCACCTTTTATAGTGATGACAACTAATAGAAAAGCAATTACAGTGTTAGAATTATTCTTATACCTGCTGAGTCTGACCCTTTATGTTTCCATAGGGAATCCAATAGGGTTGGTGATGAATTGAAGTGGGATATTACACTAACTTTCTTTGAAGCTAATTGTGTTGCCACATTTACCAGCATCTAGCACAATAATTATCTGACCAAGCATTCTTTGTTATGAGCAATATGAACAAAATGTGGACAATCAATAATAACTGGAAGATTGAGCTGGCAAAAAGAAATCATTATGCATGAGTTGGACTTATACTCAATTGCATAATAAAGGATTACTCTACAAGAACACTTGTGTTAGCATAAAACTCAACACAAAATACGAAGTTATACTCTAGTGACCATATTTCAGAACATCAGAAGAAAATGTATCCCTCTTGGTTAATGTTAAATAATAAAGCAACCCTTCACGTGCAACAACATGAGCCCTCCAACACATGTGGAATCAATCCCTCCTTAACATTTTATAGTACTCTTCTTGAATAGTAACTATTCCTGAAGATGTCCTCATAAGACAGAAAGTCAAAAATCAAATGATCATATATATGGGAGAAAAAAACACTCCCTCACTTGCTCTCTCTTTTTTCTGCATTTGTGGGGGATATGAGTAGGGACAGGAGTACCTGTCTATGATTCTTAAAAATGAAGATGGTTTTTTCCATAATCCAGGTCCACCCATGTTATAATAATAGGTGTGAGTTCTTGTAATAAATTAAAAGTAGGTAAGATAGAGGGATATTTTTTAACATAAGAATGCATAAACAATGCCAACAAATGTCATCAAACAATATGAAACTCTCATTGTTTGGGGGATATTTGACCTTATAATCAAACTGGTCTTTTATCAACTTCCTCCATTTGTGGAAATTCCAAACTCTACTGAGAAACATTCAAAAATAATAAATTAAACAAAACAAGCACCTAACATAACATAAATGACAGTCTCCAAAGCCTTAGAAGGTAGGAAGGAGATTCCAGATCAAGATAGCTACGGCAGTCTGGGAAGAAAGAAGGAATTGGAAAGAGGGTAATTTGAGGGGTGGCCCCAACCATGGTGAATGTAAATCTGTCAGGCCCACTAAGGAACAACTGGGTTGAGAAGTAACAAATTTTCCATATTTTCTACCCAAACTGGACTCTTCTTAAACTGCACAAAGCAGTTTGAAACTGAAATAGTGAATAGTCAATGAATACTGAATAATAAAATAGGATAATATAGTTTTCTAGAATCTGTGTATGACAGATACATTAAGAATGCTCACTTTAAAAGATTACTTATGATTGGAAACATAATTTATTCTTTCTCTCTCTATCCCTACAAAAGTGGCTCAAGTTTGCTTTTGCTGGGACTTAAGACCAATGTGTGGTGCGTGTCTGAGTGTGTGTGTGTGTGTGTGTGTGTGTGTGTGTAAGGACAGAATCCCATCAACTATTGTTAATTCAGTTCACATGATTTATGCATATCCATTCTCTCCTAAATCCACTGGCCTGAGACTTTGCACAGCCTTTATTTTCACCCCTAAATATGTGATGGAAGTCACGTTGCGTATACATCAGGAAAGTCTCCCTCCAGGATCTAAACCAAAACCTAGTGAAGCATCTGGTGATTGAGATAGTGGATAAACCTCTCATTTTCTAGTTGAGAACATTTTCAATGATTCCATTTGGCCAGCTCCAAATGGCACATCAAATTCTTTACTTTTGCTCTTACTTTACCTTAGAAACCATTTTTTGCCCATTACTAGTCCATCAGCTCCTTGTGAAATTGTTGGATTAATGCTCTGATTACTTCACATATAGTCCATTGACATTTTCTGAATGGAGAAGGGAAAAAACTCTACTCGACAAAGGTTATAAAATTTTTTGTTTGGGGGGCGTTTAGTAATTAACTTGCACATGCAGAAGTTAACTATTATCATTCTTGAGTTAAACAAAGAAGTGTTTTTTGTTTGTTTTGAAGTCTCATTCTTTCATCAAGATTTTTAAAACTCTCAACATGAATTCATAATGCATAATCAGTCTATCATGAATGAGCACTGGAATAGTCTCAGAGTATAAGATACAGCTAGCTCTGTCTGCCAAAGAATCAGTTACATGTGGTTACTTCAAATACTCTAAATACTTTGGAGTCAAGTAAACCTGAATTCAGAGGAAAGCTTTATCATTAACTTAAAGTATAATGTTGGGTAAACTCTAAACCTTATTTTTTTAAGTTCTAAAATGGGAATGCAACATAAAATTCTTAAGGACCCTGTAAAGAAAAAATAAATTCTTGCAATTAATTATTCTGATAACACTCGCAGGGTCAACTGCTTTCATTGTTCCTGACACTTAGCTCAAAACATTGTAAATAGTAAATTCTCTCTACGTGAGTCTATGAAGGGAAAGAAATTTAGTGACTGAACTTGAGAAGCTGGTGCTTGAATTTTCATATCTGTGTTATTAGACCTTTGAATGATTTTTCTTCATTAAAACAGTCTCATTTCCATTACATTTTAAATAATTTCCTTAGAATTTCTAATCCACACTTGGCATTCTTGCTAGTCCTTACCATTTTTATAGATTTATTCCCTTTTGCCTTTATTTTCCTTAATTTTTGTGGAAATTTGGAATGAAGGAGGAAGATAATTGGGTGATATTACTCTATCATGGTGACCTAAAAGTCTCAATGTATATTATTTTTTTACTTTTTTTATTTTTCAAATTTTATTAAATTCTACTTAGTTGAGGGCAGCTGGGTGGCTCAGTTGGTTGGGCCTCTGACATTTGATTTTGGCTCAGGTCATGATCTCAGGGTCATGGAGCCCCACATTGGGCTCTGCGCTCAACATGGAGTCTGCTGGTCCCTCTTCCTCTGTTCCTCCCTGTTCTCGTGCACTCTTCCTCTTTCTTTCTCTCTTTTTCTCTCTCTCTCAAATAAATAAATAAAGTCTTTTAAATAAATTCCAGTTAGTTGACATATAGTGTAATATTGACTTTGGAATAGAATTCAGGGATACATCACTTGCATATAGTATCCAGTATATTCTAATTTAGATGATATATATCCATCTAGTTTCTTGGTTGGGGAGTATAGCTGTAATTTCAAATTTTCTCAGCCCTGGAAAGAGAAGTCTCTCAGAGTTGACAAACAAAATGACAATGCTTCACAGAGAAGACCCTCTGTGGTAGATTCCTAAGTCTTATGAAATTTACCCACCCTGCCAGAGACAACCTGTGGGATTTTTTTTTCCAAAAACAGAATGCATGTATAAGGATATACTTTAGCAGTTAAATTTCCAAAAGATAAAATACAGACATGTGATCATTGAGTTGAATGGTGGACATGGACACAAAGGGAGGATTTACCAAGCAAAGTAACAGTTCTTCAAAAAGGAGCTTCAACAACTTTTTCTTTTAGTACTAAAATGCTGTTCTTTCCAATTCTGGTAAATAATCATAATGACTGTCCCAATTAGTTGAATTTACATAAATCTATTTAATGCTGTATACGTCCAAGACATTGTGTTAGACAATATGAAGAACAGAAAGAAAAAAGGAAATAGCTTTTGTGTGTATGGAGTTTACAGTCAGAGTCAGAGAACTGAATATACAATATATATTTTTTAAAAGAGGAATTCATATATACTAAATGTATATTTATTTGCAAAGCTGATGTTCTCTACTTTATTGACGTGAATACAGGAGAAGTCAAAGATTCATAGAAAATGGTCCAAAGCAATAGGCAGAGATGCAAGACACAGAAGTGGGGAGAGAAATAGGTTGAGTGAAGATAAATCAAGGTAGGAATCTGAAGAACATTACAGAATGGAGGGACACCTGCTGACCGTAGAGCAATCAGTTTGGTCTTTTTGCTGTTGCTACCTTATAACTTCCTTCCCCATGAAAGAGAATGTACACAATTTAGAAGATTAAATGTTACACCTTGAGTATACATATATGTAGCATTTGAGTACTAGGAATCACACCCTAGTGTGCCATTTTATGCTATTAGAGCAATAAATGTTTTGAACTAGACTCAGAGGTGAAAAGGCTCTCCAGAGAACCTTTTAAATGTTCAAATTCAGGACATGGTTTTTCTATCTCCAGAAATGAATAAACTCCCAAAGGAGAGAATCCAAAATAAATAAATCAATAGGAGGGTGGGAAAAATAGCGGACCAGCTACTAGGATGGTGTTAGGAACTTGGCAATTTGATCAATTCAGTTTGCTGAGCATACATAATACAGAGTAGGAACAAACGGAGATCAAGGAGACCAAACTGCAACAGCTCTTACACAAAAGGTATCAGTAGAGGAGTGTTTATTATAAAGCCGATGGAGCTTAATTTTATTTTATTTACTTATTTTTTAAAGATTTTACTTATTTGACAGAGAGAGAGAGCACAATCAGGGGAGCAGCAGGCAGAGGGAGAGAGGAAAGCAGGCTCCCCACTGAGCAAGGACCCCCCCCCCCCATGTGGGACTCGATCCCAGGATCCTGCATGAACTGAGCCAAAGGCAGAAGCTTAACTGACTGAGCCACCCAGGCGCCCCTAAAGTTAATGGAGCTTAATTTTAAAGGTGCTTCATTTCTACTGTCCCCTTCCACGGCTCTGGGATGGGCTCTAACACTATATTCATAGAATTTTATGTCTTGAAAAATTTGCAAAATTAAGTCATTGTAACCAAAGTTAGTTAATATCACTGTCTCTTTCCTCTCCAACTTTCACTGTCACGGGGCTCCTTCCTATCAAGTCAATCAGCTTTGGAGTAGCCTCATTATTGGGACCTAGCTAGAGGAAGGTTGAGCTGCACATGTTTTATTTTAGAAGGAGAGCATCCATGATTCTCAGTTACTTCTTTGTTATTAGTTAATTTATTTATAACCACCATGGTGTAGCAATTAAAAAAAAATCCAATTACAGCCAGTATATTCAACCACCTATTGTACCAACTCAGTTGTGTGTCCAATTTTGTTTTTATTTTGCTTAATGAGGATCTTCAGAATTGTGTAAACTTCATGACCTGCAAAACCCTGGATGAAACATAATTTCCAAAATGGAGAAGTTGATAACCCACTCAGAGGGAAAGAACAGATCCCAAGAAATCAATGTGAAATAAAAACTAATACAATATGAGAGTATTATTATCTCTGGGTTGGGAATGAGGAGACGTAATTTCTTGTCTCAGAAGTGTAGGCATAATAAATTAATATAATAGACATAATTTCATCTCTTCAGGCTTCGGTTGTATTATCTGTACAAATGAAAAGCTTAATCCAACGTATAACCGCCAAACACTGGTCCTTGAACTAATCTTCATCATAAAGTTTTTAAGGACAATTCACTCATTCACACATGCCTAGAATGTTCACTGAGTATCTACTACATGTCTGACGTTGCTAGGTACTAGGGATGCAGGGACTGATTTCCTGCCCCTGAGAGCCTAGTGCTTTGGGGAGTGGGATGGGGGCAGAAACATTAAACAAATAATCACAGAAACGCATACAAAATTACATACTGTGTGTAAGTACTACGAAGATAAAGCAGAAAGAGCCACAGGAGAGTACAATAATTAACTTTTCTGAAGGAGATCAGATAAAGCTTCTCTAAGAAAGTGTCATTTAAACTGAGATATAGATGAACAGGAGGTAAGTAATGATAATTAGAGATTAAAGGAGGAGGCTGAGAGCCTTTCAGGCAAGCGGCAAAGCATAAGTAACATCGGGAAGCAGCGGCAGGAAGTACAGCATATGAAAGCGGTGGTCTCCCAATTTAGTTTGATTATGTACAACAAGCAGTTAAAAAAATCTGACCACACTATTAATGTTTGTTTCTTCATCCATGAGTAGGATACACATACTCTTGTATTTGTATGATGTATAACAAAATATATAATAACAAAATAACAAAAATATAAGTGTTTCGATATTACATGATGGGTACAGAAAACTTTCCATTCTAACAAAAAAAAAAGTACTATTGCAAAATAGATTATACATTTTTATTTTTGAGACTCTTGGTTTAGTTCTTTGTGATACAGTGATTAAAAGTCTTTTTTTTTTAAAAGATTTTTTATTTATTTATTTGTTAGGAAAGAGAGAGAGTGAGAGAGAGCATGAGAAGGGAGAAGGTCAGAGTGAGAAGCGGACTTCCCATGGAGCTGGGAGCCCGATGTGGGACTCAATCTCGGGACTCCGGGATCATGACCTGAGCCGAAGGCAGTCGCTCAACGAACTGCGCCACCCAGGCGCCCGATTAAAAGTCTTTCTATGGTCAATTTATTTTGACTAATTTTAATGGCTATTATAGCTTCAAAACAAAATAGTCCACAAAGGAGCATATCTAAATAGGAAAATTACATGATTAGCTAGACTAAGAAAATTACAACTTTGATTTTAAAATCCATTTGCCCAATAAGCAAGAGTTTTTCTTAAAAATTGCCTAACAATTTGTGATTTCCTGGCATCAGTCAGTTGTCTAGAAAACTGACCAGAGCATGTTGAATATTCAATTTTTAACAAATGAATCTAAAATCCACAGAAATTCTGTATATAAAAAATTCTAAAAGATTAGAAAACTGCCTCCATAGACAAAAAGTGTGCAGAGACGAAAACATTTATAGGTGGTACAATCACATAACTTCCGGCATCTATACAATAATGATGGAAACACTTCTAAACATCTGTCTTCAAAGGAGCTCTATCCATAGCAAGAGTTTCCTTGAAAGAGAGTATTATTAGTCGTTTCACTCATTAAAACATCAAAGTTACTTCAAATAGGCTAGGCAATTTTAGTTTTAAAAAATGATTAGTAGATCTGAAACTGAAGAGAATGATTTGACAGAAATGAGCACATTTTTTTTTTTTGAAAAGAAAGACTTAGGAATTTGTCTTTATGTAGAATAATTCTAAGAATTTTGCCATGTGTTAACTAGCAATCTTTGGACATCACAGATCTTGATAGTCACTGACCATCTTATTTCCGTAGATCTATAAACACTCTATTATAAAAAGCAATGTTTTTAAAAACCAACCCCAGTAAAACCTTACTAAAAGGGTAAACCTTTTTTTTTTTTTTTTAAGAAAGCTTGTGTTGCATGAACTGCAGTGCTTTAAAATATTCTGGAAATGGACAGAAGAGTAACAGTGAAGCCATCTAGCAGTGCAGGTTTGCAAGCACCCCCTCTTTCCCCCAAGAGCTCCTCCACTCTGTGATGGGGCACCCTCTGACCAAGGTATCAAGGCAGTAATCCTCACTGAAAATGTCAGTGAAGTCTACTTTAACAGTTTTGTAGATAAACATTAAATATCAAAATAAATCCTAATATTTTCACCATCACCTCAATGTAATATCATCTTGTGACCTCCAGAGTCTTTCTTTATCTCATTTTGTACACCACTGCTCTGGACCCAAAGAAAGTCTGGGAAGTTGGAGGGCAAAAGGCAAGGGGACTGAGAGACACGGCTGGTTGAGAAGGCAGGGCAGAGTGTGTCCTGATAGGACATGTTATCGATCACTTCACAAACAACAGGAGTGACAACTGACTACTGCGCTTCACAAAATTTTTAGAAAATTAAAATATATCTACCAGGTTGTCCTTTATTCTGTTTGTATTATTATTCATATTAACATTGGGGTTAAATTTTTTTTAAAGATTTTATTTTTATTTGTTAGAGAGAGAAAGAGCACAAGCAGGCAGAGGCTGAGGGAGAAGCAGGCTCCCCGCCGAGCAAGGGGGGTGGAACCTGATACGGGACTCAATCCCAGGACCCTGGGATCATGACTTGAGCCGAAGGCAGCGGCCCAACCAACTGAGCCACCCAGGCATCCCGAGGGGGAAAAAGTTATAATAATTGTACTTTCTTTTTTGAAAAAGTTATAATAATTGTACTTTCTTTTTAACTTTATTTTATTGGGGTACGAAACATAACACGAGATCTACTTCTTAACAAATGTTTATGTGTCTGGTACGTAATTGTCGCTGCAGGTATAAAGTTGCACAGCAGATCACTAGAGCCTATTCATCTTCCTTAATTGAAACTCGATGCTCATTGATTAGTAACTCCCCATTTCCCACTACCTTGAGCCCCTGGCAACCACTATTCCACTCCTCGATTCTACGAATTTGACCGTTTTAGATACCTCGTACAAGTGGAATTACATGGTATTTGCCTTCCTATTACTGACTTATTTCACTTAGCGTAGCATCTTCAAGGTTAATCCATCTCGGCACATACTGAAGGATATTTTTATCTTCTTAAAGGGCTAAATAGTATTCCATTGCATGTATACGCCACATTTTCTTTATTCATTAATCTCTGTTTAAAGTGTTGGACTCCATGAAAAACGGAGCGGTCTTTGTTCTCTTCAACCTCAATGTTTTTACTATATTGTTTTAAAAATTTAATCTTTGTAACACAAATGTCTGAAGAGCCACTAGTCTACATAAAATCTATGATCTATTTTATTCTCTAAAATTCTGGGTTTAGGGGTACCTAGGTGGCGCAGTCGTTAGCCATCTGCCTTTGGCTCAGGTCATGATTCCAGTGTCCTGGGATTGAGTCCCAAATAGGGCTCCCTGGTCAGTGAAGAGTCAGCTTCTCACTCTAACCCTCACCCTGCTTGTGCCTTGTGTGCTCTCTTGTGCTCTCTCTCTCTAAGAAATAAAATCTTTAAAAATAAATAAATAAACAAATAAATAGATAGATAAATAAAATTCTGGGTTTACATACTTGGAAAAAAGGACTGAAGTCCATGTGGAACGAGCCATTGCATTTTTGCTGTGGTTTAAGAATAGAAATAAACTGCCTTTGTATAAAATGGTTACCTATCATTAAAGATGCCACACAAAGTTTTGTGTGTTTCCCAAGGGTTTGGACAACCCACAGATTACACCACGCTTTCCGGTCAGCTTTCTAGTAGCTATTATGCTGGATATGTTCTTAGATATCCTTCATCAAGTGTGCTGATAAGTACTTGAAGCTTTTAGAAAAGCGTAGTGTACCAACTGAAAATCTTCCAGAAAAAACTGAAATATGTACCTACATTTTTCAGGTTTCCCAAAATTGATTATTCTGGAAGTAAGAAATCTCGGGAACCGAATGAAAGCCAGATTTCACTTTTTGCATGTTTGCTGTCATATAGGCACATCCTACACGGCAATGACTCTGTCAAGTATAAATATATTTATGGAACTTATATTCTCTGGCATTATCCAGAAGAATAAAAACCCGAACCTGCATGGAACTTGTTTTTATAGTAACTGAGTAACTGATGGTTGTCAAGTTGTCAACAAGAGCCAAACAAAACAAAACAAAACAAAACAAAAAAGAAGCAAAAAAACCCAAAAAACTGTAAGGTTTAACTGGGTTTTGTTTCAATAAATCCATCAATACGATACTTCCTAGAATAAACTTAGATATTAATATTAGCACTTGTATTTGATATTGAATTCTCCAGATAAGTTACAGCAGTGTAGTAATGTAATAATTTCAGCAGGAAGATTTCATTTACACATAGCTACAATGAGGCCTCATGCAACCAAGACCTCATCATTTTTACCAAGTTATTTGTGACATGTACTTCCCTAAATGATATCAGAGATAATTCACAGTAAACCTCACTTGTCAAAAAAAGATATCTAGAGTATAGTGTGTCTTGATATCACTTTTATTTTAGAAGAACAAATATAGGAACCACTATAAATTGTCTGTGTTATTTGTAGGTGCTTATGTTAATCTTAAACTGTGACTTTCACCAAGCTTTCACGGTTCCCATCAAAGATTTTCCACAAACTGTGCCATGACTAAAATATAACCACTCAAATTTTTAAAGGGAGCACAAATTTGTGGTGCAAAGGAATTTTTAAAAGGATAAAGTTAGGCATTATTATTAGGTACAGTAATAAGATATGATAGGCCATATCTGGGCAAAGAGCTAAAAACCAACAGGAAGCTGTGAGCCCTACTAACGCATTCCATTTCAAATTTCATTTTCTTAAAAAGCTACAAAAGAAAAAAATATTTTACCTTCTACATAATTGTGGACTCAAAAGACATTGCTTGCTAACTTGTAGTAATAAAATACTTTAAACATATTAAATAAAAATTCCTTAAAATATTAAGCATTGTAGAAGCAGTAATGTGGATTTTGATTGCTATAGTCTAGACTTCAAAAGCATTCAATTGGAAATCTTAAATTCTGTTATGAAAAAGCCCTTGAGTGCTCTATTTCTAATGGAGAAGTAAACACAATAAAGTATAAGCAGCAGTTTTTAGCAGAAAATGAATACAGTTTATTCATAACTTCATTAATTGAACTGAATTTATAATTACCCAGTTCATGGACTATACTCATTATTATATGTTCCATTTCCCAGGGAGATGAACTATTAGTCTACTAACTCAATAGTTCGGAACAGTGCAGAATCACTAGTTCTCTTTTATTTAAAGTTCCCTTTTACACAGAATATTTCAACATATTACAAATATAGGGGTAAGTATTTGGTTATGAATAAGCATATCTATGAAAAATTATCTTATAAGCAAATCTCAAATTCTTTAGCATTTGAATTGTTAGAGTTTTTAAAAATTCAGATCCACAACAGCAAAGCTCACATAATGTAAGGTTATGACCGGCCTTAATGAGGTTATGGAAAGTAAGGAGAAGTATCTTCTACCAAGGAAAATAGGCATTTAAATGCTGAGTTTTTAAATGTTCTTCTATAGTCTTAATATAAAATTAATCCTGTCCTTGGATAATTATATTTTTCTCAAAATGTTTGCTACATTCTCCATCTCGTCCCAAACAATATAAAAATTGTCCTTCCATTTAGTCAAACTGATCTCTGTCTCTTCTGACTACAGTGTTTTAAAGTACAATTGAGGGAGCAATGCTGCTTGAGGACTAGAAGATTGCTTAGTGGTAAAGTAAGTCTTTTTCAAACTCAAGGAAATTTTAGCCATAAGTAGTTTGAATTCCCATTCTTGATGATGCAGGCATCTGAACCAGCCAACTTTGATGCTTGTAAATACAGTGTATCACCAGTAATTATAAATTAAAGTGGGCATGTAAGCTGTATAATTAATAATATAATCTTGAAATTCAATCCCCACAGAGAAATATTTAGGGCACTTAACACCAGATATATGATCGCAAACCAAAATCCCCCTCCCAAGTTCTGAGAACATAAGAGCTTACTATGTTTTGTCCATGTTTTAAAAAATAAATTTCATCACTCAAAGGTAACTGCCTTCTCTGAATTTCTATTGTTCCACTGATCTATGTGTCTGCTTTTGTACCAGGACCCATACTGTTTTGATTACTATGACTTTGTAGTATAACAAAGGAATTATTCTTTTTGTTTGGTTCTTCTTTCAAGATTGCTTTGTAGAAACATTATTTACAATAACCAAATTATGGAAGCAGCCAAAATGTCCATTGATGGATGAATTGATAAAGAATAGGTGATGGGGAGGCACCTGTGTGGCTCAGTTGGTTAAGCGGCTGACTACTAATTTCAGCTCAGGTCATGATTTCAGGGTCCTGGGATCGAGCTCCCCATCAGGCTCCATGCTCAATGGGGAGTCTGCTAGAGATTCTCTCTCACCCTCTCCGGGTGCCCCTCCCCCTGGTTGTGCTCCCTCTCTCCCTCTAAAATAAGCAAATTAATCCAAAAAACAAAAAAAAAGATGTGGTGTATATATATACAATAGTGTATTACTCAACCATCAAAAAGAATGAAATCTTACCATTTGCAGGAACATGGGTGGAGCTAGACAGTATTATGCTAAGTGAAATAAGTCAGGGAAAGCCAAATACCATATGACTTCACTCATATGTAGAATTTAAAAAACAAAAACAAGCAAAGGAAAAAGAGAGGGAGGAAGGCCAAAAACAGACTCTTATCTATAGAGTTAAGAACAAACTGATGGTTACCAGAAGGAAAGGTAGGTGGGGGGATGGGTGAAATAGGGGATTAAAGAGTGCACTTGTCGTGATAAGCATTGGGTGATGTAGGGAAATGTCGAATGACTATATTGTACAACTGAACTAATATAACACTGCATGTTAACTAACTGAAATTAAAATAAAAATTTAATAAATGTTTCAAAAGTAACTGCCTGCTCCAAATTGCGAACAATATTTTAGTGGCTGAATCTAGTGACTTCTTATTGATGTTCCTTTCTTAGCCTCTCTGAAGGCTCTGGAACTGTTGATCACCCCTTCTTTCTATAAACTCTCTTGGCTTCCTAGATGTTACTCTGTTCTATTCCTTTTTCTTCTTTGAACGTTCTTTCTCAATTTCCTCTATTAACATCTTCTTCTCAATATCCCTATTGAATTATATTTTATCTATTTTTCTGCTTTAGGCTTTAAGTAATAAATGCTGGCAACCTTATTGGTACACATTTTTTAAACTATACTACCTGAATATATTATAGGTACTTGTAATTCAATAGAACCAAAACTTGCCACATTATTCGTCCTTCTCAACAGCCCTTCTTTCTAAGAATTATTTAAAGACATTATCAAGCATCTAGCAGGTTTTCCTTATCTCTTTTTCTAGTTCATTACCAAAAAAAATTTTACGTTGTCTGTATCTCTAATCCTCCCAGACAATCTTATTCTCTGCAAACGGAGGGATTTTTCTAGAATACAAATCTAACCTTGTCACACCTCTGCTTAAAATATTTCAATTGGCCATCAAAATATAAAGATGATTTCTGAAATCTTTAGCATAGAATTCAAGACTTTTTGTAATGAAGCTCTCCTTTGCCCTCTCTGGATAGCATCCATTCACTTGTTCATTCATCAATTTGTTTATATCTTTTAGGCTATTAGGCACCAAGATTATGAGGCCAGAAATAATACACACAGTACTTTCCCCCACAGATCTTTTAAACTTACCCATTTCCACTGTACCCACATGGACCATTCTACCTCTAAGAAATGTCTTGATCTTTCGGGCATTATGCCTTTGCCCCTGAAATTTTCACTTAATTGATTGTCCTTGAATTCTCTGGCCATCTCATGGTGTCCTACTCATCCTTAGAGTGATTGAATTTGCAGCATCTTTCTTCAAGTTATAAGTATTTTCTTCTACTTAAGATCTAGTAGAATGTTCTCCAAACTTCCTATTAATTAACTATAATTATTTAATATTATATAGAAACTAGTATATAATATTACATTGACATATAGTACTATGTATTATACGGATGAAAAGAAGGTCTTTGGAGTTAGTAAAAATCACTTGCAAGTCCTGACTCTGTCATCTATTATCTGTGTGATTTATTCTAGGAAAATTACTTAAGCTGTCTGTGTTCCTCTTTCTTGGTATATGAAAAAGGCTTAATGGGTCTAGTTATATATCTTAATCAAGATACCTAAATTTATGTCTCTATCTCTGCAAATCCATTTACTGCTGTCATATATCTTTGATCAGTGCATTTTATTTAAGGGCAGAGATTCTGATACATAGATAACGTATATACAGTTGATTCAAGGCATCTTATAAAATACATACCAATACCCATATATGATTATACCCATGTCCCTGTCCTCAACAGTGTCCACTTTGCTTGATTAAGGTGCAGACATTAATAAGATTGGTTGGGTTAAATAACCAGCAGTGTTTATAACAAAATAGAATGTGTGCTTTTAAGCAATACCGTTAAGACACTAGGCAGGTCATTTAACTATTCTGAACTTCAGTGTCCTAATTTATAGAATGAAAAAGTAGTAGTAGAGTTCTTTTCAGTTCTAAATTCTCATTCTGAAATTTAATTCCATAATCCATAGAACTCTGGTTATATAAGTAGTGCCATAATAATGATACCAGAAACTCTGATAGTGCTTCATTGATTTTAAAAATTTTATATGCTTTATCTATTTTATACTAATGATTTTGTGAGATGAGTAAGTTGTTACTATTATCTTTTGAGATGAAAAAACTAATGATAATACCCAAATGATGCAGGCATATCAGATAGCTAGTTAAAATTAAGTCTTCTGTTTTCCTTCTGCTATGCTAGTAGTTTCCAACTAATGGGCTCGGGACCCCATGGAGGTCTCAGGTCTCTAAATTTTACATTTTATAATACTTAATAGGAGCAATATTTGCAGTTGTGGGTGTGGGAATTTTTTTAACACTTTGTTTTTTTTCAATCATAAGAAAAATCTACCTATTCACCTATCTATCTACTCTTGATATTTGCTTTATGATTTTATGACAGGTGACATAATGTAGTTTGAAAGAAAAGAACAGACCAAGCATCCAAACAATTCAAATTCCCATCTCTGTTCTTCCTCCTGCTTAGACAGTCTGCTTTTTATCTACATCCAATTTCCTATGTGTGGAACAGAAAATAGCAGCCACTCAATGAATTATCCATGATGATACATACATATATAAAAGAAAATTAGAGCAAGCCCAAAGTCATATCTGGCCACTCATTTCAATCCTCTACTTTTTATTCTAGCTTTTTCTTTTTCTTTTTTTTTTTTTTAAGATTTTATTTATTTACTTGAGAGACAGAGAAAGTGAGAGAGAGCATGAGAGGATAGAAGGTTAGAGGAAGAAGCAGACTCCCCATGGAGCTGGGAGCCCGATGCGGGACCCGATCCGGGAACTCAAGGATCATGACCTGAGCTGAAGGCAGTTACTCAACCAACTGAGCCACCCAGGCACACCATATTCTAGCTTTTTCTTAAACTGATTAAAGCAGTAAAGATGCTAATTTATTGTGTAAATTAAGGTTCTTACCATTTCTGAAAGTGTGCAACCAGATAAGGACCTAGAGAGCAAAGTCATGGCCAGAAATGGGGCAGCCATGGATTTCAAACTGCAGAATGTCATTATGCCACCAGCACATCTGGTAGAAACATGGATGTCCTCATAAATAAGACATTTCTGAGCTATTTTCCACTGGGCTGTGACTTCCTTAAATAAGCATCTGCTTTTAATTCACCTTTATGTCCACAATATTCCATTGCAGGACACAGAGTGGGTATATAATTAATATATTTTGGAAAAGTAGGAAGAATATGGAATCCCAGCTTACATGTGTGAAATTGGGCAAAATACTTAATCATATCCCTTATAACATGGTACTAATGATAGTTACTTCACAGGATTATTTTAACTTTTAAATATGCTGGGCATTTGTTTAATGCTCAATAAATGTTAATTTTCCTTCCATTAATCTTGAATGACTTAAAGAATATTTGTTATTTTAGGTAGTTTTTTTTTTTTTTGAGTAAAGACCCTAATCTATTAGTGTGCATAGAACATACTAGAAATAGCAAAAACGTTTGTGATTATAGTTCAAAATAATTTAAAAGGGTCATTGATGTAGGGAAATAGGCTCAGGATAAAACTACATGAATAGAATGAGGTCATCCTGTTAAAGACTTCAAATTCCATTCTCAATAATTTCAATTTTTCCTTCTAAGAAATGGGAAAGTATTATGTTGACCAATGCCAAACTTAAACTTATGATTTAGAAATAGTTCGTGGGCAAGAGTTTAAAGTTAACTTTGAGGGTACCTATCCTCATAGAGGTCCAGACAAGACATGATGAGGGCTCTGGATGGAGCCACTGGCACTGGGAATGGAACAGAGTAGATGGAGGTGAAGCCAATCTAGGTGCTATCTTGGTAGGACTTGACAAAAGATTAGATGTAAGGAATGCAAGAGCAGAAGGATATAAGGGTAGCTCAATGTTTCTAATTTTATAACTAGGTGAATGACTGCTATTGATATTCACTAAGATAAGAATAATTTATATGACCATATAGCTGGAGGAAGGTTCATTGGAAAACAATGATAATAATTCAGTGATAAAATATAACTACCATTTATTAAGTATCCAAACTGACACCTGCCTGATCTTATTTAACCTTCAGACTGCTTCTTTGAGATGGATGTTATTTTTTTCCGTTTTACATGTAAGAAAAATGAGGCTTAGACATATTGACTTGTATAAATTTACTGAACTGAGTGAAAATTTGAGTACATGTCTGCTTCTAAAGATTAAGTCTATAAATAATATGTTGCATTATGTGTCACTTAAGATTTGGAAAACTAGTTTAATGAGGAAAAAGCAAAACATTTGGCATTATTTAGCCCAGAGAAGTAAAAGCATGTTAACAGTATGAAGCTTTTTTGTATGGAAATTGGAAAATTGCCTTTGTTATAGAAGGCCAAAAAATATCAATATTTTGGAGTTGGATGGAAGTCAAAACAGGTAAGTTATTAAGAACTCATTAAGTCGAAGAAATGTAAGACATCAGAATTAAAATGAGAATTTAAAAGGTTGAAAACCACATCTTTGGAGAATGGTGTATAACAGTGTAAAAATTGTCCTGCTAGATTCACATTCTAAGAATAGTACTCCGGAAAATGTGGGAGGAAATGTATGGCTGTTTTTGTTTTGGAAATTGTTTAATGTCTTACACATTTTGCCTAAAAGCATGCAAGAGGTTGTTGTCCTATTAGATAGGAAAGAAACAGCTCTTATACAAATCAGTAAGTAAATTAAAAACTGCAGCAGTACAATAGGCCAAAAAAGTCCCATGACCAAGCAAGGCACAAAAGAAAGAATACAAATGACCAATACATATATGGTGAACACCCTATCTATTATTAATCAAATAAAGGAAAATTTAAAAATAATATAGCATTATTTATTAAATTTGCAAATATATTTATGATAATATTGTCCTCTAGGGTAAGGAAAAATAGCTTTTGATGGAAATATTAATTAGAAATAATCATGGCAATAATAATACTAAACACTTGTAAGAGTTTCCTCTCTGACAGGTACTCTAATGATTATTTTGCCTATTTTATCTATTAAATCTTCATGGCCATCAGATGGAGTAGTTCTATGAATCACCATTGTACAAATAAGGAAACTTACCCACATGGAATCAGCCTGTGGTCACATAGTCAGACTGAATCAGAGCCTGCATTCTACTCTCCTGAATACTCCATTCTTTTTTTTTAAAGATTTATTTTATTTAATTGAGACAGAGAGAGAGAGAGAATGAGAGGGGAGAGGTCAGAGGGAGAAGCAGGTTCCTCTCAGAGCAGGGAGCCCGATGTGGGACTCGATCCCGGGACTCCAGAATCATGACCTGAGCTGAAGGCAATCGCTTAACCAACTGAGCTCACCACCCAGGCGCCCTGAAAACTCCATTCTAACTGACGGGTACCTAAATAATTAATGAAATGTGCAAACCCTTTACCTCAGCGATTCAAGAATTTCTCTCAAAGAAATGATTAAAGCTTTGATAAAAATTGATGTATGAGAGTAGAGTGTCACATTTTATATAATAGTAAGAAATCAGAAACAAGCCAGAGCCCAGCAATTGAGAATATTTAATAGTAATGAATCAATACAGTGGATGCAATCTGTATTATAATACTTAGAGGATTATTTAATTTCATGGGGGATGATTATATTATGTTTAATTAGTAAGGAAATTGCAGAAGAGTCTATATAGTATTATTATAATCTCTATGAACACAAACCTATATAAACACACACACACACACACTCCTGAAATATTGGGAGGTTTCTTCATAGAAATGTTACAATGTTCTTCCCTGAGTACTTAGGGTATTGGTGATATTTAACTGCATGTCTGTACATTCTAATTTTTCCAAGGTGAGTATGTTAAAACAAACTGTCTCTTTATCACTATCACAAGCTCCACACAGGTAACTCTTCATGATACAGGAGATCTGAACAAATCCAATGAAACATGAAGGTCAAAAAAAGCATAACTCAGTCAACAGGGTGAAAATCTGCATCTTTTAACAAACATCTGAAATGTTACTCAAGGACAAAGCAGACTTCTTCTGAGTAAACAATGGAGTAAACAATGGAAAACTACTGTCTTCATTTCCCACAAATGTTTCTGCTACCACTTGCTTTTAGTGGTTCTGGGAGTCTGTCTAATCCCTGGGTGTCCTAAATGATGGCACTCTCACAGCTTCCTGTGGTAGATAGATTATTCTAAAAACTCACAGTTTTTATAGCCAGAGGACCCTTTCTTGAGAATCCATTCTAAAGCTTCTCCTGCAATTTCCTCCTGTTCTGTCTTCCTTGCATCTTAGTAATTATTGATTGTTTCTAACTTCTGCAGACTGACTCATCCTGTAGGTGTTTATGGCAGCAACCTGTGTTCTCAGATATTTCCTCTGCACTCGAACTCTTTCGTACCCTCGTCACCTTAGTGTGACTTCTCTGTACGTCCTCCAATTGAGTTCAAGTGTACGTCGTTTTCCGTCGTGCTTAGAGCTCTCATTCATAGTGAAGATAATTAAAAATATCTTTTTTAGAAAAACGCTAAGAGCTGGTCAGGCTATGATTTACGACTAGTCACTTTTTGGCCCTGAGAAAATGTACCCAAAATATGAACATAATGAGTTAGGCTTCACTTTGTTTAGTCAGCAGAAATCTGAGCAATTTATTTTCCGTGGATGATTAGAATGCTTTACTGCAAAGCTTATTGACCTTTCAAGCTGACGTTCTCGCCAGACAGTGTGACATTCTGCCCAAGCCTGTGATCCATGAGGTTTCCCCCATAGGTTGTCTTTAGGAGGAGGAGGAGGAAGGAAAATGTGCTGATGGCACCCAGGGATTGTTTTGCCTATTTTTGCAAGACTGTGTGAAATCTGCCTTTTTGGGAAATAGGGAACCAGACAAGCTTGGAGATAAAGCCAAATCTGCCACCCAGCAGCAGTTGACCAGCGGTGTGTCGGGTAAACTCTGCAAACCTTTGTTTCTCTGCTTATAAGAAGAAGATACTGGGGGTGCCTGGGTGGCTCAGTGGGTTAAAGCCTCTGCCTTCGGCTCAGGTCATGATCTCAAGGTCCTGGGATCGAGTCCCACTTTGGGCTCTCTGCTCAGCAGGGAGCCTGCTTCCCCGCCTCTCTCTGCCTGCCTCTCTGCCTACTTGTGATCTCTCTGTTAAATAAATAAACAAAATCTTTAAAAAAAAAAAAAAAAGAAGATACTGATCTACCATATAGTATTTCTGTGACTATTAATTAAAGTAACAAAGTATTTTTTTATTCAGAATCTCTTCTGTGAAAGTTTTTTGAATGAAATAAGGAGGTAATTAACTTTTGCACTTCATACTCTTCTCAAGGGTATAATGACGGTCCTTAGACAAAGATCCAGATCTTATTGGTAAGTGCTGCAATGATGCTCAGTTTCTTTCTACACTTTCCATGGTTTTAAATGTTCATTTCAATCCAAATGAATGTTATTTTCAACCAGAAATGATATTAACTTATTTCATTTGTTATTAGCATTGATCATGACAACAACTGCCATTCAACAAACCTTACTGGGAAAAGGATCCCTTATAAACAAAAATAGAAGTAGAACCAGAGAGTTATCTATCCATCCTAATTAGTAGGCACATATCACTATTTACAGACCTGCCACCTGATACTCTCCCACTGTCCTTTAGCACAGATGCATCTGTTTGCTTTCTAAATGCTGTCATCAATAATGTCAAATTATATAAAATCATCCATCTTGACAGTATTCCTTCACTTTCCCTAGGCTTTCTTATTTTATTTTTTATTTTTATTTTTTTAAATGTTTTATTTATTTATTTGACAGAGAGAGAGATCACAAGTAGGCAGAGAGGCAGGCAGAGGGAGAGGGGGAAGCAGGCTCCCTGCTGAGCACAGAGCTGGATGCGGGGCTCCATCCCATGACCCTGAGACCATGACCCAAGCAGAAGACAGAGGCTTTAACCCACTGAGCCACCCAGGTGCCCCTAGGCTTTCTTATTTTAGATCATAGTTGGCCATCTGGTGACTCTGTATATTTTCTATAAGTTACATCCATGGACTTTGTGTCAGGCAGACCGGGGTATCTATTCCTAGGGTTAGCAAATGTACTATGCCCATAGGTAAATTACTTACCCTGTCTAGATTTACATTCTCTATCCATAATAACAGTCTTTAAGTGGTTATTCTAAGTATTTGTTTGGATGACATCGATAAATCATTTAGCAAAAATCTTGCCACATTTTAAGTACTCACTTTACCTCTTTTAATATCACTGAAACTAATCAATTTAAAAAGTATAATGCAGGGTGATGGTCATTGGGAAGGGTATGTGCTATTGTGAGTGCAGTGAATTGTGTAAGACTGATGAATCATAGACCCGTACCCCTGAAACAAATAATAAATTATATGTTGATAAAAAATTAAGTAAGTAAGTGTAATGCCTATATCTAATTTGGGAGCTATGACACTAAAAGCTCAGGAAATCCTGCCATTTGTGGCAACATGGATGGACCTGAAAGACATTATACTAAGTGAAATAAGCCAGACATAGAAAGACATCTACTCTACAATCTCACTTCTTCGTGGAATCTAAAATAGTCAAATCAAAAGAAACAGTACAATTGTGGCTCCCCAGGGCTTGGGCGAGGTGGAAAGGTGGGGTAGATAATGATCAGAGGGTACAGGGTTTCAGTAATCTGGAGAACTACTATACAGCAGAGAGCCTGTAGCTAATGATACGGTATTGTATACTTAAAAGTTGCTTAAAAGTCCATGAGGACTTATACTTAAGAGTCCATGAGGACTTCCCTTAATAATCCACCTTAGCAGCACCAATCTGAAGTGCTAACCATAGTAGTCAGTGTTCTTGCTGATTCTATGGCATGCTTGGCATTCTCAAGGACTCTCTCTTGGACTCCCAAATCATTGTACTACCTATTCCTCTTGTCTGCAGTACCAGTTTCCAGGCTGGTAGTGTTTCCTCTTCCATTTCTCTCTATCTGTTCTGAGTTTCAGCTAAATATTGTTGGTTTTTTTTTCTTTTATTGAAAAAAAATTTCTTCCCAATGATCACTGCAAGATTTTCATAAATGGCAGCTGCTCCCTCAAATCTGAGACAATATCATCCCAGGTTCTCTTTCCTTCCTTACCAGCTGTTTGTGACAAATATCAACATATTCTCCTTGGTTGTACATTTAGTTTTCTCTCTCTCAGCAAATAACCTTGATTCTATGTAACAAAAGTGACTGTAGACAGCTGATTCAGGAAACAAAACTTTTGACCCTGCGAACCTGGAATGGGCATTGAGGGGACTATATATGTCCACTAAGTCAAAATATATATATTATTACTTGTCATTTATACATCCATTCCTCTGTGGATGCCTTCCACTATCTTGTGATTATTTCATTCAGTTCCAGTGGATTCCATCTCATTCCTCATGGAAGATCTAGCTCAGTTTCTCCTTCCTCTTAAAGTCTTCAGTTTTCTCAAGTCCTCTCCTGCTTACTAACTCACGAAGAATAAGGCTATTTAATATGATATTGTAATGTAATTTGTACAAATTCTGACACGTGATTCCATGTATTTTTCAGGGCTTTCTCTAGCCTCAGAGGAAATGTGTTTTCCTTTAAACTTATATCCTCACATGAATTACTTCACAGCCTTAGACTGAACAAAAAAGATGATTGAGAAGACAAATAAAGAATTAACACAATGAAGATGAAGAAGCTATCTTAAAGATTGAGCAAAAGTTAGCCAGATTGTCTTAGTTTTAGACCCACCAAAAGCAGAGCCTAAGACTAAGGCTTATATGCAGGTAGTTTGTTTGGGAATTGATCCTAAGAAGCACAAGTAAGAGTAGGAGCAAAACAAAGAAGGTGGGAAAAATCATTGTAAGCGTATGTTATTGAGTTGGATATCAAAACCAAACACACTGGTGCTTGATTATGTGGAAATTTCTCAGGAACTTTTTACAATAGTCTCAAAACTAACCACCTAGAAGGTGAAGGAGGAAACATTTATTTATATCTCCTATTCATTAAGAATGGTATTTACCCAAAGAATACAAAAATGCTAATTTAAAAGAATACATGCATCCCTATGTTTATAGCAGCATTATTTACAAGAGCCAAGATATGGAAGCAGCCCAAGCATCCAACAATTGATGAGTGGATACAGAAGATGTTGTGTGTGTGTGTGTGTGTGTGTGTGTGCATATATATGTATGCATATATATGTAGGTAGTGTGTATGTGTATATAACACATATGTATACATGTGTATATATACGTGTGTGTGTATGTATATATTATGGAATATTATTCAGCCATAAAGAAGAATGGAGTCTTGCCATTTGCAATGACATGGGTGGAGCTAGAGAGCATAATGCTAAGCAAAGTACGTCAGTCAGAGAAAAATAAATATCATATGATTTCAGCCATATGTGGGATTTAAGATACAAGACAAATGAGAAAAAAAAGAGGGAACGAGAGAGACAAAATCAAGAAACAGACTCATAGACAACTGGTGGTTACATGTATTAACCAGGTGATGGGGATTAATGAGTGCACTTGTCTTGATGAGAACTGGGTGATATATGGAATTGTTGAATCACTCTATTTTATACCTGATACTAGCAATGTATGTTAACTGGAATTAAAATAAAAACCACGAAAGAGAGAGAGAGAGAGAGAGAGAGAAAGAAAGAAAGAAAGAAAGAAAGAAAGAAAGAAAGAAAGAAAGAAAGAAAAAAGAAAAGAAAAGAGAAGAGAAGAGAAGAGAAGAGAAGAGAAGAAAAGAAAAGAAAAGAAAAGAAAAGAAAAGAAAAGAAAAGAAAAGAAAAGAAATAAAAGAATGGCCCCCACAGTCACTGACTTCTGTACCCATTCATGACTATCAGGCAAATTTGCACTAGCATCTCACATGGCAGCATCAGAGACACCCACAGGCAGGATATGAAACATACACATACAGACCCGCATTTGCGTCAAACGCCTTGAAGCCACCACAGAATTATTGACACACAGTGTCTCAAGTCAGAAATGGGAGCAAGAGGGTTTAAAGAGACATACAAGAAATATCTGATTCACAGATCAAGGGAAGAAAGGTACCACACACATAATGAAAAACCATACAGTGATGTGAGCCAAGAATGGTTTAAAAAAAAAAAAAAAGTAACGCAGCAAGAATAGTCATCTAAAACCAGGTATGGTCAGACAAGAAACTGGAGAAGCTGATGGAGCTTTCATGCCATGCTAAGAAATTTGGAATTAATTCTATAATTAATGGGAAATAAATTAATGATTTAAAGGGATGTAATCATTGCAAATGTTTCCATCTGTAAAAAAGCAGTTGGGAAGAACCGGGATAAAAAACAATGTTGGAAAGCAATAAATGGAATAAATGGAATGAAGAAAAAAACCACCTGAAAAGTTGGGATTTTTGCTTCAACAAATGATATGTCAAGTCAGTGGTTCTAAACTAGGGGCAATTTTACCTTGCAAGGGACATTTAGCAATAACTAGACATTTCTGTTTGTCACAAACGGGAGGATGGTACCATTGGGGTGGCGCACAAGAAGGCTGCTCCATATTCAACACATGGAACAGCAATAACAAAGAATTATCCAGGCCCCAGAGTCAATGGTACCAAAGTGGAGAAAAAATAGATTGGGTATTTTCTTTTAGGTCAGCCAAAGGATGTAAGTACGCATATACTTATACATATACATAACTTGATGGCATTGAAGAAATAACAAAGTAATAAAGAATTATTAGAGCAAGATCCAGGGGCAGAGAGAAAACCAAAGAGGGTAAGGTTTTTATTATGCTAGTGTTGAAGTAAATTTGGTGAGAACATATACCTTAATAATACTGAATTTTCACCCCATGAACATGATACAACTCTATATTATTTACACTTTTTGAAATCTCTGTTAGCAATTATTTGTAGTTTTCAAGAGAGAAGTCTTTCATGTCTTTAAAAATATCTTCCTAAGTATTTGGAGTTTTATGGTGTTCTTATAAATATTTTTTTATTTCATCTTCCAATTGTTTGTTATTAACATATAAATAGAACTGACTTTTTGGATTGACCTTACTAAATTCACTTATTAATTATAGAATTAAAAACCTTGTAAATTTTTCTCCAGCAGATTTTTTTAATGCTCTTATAACCAGATAACTGAAAGCACCCTGTTGAATCCTAAAACTACTCACTCTGATTGTCAAGTTGTTTTCAGACATTTTTAAGTGGCAAAAACATTTACTCAAATGAAATTTTAACTGGTAGCCCAAACAAATGCAACAGATAAATCAGAGTTTCTCTGGCTCAAGTTTGTGTGAGATGAGGGAAATAAAACCTGGCCTACTTAGCCCAGGAACTACCAATGTGTATTATGTGGGAATTTGTCAGAGCCCCCAAGGGCTCCACAGAACACAGAACACAGCTAGCCAACCAAAGCAGGTACAGGGGCCTTGCATATAGAATAAGATTTCAAACTTTAGGAAATAGTCAAATTTCTCTATTTATTGAATGAAATTTTTTTATTTTTATTATGTTACAATGTAACAGAGAAAGAGAAGCATAACTTCATATGGGACTATTTTAAAAACATAAGAAAACACTCATAAGCAAAGTGGGGTAATTTTGAGCATAGGCAAAACTCAGAATGGGAATCAGAGATAGTCTATCATCCCTGGAAAATCCAAACGTCAAATTAAAAGCACAGAAAAGTGAAGAAAATAAGAAGGGAAAACACACACACACACACACACACACCTTCTCTAGAGAGACAAAATAGCAGAATTTGAGTCCAATGGTAAAAATTTGAATCCCTGCTCAAATTGATATACTGTGTGACCTTGACTAATCTCCTTCAACTCTCTAAACCTTAACTGGTTTATCTATAAAATTGGTGTTTCTGAAGTTATGGAAGTAAAGTACTTCCCATCAATAAGAGCTTAATTACAGGTTTCTTAGAAAGCCTCCACCCAATTCAGCAACCTTCTCTATCAGGCTAGCTTTCCCAAAATTGTGCATGCATAAACTAAACAGTAACAGTGACCTTGTGCACATTTGATTCTTAGAAATTATGGCAGAATAGCAAGAGCATTCATGCCATATAAAAAAATCAATTCCAGGTAGATTAAAAACCCAAATGTGAAAGGCGAAACCAGAAAGCATTTAGAAGATAATAGGGAAGAATATATTAATATCTTTGGTATCTTAAACAAAACACAAAAAGCAGTAGCCATGAAGAAAAAGATTAATAAAGTCAACTATGTTAAAATTATGATCATAATTTTGCTTTCTTCAAAAGATACCATTTTTAAGAAGCAAAGCACCATCGAATGGAAAAAGGTATTTGCAACACATAGAGCTGATAAAGAGATTTTATCCAAATTATTTATGATAAGGAAGAAAACTCTAAAAAGTCAGACAACCAGAGAGTAAAACAGGTAAAGTACTTAAAATAACATTTCACAAAAAAGGCAACAAAATTACTAATAGACATACACCAAAGGCACTAAACTTCAGAAGTTAGGAAAATCCTAAATATTTTACTTCATACTAACATATGTTAAGAAGCATATAGAGCTACCATAGTTCTCCTACATGGCTGGAAGGATTGTTAGTACTTCTTTGATAAAGCTCTTTGTTTACCTCTTAGGTAAACAATATATCACAAACTAGAAATGTTGAAGAGGTAGCCCCTTTAATTCAGAAATTTTACCCCTGTGTATAGTCCATAGAGATAAACATGCTTATTTGCAACAGGTACAAGAATATTGAGAGCACCTTTGTTCATAATTGTCAAACACTGGAAGCAATCCAAATGCCACACAACTTTAGAATGGAAAACACATTGTGGATACATAAATAAAGCAGACCACAGGTATGCAACATTAGTGTCCCTAAAAAGCATCATTTTGAACAAAAGAGAGCAAGTGACAAAAGATTATAGACATTGTGTTTACATAAAGTTCTAAAAAAGATAAAATGAAACTATGTTTAAAACTGTGAGGAAACCCAACACCCAGCTCTCCCACCAAGAGAAAGGAAACTCCTCACCTCACCAGACCTCAGCTGGAGTCAAAAGTGGGGGTCTTTACAGGTTAGGAGCTGGAGCTCCCTGGGCAGAGAGCCTCCTTGCTTCCAGTCAGTCACACATCTGCGCACACACACATAAACCCACATATGTGCACAGTTAAAACACACTCATACTACTCTTACCTCCACAGTCATGTACATGTGTACCCCTAAAGGTAAAGAACGGGCACGCTCAGCTGCCCTCTGGTTCTGCAGGCATCTACTCACATGTAATACGCCCCTCCCACCCACTCGCACTGGCAGGGAATTTTTCAAACTTGTTCATCATTTAAAAAAAAAAAAGTATACAGGAGTAGGAAACTTATAAAGCAACTCCAGGAAATCATTTAAAATGAGTTCGGGGATTAGCTGCCTCTGGGGAGCAATGAGGGAATCTGTAATTTGTGAGATTTATCAGTCAGGGTCCCAAACAACAGTTAACAGGAGAAATTAGGGGGGCCTGGGTGTCTTAGTCGTTAAGCGGCTGTCTTGGGCCCAGTTATGATCCCAGGGTCCTGGGATCCAGCCCTGCACTGGGCTCCCTGCTCAGCGGGAAGCCTGCTTCTCCCTCTCCTGCTCCCCCTGCTTGTGTTCCCTCTCTCGCTGCGTCTCAGTCAGATAAATAAAATCTTGAAACAACAACGACAACAAACAAAAAAAGAGAAATTACAAACCCATAACTAAAATTCTGAAATATACCTTATGGCTGAGGGAGGTACACACGGAGGGACAAACCTGGAAGGGGTGTCCCTCCTCAAGATTAGGGTTCCTACCTGGGTGGTAGTTGAAGCCCACAGCATGGCGAGGTGCAAGACGTTATGGAGGCGGAAGTGGTTCGCAGTCACCCGACGAGCGGGAAACATCGCCCTGGGGTACAGAGGGGTCAAGGTTGGCTGAGAGACACAGAGGGAGTCGCGACAGCACCTGGTTGAGAATCCTGTGTCGGCAATGCGGCACTTACTTAGAGGCCACAAGTGCCAAAGAGGACACACACCGGAAGAGAAACCCCTTCATCTTGCAAAGTCCCTCTAGCTCCCTCTACCGATACCGCTTAAAATCACATGGGCAGCAAAGGGGGGAAAAAGGGCTTAAAGCTCTGTTACTGCCATAGAGAGAAAAACAATTATCTTATGGTCTCACGTGTGGAGCATGAAGAAAATCATGGAGGGCATTGTGAGAAGGAAGGGAAGGGTAAATGGGGGGAAATCGGAGGGGGTGATGAACCATGAGAGACTGTGGACTCTGAGCAACAAACTGAGGGTTTTGGAGGAGAGGGGGTGGGGGTTGGTCGAGCCTGGTGGTAGGTATTGAGGAGGGCACATATTGCATGGAGCACTGGGTGTGGTGCATGAACAATCAATCTTGTAACACTGAAAAAATAAAATAAACATATTTGGGGGAAAAAAAGGTGAGTTTCAAGGCAGGAAGGAATCAAGGGATAACTGGCACAGAGGAGATAGACGTCCTTCTGTGATGCCAGTAATGTTCTAATACTTCACGGCTGTGATAATTACACAGGTGTTCTCATTATAGCTATGGTTAAACTCAGTAAGTATTATGCATGTTTCTGTATGTTACATTTCATAATAAGATGTTGATTTTAAAAATCAAATAAGCTTATATATGATTATTAGCATTTAGCTAACTTAAATCGTAATATCTCCTGCTGTTAACTAACCACAAATTCTTTGTTAAGCTACCTAATTTTTCCTCATCTTGAGTCCATTGTCCTGAAAATGGAGATGGTAATACCTGTCCAGTTAGGTGAAGCAATTCACATTTTCTAACAAAAGGGAAAGAAAAAAATAAGGTAACATGTACAAAAGTGTTTTTGAAGGCCATGTGAACATGTTTAATTAAAAGTAAGAATTATTAATTTGTCATTAATTTTGAAAACTCCGTTTTTTGCAAAGATATATTACTTGGGGTTCTCTAGAAAAACAGAACCAATGAGATATATACATAAAATAAGTGATTGGTTCACATGATTATAGAGGCTGAGGATTACCGCAGTCTTCTTCAAGCTAGATACCCATGAAAGCCAGTGAGGTAATTCTAGTCCAAGTCTGAAGCCCTGAACCAGGAGAACCGATGGTGTTACGTCCCAGTTTAAGGGCAGGAAAAGATCAATGTGTCACCTAAATAGTCAGGCAGAGAGAAGTCTCCCTTCCTCCACCTCTTTTTTCTATTCATTCCCCCAACAGATTAGATGATGCCCATCTACATTGGTGAGGACAATCTACTTCGCTCTGTTCACAAATTAAGTGCTAATCACTTCCAGAAATACCATCGCAGACACATCTAGAAATGGTTATCCAAATATCTGAGAACCTCATAATCCAGTCAAATTGACACATAAAATTAACCATCATAAAAAACACATATTCATTTTAACAGTGACATTACTACCAAAAAAAGCCTAATGCTGGTCTTCTCACCGAGCATCAAGAGCATATTTACAATTATTTATGCAAAAAGTAAATGTTTCTTCTCTTATTGTCTGTAGCATATATTTTCCAAGCTGAAAGTGACCTAGAAATTATCTAGTCCAATCCTTCATTTGTAAATATGAAAATATTGATGCCAGAAATGCTCATGTTTTCAGTTAATGAATTCCAGAGCTGGAATTAGAATCCAATCTTTTAACATGGAATTTATGTTCATAACAGAATATTACACTGAGGATCTTAACAAATCCCCTAAAGTTGCAGAAAATCTGTGAGTATGAAAAGAAGCAGCAGCTATGGTCTACTTCCTTCTCATTTGATTTCTCCCCTTTTGAGTAGGTGTGAAGCTGATATTTATTACCAATCGGTAGCCTCTGGCCATGTGAGGGGAAGAGGAGCCTGCCATAATGGAATAAAAAATGAAAAGTGTGATAAGATGTAATGGAGTGCAATAGAATCTCTGCTTAATGCCCAAGGAAGCCCATCACTGTTTGGGGGCCGCAGCCAGTGGGGCTGTGCTGTGGTGGGCACACGCATGATCAGGGCTGTGTCCAGTGAACCTGCTGTCATTTGAGTCTCTGAAATCTCACACATCTATGAGTTGATGCAAATGCTGAATGGCCACACAATGTTATTATGATA
Source organism: Nasua narica (assembly GCA_028533885.1). Lineage (NCBI taxonomy): Eukaryota > Metazoa > Chordata > Mammalia > Carnivora > Procyonidae > Nasua > Nasua narica. The sequence goes on along the minus strand of CM052813.1, from coordinate 44,706,340 downwards.
CCTAATCTTGGTTAAAATCCAGTTCGAGGAAAAGAGTTGAAGCAAAGTTTGGCTCTGCATTCTAATGACTTAGCTATTTACATAATAAGTTCTGAACCAGGTCTACCTCAGGGTTCATTAATAGATTACAAAGCACACTCACAGACAATAATCACTACAGTCTCCTTGCAGAGCAGGTGGAGGCTATTTGAGGAACTGGGGCGGAGGAGTGCTCCTTGCCTAAAATCAGAAACCTTGAGTCTTTGTGAAGTTTTGACCTGTAGAAGAGTTGAAACAGCTCTGACAGCCTCCATTACCTGTGGAATGTAAAAGGCGGCCATTCTGCAGCTGGATGACAGTGATAAAGTGCAGACTAATGGTGTTCACCCTCTGCACAGACCCTGATGTACCTGGCCTTTTCAAAACAGGGAGGCTAATGTCTAACAAGTCATGTAAAAGTCATAGTGAATGAACCTTAAAGTAAATGCAACATAACATCCCTTTGCATTTCAGTTTTCCTTGAAATATCATCACTTTAAGTTCAGAGTCAAAGCCAAAAGGCAACAATTCTGGGTGAGTTTTGAAATGTGTGTTAACTTAACCAGAAAACAATCCAGCAAAAAGAAGGCTGAATCACTTGCCGTCGCTTGACAGTTTTAGCACTCACTTTTTGCTTTGGTAATCAAGGTGCTAGAATTGGATTCAAGATACTTTCCCTGAAATTAGGATTCAGTCATTTTTAGTCAAAAGCTAAAATGGCAATTTATGAAAATATAAATTAGTTTCATCATAGAAAATACTGGAAATGGAGGCTTTTGAATGCCTACCATGTAGAGCTGTTTTTGCATATATTATATGCAAAATGACTACACATAACCTTCTGAGTAGATATATTTCTATTTTTTCTCATTTTACTGACATAACAACTCGAGTTCAAAAATGTCAAAGAATTGTTCAAAGTCATGAATTCAGTAGGTAGCAGATCATAATAAAACCGTAGCCTTGTTCATAGTTTTTTGTTTCTTTTAAATATACAACACAATATTAACTCTGTTAATCACTATATTTAGAGCGGTACAGACTGCATCGTATATATGTTTGGTTGGTTAGTTTAACGTGTATGCATCTCCTTCTGTAGTAGAATCCTGGGTTTCTACCACACTTCTAAGATGAGGGGAGGGTATGGAGCCAGGATATCACAGAGGAGATATGAGAGAAGACTGATTGAAAAATAGTATACAATATGAGTGAACCAGAATTTAGGTGATCTGGCTTCCAAGGCATATCCCTGTAAGAAAATAAGAGAAAAAAGATTAGGACTTCAGAAAGAAAATAAAATGCTTCCTCAGCTCTGACCTAATCAGCCGAAGGGTTTTATAGTTGTGATTTGTGTCTCTCCACTTCCTCCTTTTAGAGACGTCTTAAATATTTAAAGGCTTTGTGCATTCTCCTTTAATCAGAAACTTCCGTAGAGAAAAGGCTATAGCTTGATCCTTCCATAATTGTGAGTTATGGTTTGTGGCCCATATTTTTTTCCAACTTTATTGAGATATGATTGACAAATAAAAATCATATATATTTAAGGTGAACAATGTGACATGTTAATATATGTGTACATTATGAAATGATTACCACAATCAAGCTAATTAACATATTCATCACCCTGCTTAGTTACGTGTGTGTGTGTGTGTGTGTGTGGTAAGAACACTTAGAGATCTAGGAAGATAAGATCTAAAAAGATCTAAGAAGAAGGATAAACTTTGAGGCTTCTACATTGCTGACTGGCAATGAGATTCAACTAATTAAACAAGCAAGTAAAAGTGAGAACAAGACCTCAGAAGGTAATTGGTGTAATCTATACATACGTATCTGCAGTGACCAACTCGTGATCAAATAGAGATCATATACATTCAGAATGTAGACTCCAAGTTAATTTAATTTCAGGATGAGAGTTTTTTCTTTCATCTTTCTTTCTTTCTTTCTTCCTTCCTTCCTTTCTTTTTTTTGAGAGAGAGAGAAAGTGCAATTGGGGGCTGTGGGGGCAGAGGGAGAGGGAGAGAGAGAATCTTAAGCAGGCTTATCACAGAGCCCAAGGAGAGGTTTGATCTCACTACTCTGAGATCATGACCTGAGCCAAAGTCAAGAGTTGGACACCTAACTGACTGAGCCACCAAGGCACCCCCAGCTTTCTAGAAAGCTACCTTCATCTTGCTACTTCTCTAATATGAGAAATAAACCAAATTTATCTTCTCATTGGAATTATTTTGTACAATAAAGAGGTGGTCTCATTTGTATAAATATACCCTCTTCCCTTGGGATTCAGTAAAGTAAAATAGGATGAATGCGTTTTGTTACCTGTTAAATAACACTCTTTTCTGGATGTTAGTTATATTTTATTTTATTTTACTTTACTATTTGGTGTTTTAAAATGACCATTTATCATCTTTTTAAAGATACATATTTTTAAAACTTTTTACTGAAGGTCAAAAGTTAAATGTCACTAACTGTATATATTTTCCATAAATTGGTTCTCATACAAAAAAAATGCTAGGTTTATAAATGACTTAGTGGGCCATTTAGAAGGGTAAGACAATTCAGATCTGGATAATAAATTAATCCAGTTTAGTGATGGTAATAAATTAGCATTTCCTAAAAAGTTCTTACATCTTCATAACATTTTTATAATGTTACCTAACTTTTGGTCAATGCTATTCTTCTTTAGAATTACGGATACTGGTATGGAGGAAAAGCTTCTGGTTCTACCATGATACAAAGTATATACATTCCAAGGCGGGTTTTGTTTCAGAGAGGAGTGTTTGCATTGTTCTCTTTAGTTAGGTTAGTTTACTTTTGTTTGTTTTCAACTGAAGAGAAGGAAAATACAAAGATGTTGTTCCAAAAAAGCACAGGGAAAAAAAAAACAAAAACCAGAGGGATCATAAGAAGAGCCTGTCGATGGAGGTGTGGGACGTCCCAGCGTCCCAAAGATGCAGCCTAGCAGATTTTCTTGGGCTTTCATAGGAATAGACAGAGTGTTAGCGAAAAGGATCACTAAGTTACACTCAGAGTTGTTGATACCTCTTCAAGAAATAAAAATCAACTTGTTCTTTCTTTCCTCGGTTAATCATTTTCAGTTTGATGTATAGGTTTCCAAAGTCCTACAAGTCCACTGAGAATCTGTTTCTACAGGTTATTTTCTAGGATTAGAAGGATCTTGAATCCAGCCTCTCTCAGGTAGAAAATTTGTCTTTCAAAGCTCAGGACAAATCTGTATCACAAAATATCATTAGAGAAACACTTATTTGGGGAAAAAAAACTATTCTAAATAAACTCTTTATAATTCTCCTATGTTGAGTTCTTACTCTGTGCTAAGTGCGTTGTGTCTATTATTTCATTTAATACTGTGAACATACTAAAATCTATCAAATATGAACTGTTATTATCATTATCTTGATATTACAGAAGAGGAAGCCAAGATATAGAGAATTTAGGTTACTTGTTCAACAGGAAATAGCTACTAAGTGCAACTTTTTGATCTTTTGTTAAGATCCTCAGTGTGATATTCTGGGATGAACATAAATTCTATGTTAAGAGATTGGATTCTAATTCCAGCTCTGGAATTCATCAACTGAAAACATGAGCATTTCTGGCATCAATATTTTCATATTTACAAACGAAGGATTGGACTAGATAATTTCTAGGTCACTTTCAGCTTGGAAAATATATGCTACAGACAGTAAGAGAAGAAACATTTACTTTTTGCATAAATAATTGTAAACTTTCTCTTGAAGCTCAATGAGAAGACCAGCATTAGACTTTTTAGTTCTTGGCCTTTTGGGTAATAATGTCACTGTTAAAATGAATATGTGTTTTTTATGATGGTTAATTTTATGTGTCAATTTGACTGGATTATGAGGTTCTCAGATATTTGGATAACCATTTCTAGATGTGTCTGCGATGGTATTCTGGAAGTGATTAGCACTTGAATTTGTGAACAGAGTGAAGTAGATTGTCCTCACCAGTGTAGATGGGCATCATCTAATCTGTTGAAAGAGTGAATAGAACAAAGAGTTAGAATGTGAACCCTGGCCTACCTGATTCCTAAACTTACAGCCTCAATGTTCGCTTTCTACTGCCTCTCAAGCAATGGATTTCAGTACAAGAAAATAGTCTGGATGATATCTGACAGCTAGTTAATGTGTTGGAGCAGTAATCACACATTATCCCTATCTGCAAGCATCCCATGGACACCCTGAAAATTCCAGATTATCTGTTATTTTCTCAGTATGTATTAACAGTAAGTAGCAGATGAAGAGTTATGTAAATCTCTATATAACTCTGATAAACTTTCAAATATCAGGAAAATAATAAGTGTATGTTCCTATTGAAAATATTATAAACACATACCAGTATTTGGACATGCCAATAAATCTTCATTTAGATTTCCTAGTAGGCATAGAGAAATAGCATGGGCAGACATGTTACTTTTGAAATTTTAAATGATACCAAGGGCTCAGACTTGAATAGTTCATCATCCAACTGTTCCACCTGTGGCCTTCTTTGGTGTATTGTCTAAATTTACTGGGTCATATGTTTAATCTAACAGATTTGTTAATATACAACCCAAAATGAAAACTCTATTTTTTTAATTATGTCAATTGAATTGAGGCATAATTTATAGAAAATAAAGCATATCCATTCTAAACATACAGTTCAATGAATTTTGACAAATACATGATTTTGGGTAACTGCCTCTACAATCTAGAAATAGAACACGAACATAATCCTGAAAAGTTCCTTGGAGCTCCTTTGCAAGGTAGTATATTTCCCTCACCTCCAACCTGGGCTCCTACTTCTCTGCTTCTCTCACTGTAGTTTAGACTCTTATTTAAGAGTTTCACGTGAATGGAACCGTACAGTACATACTTTTTTCTTACTTATTTATTTCACCCCAATTTTTTCAAGATACAATCACACTGACGTGAGTATCCGTAGTTTCAGCTTTCACACACCTACTCCTGCCCCCGTTTGCAATGTGTAAGGTATGTAAGGTTTATGTCACTTCCTACACTGGATGCAATCAAAAAAGTTTTGTCAGTTTTGCTTTACGTTGCCTTAACAATGAGGTCAATCATCTTCTAATATATTTCCTAGCCACATGTATTTGTTCTGTTGCGAAATACTTTTTCATGTGCATTGCTTCTTGTTTTCTCTTAGTTGCTCATGCTTTACATACTAATTTTATAAGGGTTTGTTAACTCGTCTTGATAAAATTACCTTTTGGCTGTGTTTGTTGCTGATGACATTTTCCCACTTATAACTCATGTTTTCACTTAGGGTTATTTTTTGATGAAACAAGTTTTTAAATTTTTATATCAAGTATTGTTAATAGATTTTGTGCCTAAAGTATGTTCACCAAAACGTTCTACTGAGACACTCACAGGTTTTTTTAAATATTAAAATCCTTAATCTATCTGGTGATGATTTTATTTTTTTGAGTAACTAGTCATCCAGTTTCATTCACTGAATTCTCTCACCTTTCCTTACCATTGAGACAGACCACCTCTGATGTACCTAAATTTCAATGGATGCCTGAGTCTAGTTCTAAGTTCTCTGTTCAATCCAATCAGCCAATTTTCTATCCCTGTGCCAGTCACATACTGTCTTTATTATTATAGCTTATAAAAAGTCCCATAATTAATATGACTAAGCATATAATAGATTTATTTTCAAAATGACATATGAAGCAACAGTCAAAATGAATGAATTCTACCTAAACACAATAGTAAGTATGAACATTAACAATATATTGTTTGTGGGGAAAAAGCCTTAAGTTATCACATGTAGCATCGTATACTTTTTAATAATTAAGTTAAAAACTGAAAAATATGCCTTTTATGGGTAAATAAGACAATTAAAAGAAATGATACAAAGGAAAATGTGTAAGACTGCTCTTCTTCAGGCTTGTATTAGAAAATCTATAAATATGGGGTGCCTAGGTGGCTCAGTGGGTTAAAGCCTCTGCCTTCGGCTCAGGTCATTGTCTCAGGGTCCTGGGATTGAGCCCCACATTGGGCTCTCTGCTCGGTGGGGAGCCTGCCTCCCCCCCTCTCTCTGCCTGCCTCTCTGCCTACTTGTGATCTCTCCCTCTCTCTCTCTGTCAAATTAAAAAAAAATTTTAAAATGAAACTCTATAAATATAATTCACCACATTATGATATTAAAAGAGAAAAATAATATGACTGTTTCAAATAGGTTCAGGGAAAACATTAGATAAAATTCAAACTAAATTCATAATTTAAAAAACTCTTAATAATTCAGAAATAGGTGAGGACACCATTAATGTGATAAAAATATATTTTGAAAACAAAAAGGCAGAGATTCCTGAGCTCCATCCATCTTCTGCCAACCACTTCAGACACAAAAAGGGAAAGTGAAGCTGGAACAGAAGGAAAACCGACGAAGCAGGCTAAGCAATATGAAGACATGGCAGCCTGCATCCTGTCCATAACCAAACAAGGAGCTGAATTACCTCCAATGAGGAAAGCATCTTTTTATCGGTTACCCGTAAAAAATGTTGTAAAAAGCCATAGGTCATTTTGGAAGGTCATCTCAAGTACTGAGCTAAAGACAGGAGATGCTGAGGGGGAAAAAAAAGGATTATTCATGAGTACAGAGAGAAAATTGCAATAGCTTAGAGTACATCTACAATGATATACTATCTCTTTTGGAGAAGTTCTTGATCCCACTGCTTCACGAACAGAGAGCAAAATCTTCTATTTGTACGTGAAAGGAGAGTCTTACTCTTACGTGGCTGTGGTTGCTTCTGGTGCTGACAGGAAAGGGATTATGGATCAACCACCACAAGCGTACCAACAAGATTTGAAGTCAGCAGAAAGGAAGTGCAGATGGACACGTCCTATCAGATTGGGTCTCATCCTTAACTATTCTGTATCCTACTATGAGGTCTGAACTCCTCTGAGCAAACCTACTCTTTTGCATAGACAGCTCTTGATGAGACCACTGCTGAACTTGATACATTGAGTGAAGAGTCATACAAAGACAGCAGGGTAACAATGCAATGACTGAGAGGCAACTCCACCTTGCAGCGAAGAAACAAAGCTGAAGCAGGAAACAGAGGGGAAAATTCACTAGCCTTTCCAATTTTGTCTGCCTCATTCTAAAATTTACACAGTAGACCTTTTGATCATCCAAGCTATCCCACAGATAGGCTTTTGTCTGTGATTTTTGATAAGTTTATGTCGCTCCTACTTGAATTTTTATCTACCTTTTGTGACTTTTATGTTTAGTATTAGAGGAGTAGAGCTGATTAACATGTAGGGGGTTGTCTTTCTTTTTATTTGGTATTTATTATTTATTATTAATTAAGTTTTTATTTTAGTTCCAGTATAATTAACAGAGTGGTATATTAGTTTCAGATGTACCATAAGCCCATTCAACACGTCCATACGTCACCCTGTGCTCATCAGGACAAGAGCACTTCTCGGGAGCTGTTTTTGAGGTGCTCAATATAGGAATATGGAATTTGTATACCCCTTATAAACGTTTGGCACAGTACTGTGGGTATATTGTGGCTATATCTCAGTGGCTATTACATGTGAAATGAAGTGTATTTGTGGACTACACAATCTCAGTGTGCACATTTTGAGTATAGTTGACACATAATATTTCATCCGTGTCAGGTATATACACAGTAATTGGACAACTCTAGACATTATTCTGTGTTCATCACAACTGGAACTACTATCTGTCACCATACAACTCTATCACAATACCATTGACTATATTCCCCATGCTGTACCTTTTTTCAATGACTACACTTTTGACTACAGCTACAGAAATGTTCCTTTATAGAAAGTTGTGACCCACTTGGCTCTGGGTAAGGGCAGAAATGATTCATATTTCATACTTTGTAAAGTTACCTGGTGTGTACTTCAATTATTTTTGCTATACTTATTTGTATCTAAATGTTTTAAGCAACCTGAGAACAAATATACAAGAAAAGATGCTGTAAAGTCAAATTTCCTAATATCCATTATTTCATATAAATCAATCACTGGTAAAACAAACAAAACATCTGTTTAACTTATTTTAGGGTTTTCATTTTTGTGCTGTACATGCATGACCATAAAGATAGTTCACAGAAATAATTCAAGATGATGGATAATTTAAGATGATTTGTTTAATTTTTCATGAAATTTTCAATACCAATTCAAGCATAATTGTTAGGAACATGTAGATTAAGATGATGTAGGTGGAATAAAAGTTTTATGACTGATCTCTAAAAAAAGAAAGGATGGCCCACTCTTATCCCTTTATTCGCTTTTACTTTATATCATAGCCAGTGTAATAAAATGAATAATTAGAGATATGGGGATAAGAAAGAATAACACTCTGTTTCTTTACAGATGATGTTACTGTTACACAGAAAACTCAATCCACAATTATTAGGAGGCAGAAAAGTTTTGTCAAGATAACTAGATGATGGTTAGTATGTACAAGCCAATTGCATTTCCATATACCTTCAATAAATAAGTGGGATGTGTAATTAAAGGTTTTTTATAACAGTATTAAAATATCTAATAATTTAGAGATAATTTTAGTAAAGCCACACAGCTCTTTTACTGTGAAAAATATACCACTTTGGGGTGCCTGGGTGGCTCAGTGGGTTAAAGCCTCTGCCTTCGCTCAGGTCATGATCTCAGGGTCCTGGGATCGAGCCCCGCATCGGGCTCTCTGCTCAGCGGGAAGCCTGCTTCCCCGCCCTCTCTCTGCCTGCCTCTCTGCCTACCTGTGATCTCTCTCTCTGTGTCAAATGAATAAATAAAGTCTTTTAAAAAAATATACAGCTTTATTAAGAAATATCAAAGAAGAGTTTACAAAAATTTAGAGTTACACCATATGCATTATAGGAAGACAAATTTGTAAGATTCAATGCAACTTCAATAAAAATCTGTTTGTTTTTCAGAGAACTTGATAATATTTATTCCAACATTTAGTGGAAAAGTAGTGTGCCAAGCATAATCTGAGCACTCATATTCCCCAGGGAGATGTACTACTTTGTTAGGAAAAAGTGATGTGGCTAGGAGATCCTAGTGTATGGATCTCCTAGGATCTCACACCAGATCCTAGTGTATGGAAAGCCTGAATAAGTTCAAGGATCTCAGAGATGGATGCACCCTAGACTGAGAGCCTGAAACACCAGAGTCCCCATGAAAAATAAATAAATAAAAATACAGTGAGCTTTACCCTCACCACTCCAGAGAAGCAGCCTTAGGAAGAATTATTTCTTAGGTTATAATTCACCAGCCATGGGGATTTAGTGGGGGTGGGGAATAGGAAAGGAACTTTCTAATGCTAATTAATCTCTACCTATTTTTCTCAGCTCTTTGTTTACTCCTCAAGACCTCTAAACCAGCAAATGTGTCACCAGGTGAGGGAGTAGGCATTAATTGTCTCAAGACAACTAATGGGAGAAGCACTAGCAGAATTCTAAGAACCCTTTCCTTATTTTATCTTGTCCATGCTTCCTTCCCTCCCCGGGGTTTGAAAGACAAATGGGCTACAGCTGATGGGCATTTAAGAGATTCGTAATGCAGGAGGAATAAACATTTTTCACTATGTCTCTAATGGCAAATGATATGGGGTGTAATACACAAAATTATGGGGACTTTCTGGAGTAGGACAATTTCCAATAAATTGTCTGCAACTCTCCTATTTCCTCTCAATCAAGGCTTATCAGAATATAAGAAAAAGTAAAGTTTTGGGGGGGGATGTTGGTGTTTTTTTTTTTAAGATTTCATTCATTTATTTATTTGAATGAGAGAGACAGAGAGAGAGAGAGAGTACAAGTGGGAGAAGGTGGGGCAGAGGGAAAGGGAGAAGCAGGCTCCCAGCTGTACAGGAAGCCCTATGTGGGAGCTCGGTCCCATGACCCTGGGATCATGACCCGATCTGAAGGCAGATGCCCAACCAACTGAGTCACCCAGATGCCCCCAAAATAAAAATTTTTAAGAGATAATCTTGACCCCACTGTATTCCTAAAAAGTGACTCACACGCAAACTAAGTTGTATAATTATTTTTAGTGTGATTGGGTCATTGTTTACAGACAAAAATTCAGACATGATAAAAATTGTTTATTTTCACTACCCATTTCATCTTTGTTCTGGAGCTCCCATTCTCATTTGGTATTGAAAAAGAAAACTTAAATTTCCATTCAAGGTAACTTAACTTCTTCCAGTATGAAACACATCATAGTTGTATTTAAACATGTTTTCACTTTAATCCACCCACAGTAAGAAATACTTTTTTTTCCTATTATAATATAAGACAACAGAAGTGTGAATATGTATGTGGGTGTGTATATAGATATAGATGCAGATATAACGTAGATATAGATGGATATAGATGTATTACCACTATGGGGAATACACTTGCATTTTTCTCTTTTATGCTATTTTAACCACAAACTGATTTTAAGACACACTAATATATTATGACCAGCAGTTTAAAAGACATCGACATAAAAACCCTGATCTATAGCAACTTATTTTAATGTGAATTAACTCTGGATTTCTACCACCCTTTTTCTCATTTTTTTTTTCTTCCTGGAATATATTCAAACTTTTAAGATGTAAGAACAGGGACAAGTGAGTGCTGAGCCTTAGTACAGTGTTACCAGGCTATACCTGAGAAGTAAGATATTACTCCTAAACTTATCGGGTTATTTCTACCCTTCTTCTCCAAAATTTAACTTCAAGGAAGGGTGAAAGATCAATTAGCTAAGATATTGGGTCTAACCACTTGACTATCTCTCTCATTCTCTTTCCTCCGATTTCTTTTCCCAACACGAAAAGAGCATTCTATTTTCCATTTTTATCCAGCAGAAATTGCCCTTTAAGTCTAATCCTTTATCCTATCTTGGTAGAATTCGGTCTTCCCAATGGTGAGGCAACAAGTCCTAGGTTCAAAGACCAGTCATCATGGCAGAGAAAAAATATTGATATGGAAAAAATCTTATAATATTTCAAAAAGTTATCCCACTACCGAGGAAGTACATTTCTTATGATACATTTCATAACAGCTTATGATATGCTCTAGGCAGAAAACTCGTTGAAAATCACAAAAATCCAACACCTTCATTTTCTTATGAGTTAATTAGGAGCCTCAGAGGGAGTGATTTTCCCAAGATCACTTCATTGATTCTGTATTGTCTACCAACCCCTTTACTGAATTCCAACTTACTAAGAGGAGTGTCCAGATATGTCTCTGAACCACGTAGAGACAAAATAATAAGACAAATAAAAGAAAATATAAATACGACCAGTCTTCCCACTCCATAAGCTTCTTGTCTCTTTTGCTTTTCCCTCACTATCAGTGACCTATACCCTCAACCTCTGACAACATTTCCCATCAGATTGCCTTCAAAGTTTCACCCTAGGGTTAGTTTTGTCTTGTAATATCACTTCCTCAAACTAGAATACTTTGTCAACACCCTGTATTCTAAAAATTCACATGAAATATCCAGGTCCGGCTAAAAATTGAAGGCAGTGCAAAAGTATTCACTGAAGCAGAGATTTTTGCATTTGTTTTCTAATTGTACTCACTTTTCTAACATGATACATTAGCACCACGGATTCATCATAGTCAATTCCAATAAAATAGGAAGTTTCATTATATATTTAATCATATTAATTAAATTGATACTGCCCCGATTAAAATAATATTATTCTTGCAATATGAGAAAATTCATTTAGAAAACAAATATATCTGATTTTGAGATCATAGAAAGTACTCCAAATGCTTATAAATTGTTTTTTTAATTAATATATCTATAAACAAGAAATTAAGTGGATCTGATTTTACAATAATTACACTAATGAACAAAGCATCTCTACCCTCTTAAACATCCACATGTTTAGGAAATAATTGTTTTGTGAAGGGCTGTGTGTTAATGAAAGAATTAGAGAGCACATTAAACATGATGCCTTATAAACATACATTTTAATTTCTCCTTTTCTCACTTTGCCACGTTAATATGATAATCACCAGAAGTAGTCAAATAAAAAAGCGGAGTCTAGTAGCCAAAGTCGAATCAGGCTAAATCAATCAAATATATCCATAATTTTTTTTAAAAACCTGATTTATGCTGTCTCGTATTTAAAAACGTGTTAAAAACACTTGCCTAGTTCTTTTTCACCTATTACTCTCCTCTTTCCATCATTAGAAATCAGGACCAGTCACCATAATTTTGTGATTGCTCTTCTGAAAGTTGCAGGGGATAAAAGCATTTGACCTACATTTTCCTTTAGGCTCTTCCTTCTGTAACCTGAAAGAAAAAAATCAGAGTTCACAGTGAGAACAATAATCTTTCCTGCACCACCTACACCTTTTTTCTCAGGGTTCTGTAATCAACTGTGACAGCATTGGAAGACACTAATCAGTCAGACTCTGAGATTATTGATCCCAGAAAAAGAGTGCATGAATGACTTCCTTTCCATTTCTTCATATCTGTGGGTAGCTCCAAATAAAAAACTCAGTAACATCATTGACTCAAAACCTCCTACAAATCGATGTGCTAAGTCATAAGACATAAAAAAAAATAAATAAAAGGCATAATGGATATTTGTGATACTATTAACTTAAGGGTATTTTTTAAGATTTTATTTATTTATTTGACAGAGAGAGACACAGTGAGAGAGGGAACACAAGGGGGAGTGGGAGAGGGAGAAGCAGGCCTCCTGCTGAGCAGGGAGGCCGATGTGGGGCTCGATTCCAGGACCCTGGGATACGATCAAGCCAAAGGCAGACGCCTAACGACTGAGATACCCAGGCTCCCCCCTGTTTGGTTTTAAGAGAGGTTCTGGTTCAAAGCATACTGTGTACACCTGCTCTTTCCTATGAAAGACCAAGAAGATTGAGAAGTGGAAGGGATTTGACTACAAACACTCCCATGTCCTCTTCTGGTCACACGCATTAATATGTCATAGCTTGAGCCTTACCAGAACCAGTCTTTACAAAGACAACAGGAATTCATGTTTGATTAAGTACACAAAGATTATGTACCCAGATCAGTAGAGGATATAAAGAATTTCCTCTCCCAACACAAAAAGAGCATTCTATTTCCCATTTTTATCCAGCAGAATAATGAGGTTTTGTTGCTTCCATAAAAGTGTCCTAATGAGAGAGTCTCATTTACACCCTCTTGATGCTAAAAGCCCAGTTGAACTTCAAACATCACATCCCCATGAGCAGCTAACAATGTGTCATCCACATGTCTTCTCTGTGTATCCCCAGCCCCTAATATGATGCCTGCCACACAGAAATGACATTAAAATACGGGCTGAACTGAACAAAACAGAGGTTGTCTCACATGCTATGGAATTGTGGAGAGTTAAAAATCACAAATATTTTTGTTTTACAAAATGCCATCCAATCAATGAAATAATATTCATAAAACTGAATGGAAGAAGTTCTTAACTACTGCATCCTCCATAAGGGCAGAATGGGTTAGGGTTTTTGAGATACTAATACATAGTATCTGAGACTAAAGTCTAAAATAGAAAGATAGGAAACCACATGGAAATTGATAAGGTCCACCATTTTAAATCAATTTATTTTTGGTCCTTTGACATTTTCTCCGCAAAATCTGTGCTCCATTTGGTAGGACTGTTACCTATCTTTAAGTCAGGGACTTCATGGTGTTTTTAAGGGAAAGATTATCTGTAAGCATTCCTAATGCTTGGCTTGCCAAGGTGGTTCACCTAATAAAGTTTTGTGAATTACACTCATAGTGTTCATTCTCTGCATCATCAGGGAGGAAAAATGAGTGTTTTAAGAGTAGCTTGTTTAAAAAGTTACTCTCTTCTGCCTAGCGTAGTTTTAGCCAGCACAGTTTTGAAATACAAAGCAGGTTTTAAAATTTCCTTTATTAAGGTCCTTTGGAATTAAGATAGTTTCTCATCTTTCTGGCTTTACATAAATATTTTTTAAATTTTATTTATTTATTTGACAGAGAGAGAGAGATCACAAGTAGGCAGAGAGGCAGGCAGAGAGAGAAGGGGAAGCAGGCTCCCCACTGAGCAGAGATCCTGATGGGGGGCTCAAGCCTAGGACCCTGAGATCAAGACCTGAGCTGAAGGCAGAGGCTTAACCCACTGAGCCACCCAGGTGCCCCTGGCTTTACATAAATATTAAAGAATAAAGGTAATATTTCCTTAAAATTTTTTTTCTACCACTGTGGCAGACATGAAATTGCACCATCCAGATCCCCTTTCAAGGTGACATTGCCCAGATACAAAGCACAGTTAGCAGATGGCTTCCAGCCGTCAGCTCCTTCAGGGTCTACTTCAGCTTGATGTGGAATAACGTAGGCTCTACTCACTCCAAAGCTTCCCACTGGGTTAGCCAAGGCTTGATGGACACACCCATCACAACTCCTCCCTCTGTCCAACACACTTCTTTCCTTCTTCCTTTCACAGGCATTACTTAACACCTTGCTTTGTCTTAGAATCCACCTCGGAGGATTCCAAACTTAAGCAGTACAAATCAAGACTGGTCCAAGAACAGGGGCAATAAAATGGAGTTGTGGGTTATTTACTCTCCTATTCTATGAAAACCCTATCACTGTTGGGATAGGTGGGGGTGGCAGGGAGGGCAAGAGGACACAAATTGCCCTTGACACCAGCTGGAAGCCCAGTTGTTAATACAGGAAGTGGGATGGTATACTGGTTGAGGGGAACACATTAATGGGTTTGAGTTTGGGTGATTATTTCTAAAGGTCACTGATGCATTACAGAAGGATAAAGAACAGCTGAAGGTGACGAAGGGATCACAGAACAGTGGAGGGCTCTGTAGCTGATCCAAGTTACAGCGCAAGAAGCCCTGACACTCAAGCCCCGTGATTTTGCACACTGTATAGTGTTGACGATATCATGGCCAGGAAAAGTGCGGTGTACAATTCGTGGCAAACCCCAGTGGGAAAATCACAATTCAGGGGCCTGGGATTCTGCAGCAGGGTCATGCCATTCACCAGAAAAAAAAAAAAAAATCATATGATTTCTGAAAAACCCCAAGGGTTCAGGAGCTAAATAAAGCAGAAACAATTATACGTATGAAAAAACAACAACAAAACAAAACAAAACAACCTTGTGGAATTCTTGTGGTCTAGTAGAGACAGAACACCTGGCCAAGGTCTTTAAGCTACCATGTATCTGGAACTGCCCATTCAGAGCTAGATCTGTCAGCCAACAAATCACAAGTTTAGATAGGCCCAGAAGCAATTTGACATATCTCAAATTGACCATGAGAAGGACCACGGGGCACAAGAAAGCTGCATAGACAGGAAACCCAGACCACAGGGGCATGCATTGCTGTTGCACTAGTGCCTACCCCGAGGCCTACGACTAAGGTCATATCAGGTTTCCCATATGACCTGGCGAAGAAGGAAAACAAAGCTCAAACTTGGATTATAAGTATGTTGGCTCAATATATGGGTCCAAACCCAAATTGGATATTAGCTGCATTATAACCTCACTTAGGATTGGCCTTGCAAGACTACAATGAGGAAAAAGCCTTCCAATGGGCAGAATTTGGGGCAGTGCCTCTGGTCATCTTCTTTGTGTTGAAAATAAATGACCTGAATTAGAATATGTAAGGGCTATGGGGTCATAGTAAATGGCCTGGCCAGGTGATTGGCATCCACAAAGGGGAAAAATGCAAGATTAGGGATGGATGGATTTTGTGTGGGAGAATATGATTGAATATAGGGGAGTGGGCATGAAGCATGAAGATCTTTATATTACATATCGATGCCGTCAGAAAATACTCACCATGGAATACCTAAAGCACCTGACATTGTCAGTGATTTCTGTCAACAGCCACCTCAAAGTAGATAGGATGGACATATAAATGAAGTGGCTATGGTGGCACATATAGATACTCCATTCAGGCTGATATAACAAAATACTATAGATTGGGAGATTTACAGACAACAAATATTTATTGCTCACTATTTTAGAGACTGGAAGTCTGAGATCAGGGTGCCGACATTGACAATTGAGAGCTTTCTTTTAAGTCACAGTCTTATTGTGTTTTCAGAGTGCAAGCTAATTTTCTGCAGCCTTTTTTATGAGGGCACTAATCCCATTCATAAGATCTCCTCCCTCATGATCTAACCACCTTCCAAACCCCACCTCCTAATACTATCACACTGGGTGTTAGATTTTTAACATATGAATTTTGAGGGGACATAAACATTCAGAAGGTATGCATATATCCAAAAATATGGGCTTCCATATATCAAGGCTTACCTAGCTATTGCCACAGCGTAATGGTCAACATACTGGCAATAGAAAACAACTCTCAGCTCCCACCATAGCACTATTTTCAAAAACACCCATTGGCTTCCTTCTATACTAGAAGGTTCAGATATTTGCTCCCAAAGGATTAGACACTTATTCTGAATTTTACTCATTTGTCCCAGAACTTAGCACAACTGTGCGAGGTCTTACAAAATGTTTGTCCATTGGCATGGAATCCCACAGTATCTCATCAGACCAGGGAAACATATTACAGCAAACAAGGTATGAGAGCAGGCTCACAACACATGATCCATGGATGTATCACTTACTCCACCACCCGGAAACTCTGGCCTGACAGAGCATTGGAATGGCTGTGAAGAAATAGATGCCGTACCAGCTCAGAGATATTAGTCTGTAAGGATAGAGTACCTTCCTCCACAATGCACTGAAAGAAAGTACTATGTATGGCACAGGGTCCCCAAACAGAATAAATACATAAATTCCAGAAATCAAAAGATAGAAGTAGGAGTGGTCTCACTTCCCTTGTCTCCTGATAACTCCCTGGTGGACTTCATGCTCTGTTTAACTGTAATTTGCACTCTGAAGGGTTAAAGATCCTACACTACAAAGGGGAGTATATTTTCACCAGCAAGTACAGCAAGAGCCCCATTGATGATAAACTAGGTGCTTTGATTCTGTCAATACATTTGTTTCCATCCCCGTGTGAAAATGAGTGTACATATTGAACTCTGTTTCCAAGGAGTATGGAAGATACAAGGATGAACTACCCAAGTTCCTTTTATTTTCTTTTTTCCCCCCAAATTTCCTTTCAAGAAAGGGCTTGCTGCCCAGGTATAGGGAGGCAGTCAGTAGACAGGCTCCAGATGTTATCTCCTTAAAGGTCTGCCTCTCCTACAGAGTCATTTGAGGTCATACCATTTTCATGAGTGGCCCATTGGTGAGTAAGCTAGGTGAATATATAAAGAGCCAGCAGTTCTGACTCAATGTAGGACAATTCTGACACACTGCTCAGATTTCTCCATCAGTGTGGCCAGGGCTTTATCAGGCCTGGTTCACAATTCAACTGCTCCTCTGGCCATTCTTTCTTCCTCCCCTTTCTGTCACAGCCAATGATAACCTAATACATACACAGCACCCTAAACTGTCTCAGCTTCTGCTTACCAAGATTCAATCTTCAAAATTCCCAACCCAAATCCGCCATTACTGATTATTAATATTTTCATTCTTCTATTTCTTAACTCAGCATTTTCCAAAATAGCTTCCGAGGAAACAACATCTTATCAAGATGTTAACTTTTATTCTATCATAGTAAAAATCCATGATCAAATGCTGGAGTATACTAAATTAAATGTTTTCTTACTGCTTGACCAGACTGTTTAATCTACAAAGGAACTTGTCACAAACTTGTCATTTTCTATCTTATGAATCCCAAAGACATCAATCTCCTACCCATTGCCAGTAATAAAATCTCTGGAAAATAAGTAGTCATGTGGTGACCTTTTTCATATATTTTTCCAGGAGCAGAAATAAGACTTCATAAGCACCGTAAATCATCAAACTTAAAATTAAAAACCCCATTTGTCACAAGAGTTATAAGGCTACTTTATGGCAGCTGTGATTCTTACCTTTTGGAAACTGAACAGAAAGAATCAATGAGCATAAAGGATGCTTGAAGGATACTTAAATGTTTAGTTTTTAATAATTTTTAATCTCATCTATCTTCATTAATATTATTAGATAATTTCTTCTAAAAGATGTGTGAGATATTCAATCAAATCTAAATTAATCAAAACTTTTAAAATCACATCTTGTTTGAGAATATGAGTAACAATAATTTTTAGTGGAAGATTACCCCTTTGCATACACTCCTAAAAAATTATGGAGATGAGATGATTCATGTATATTATTTTTTTGTTTAAGTGAAATTCATCTTTCCTTTAGCTTTGAAAGAACTTATAGGTAGAAATTTTCGCTTAAAAAATGTAGCTCTTTATATATATTTTTCCACCAAGAGTCTTCAATTGACTAAATGGTTAGTCTAACCAGTCACATTTACCCAGTCACATTTACCTTGCCGCTCCACATTTAGAAAAGGACATGCAACCCAATGAAGGGTGACGAGATATGAGAGAAGTTTTTGGTGAAACTTGTCCTTGCTGCTTGGAAGTCACAAGAAAAGATGGACACTTCCTTACAGTGGTCACTTCCAACTTCATATACAATGCCTGGAAGTTCTAGAGTTGTCTTTCTACTAACTAGCATGAGTATAAAGTCAAGACATGGTGGGTAGAGCCAAAAGGAGCTGAGCCGCAGTCTCCATGTATCATACCTTGATTCCATCTTGCCTCTAGACTTCCTCTTAAGTGAGACAAAACTTACTAAGATTGTTTGCACTGAGGTTTTCAGTTACATGAAGTGTACAGCATCCTTGCTTATGGGAGGTTTCTAATTCCTCTAGAAAAAAATCATAATAACCCAAAACCAGTTAATTTCCACTGTAAAAAATGATCTATGCCATTATAAAGGATAGAATTGCTGAACTATGAGATAAACATACTACATAAATTAACTATTAAAAAGTACAGCTTTCATAAGAAGTAACCAACTTGAATAAGTAAACTTTTGTTGTTCTTCCCCTTACCAAAAAAAAAAAAAAGATGATAGATATAGATAGATGACAGACGAAGAAAATAAAGACGACAGATGAAGAAAATAAATTTAGGATATTTATAATTTTAAGAGGTCCTTGTTTAAGAGGTCCTTGGTGAGATCCTAAAGTGTGTTTTTGTGTGTATATATATATATATATATATATATGAGTTAAGGAATGACTGGCCCAGCTTCTGAGCTGCTGTCTTGACAAATTGTGGAGGATTGAAACCTGGTGATTGTTCTTTGAAGATGATGACAGAATAGAGATTTCAAAGTCATCAGTTACACCACCCCTACTTAACCCTGGATATCTAACACAATTCTGCATCCCATTTATAAATTTCAGCTCTAGATTCTAACTCAAGAATATTTTCAAGAAAGTAAAAGGCATAATAAAAGACAGAGAAAAAAAAGAGTATATATAAAATATACTTCTCCAAATGGAAGAATGTGGTTTAACATTGCCCTAAAATACATTTACGCTAGCTCTTTATAGTGGATCTGAACAGAGTGTTGATGTTGAAGTCTTCAGTTAGTAGATGGCTGTATCTTCTTTGATTAGTGATATGTCAGATTGACTGGTGAAAGTTCTCAAGAGACTGTATGTGTACCCAGAAGCATTATAGCTGAAATAGTTCAAGGTAATGCATTAATATAGAAGTAATCCAAAATTCACTGAGGAGAAAATAGCTTTGATTTATCTCACTAAAAAAAAGGACATAGATTCTACTGTTATTATTTGGCAATGCTCCTTGAAGAGTAGGTAGACCGCAGAAACACAGCAATCACTGAGTCTGACATGAACCTAAAACCCTACAGCCCGAGTAAAAAGAAAAGAAAACAACACACCTACTGCAATCACTTCAGCAGTCCTACAATGGCAATTAGCTTTGTAAAGGAGCCAATGAGACCTTCAAAATAAGTATCTCCCAAATCATCATGATGTCCACAGGTGTCCTGGAGATAATTCAACACATCCAGCTGTCCAGCTGTTGTGGTAAGACAAGAATGTTCTCTGTGAGTCTGTATGCTTCAAACACACTCAGAGGTGGGCCTGTGGCATCTCTAGGATATCAGAGCATGCTGTGTTACTATTAATAAAGAAGTCTTTGTAGCTAAACCGACAGATGCATTCTATCAGCAATTCTTTGAGGGCCTCTTGATCTAAACGCGAGCTCTCCAATAAGTTCTCCTACTTGCATCCCACCTGGAGGGATGCATGTGTGTGTATATGTGTGTGTGTGCTCATGTGTAAATAATTTTTGAATTAGTATATAGTGTGTTCACTTACTTTTGTTAGAAATTACAGTACTGAATCTAGTTTCTTGATTTTCATATTGTTTTTGTCCCTTCGCACCTTCACCTTTGAAAACATGCCGAGAATGGTAGCCGCATTCAGAGTCAGGAAAGATCCAGCAGAGAGTGTGCAGAGCCATGATGGAGAAATTCTCCGTGCTTTCATCAGCCAATACGTTTTGGCCACCTATGTGCAGGACTACATTGTGCACAAGTATAGGAGAGCATACCATATTTCTTACTCGGTGTACTCCATCTAAAATGGGGGTCCCTTGAAAGGAAACACCCTCAACTTTGTATCCCTTGTCCCTAACATACAGATGTATTTTACAGATGCATAAATTAATGAAGTGTTTCCTTTGTTTTCTATGAGATATAGATCATTTGAGGAGGAAATATGTATTTTATGTTATTATATGTCATATATGTTAATATATATGTTATTATGTCACATATGTTAATATATATGCTAATATATATTATATTATATGTAATATAATGTTATTATATTATATGGTATATGTATAGCCATCCAGTTACTAATAAACATCCTTATTGTTCTCCTGCACTGATGTAATTTCATATTCTTTCCTCACTCTCTTCATTTCTGAGAATGGTGACAAGCACACAGAGCAAATATGCTGCACAATTTCAAAGGCAAACTGGGTTAGTGAGACACAAAAATAGTTGACCTAGGTCTTGAAGAAAAGGTGGGTCTTGACAGAAGATGCGGGGGCAGAAGTCATTAGGTCTCTGTGAAGGTGTCAGCTGATGTGGTAGTGGAGAATTCTGGAAAATTCATGGAGAACCAGCTGCAGACTTCAGAAATTATTACAACTGAAGAAACATCTGGGTGAAGATTTCCTTCACTGGACATTTCTGCACTAATGTGTCATTCATTTTTGTGAGCAACCTAATAAAATACATATTCATATTCCAGTTTAAAAGAGTATGGGGAATAAAAATATATATTCTATTTTTCCCCAAATTAGAATTCCCTTGCACCTAAAATATCATATTAAATTCAGATAATTAAATCTCTGAAGTGATTGACACTTATTATGAGAGTATTTTTTTCATATTAAGTAAAATCTTATCTAACAACTGTCAGCCACTATTTCTTGTTCTGTCCTCTGAAGGTACATTGAAAAAAATCCTGGCAATTTTCTACATGACAACTCTTCAACTTTTTGAAAATATTTATTACATTTATCCTTGATCTATTTTTAAGGCTAAACATACACAATTACTTCATTATCTTATTTGCTTTCTTTGGACGTATTTTATTTTCATGGGATTCTTCTTAAACTATAAGCAGAATTAAAGGTAATATGGAGAATTTTCTGGTTGATAATTATTATTTCTAATAATTAAAGAGATTGTTCTTCTCAGAATCAGAACAGTATATTTTTATTTTATTTTAATATTGTGGCATTGCAGGTTATATACTTATATGAGTACATATTTAAATCTGACAGCAAAATAGTTTTGATAATTTAAACAAGTTGATATTTAATAAATTTATAATATGATATTTTAATCAAGGATTCTTAGGAATTTTTAATTTTAAAGAATAACAAAACCTCTAGTCATTTCACATCACAACTTTTGGTGTCTTTTCTTGTTACTACATGGAGAATCCAGTAGAGTTCTTAAGAATTTGGAAATATTACAGTCTACAATACATATTTGGTTAGAACAAAAATATACAACTTCACTTAACACATATTCGTAGTACTAAACTGAAATGTGATTAAATATATTTACAAACAATGTGACAATCATAAGAAGATTAGACCATCCAACATATGTGTGACTATGAAAGAGAGAGGCCAATTTAATAATGATCATGTAGTTCTAATAAAGTTTTGTCCAGGCAGATGAAGAATCTGTTAGAGGAGTTCTGCATCTCATAGGACTAAGACCCATAACACTAATTCAATGACTCCTCAGAGTGGATTTGTTTAAACACGGTAAAGGAACCATGGTTGCAGCTAGGATCTTCAGTCAATTATAGTCCCCTAAATAGGAGATCTGAAAGGAGCATTTCTATGGCCACCATGCCAAGTCATGTGGACTTTGAATATGTATGTGATATTTGCTTTACAATTTAAATAAACATATTGGCATTTTTGGGGAAGATTTTATTTATTTATTTGAGAGAGAGAGAGAGAGCGAGAGCGAGCATGCACACTGGGCTGAGAGGAGAGGGAGAAGCAGGCTCCCTACAAGCAGGGAACCCAACATGGGGCTTGATTCCAGGACCCTTGGATCAAGACCTGAGCTGAGGGCAGACATTTAACCTACTGAGCCACCCAGGCATCCCAAACTGTGTGCTTTTATAAGATCCATCCTAACTGTACTTTGACAAAATGTAATAGCTGGGTGTGAAAAGCTAAGGAATAAATTATATATAATGATTTATCAGAATTTACCAGGACTGCTCCTACTACCCTGTGAGGCCACCTGGAAGAGAGATTCTGATGACCTTTTCATGGTACAGATCTTTGCTATGATATTGACCAATTGTGAGGATTGCTTGCTTTTCTTGTTAGAATATTTATACTCTAGAGACTGACCATAAAATCAATGTATTAACTTCAGAAAAAAACAAAGATCTCATTGAGCCTGGCCTTCTGGTTGTAGGGGAGACACCCAGAGAGTTTTGCTTACTGAATCAGTAGGTTGGAATAGAAATGTCCCCAAAACTTGTAACTCCTATTTCCTGGTCTAATACTCTTTCTTGTAGAGACTTTATGGTAATTCCTTTATCATTTTAGTTATCTTTCTCAAGTTATAGGGTTTGAATACTGTTGCCTCACCACTCTTACACTTTTTATTCTTCAGTGATGCATTCATTTAATAAGATTTCCAATCAGCAGTTACCTGTGAAACACCTTTACTGCCTAGGTCAGCCACTAGCCACACATGGCCTTTACTTTCTCCAAATGTGGCTAATTCAAATTAAGATGTACCCTACGTGTAAAATGTTAAGCATAAAGACTTAGCACAAAAAAACGTCAAATATCTTACAAAAACTTTTATTTTTTTTAAGATTTTATTTATTTATTTGAGAGACAGAGAAAGTGAGAGGGAGCATGAGAGGAGAGAAGGTTAGAGGAAGAAGCTGACTCCCCATGGAACTGGGAGCCCAATGTGGGACTCGATTCCAGAACTCAAGGATCATGACCTGAGCAGAAGGCAGTTGCTCAACCAACTGAGCCACCCAGGCGCCCTACAAAAACTTTTATATGGATTACTCAAATGATAATATTTTGGCTACATTGGATTAAATAAAATGAATCATTAAAATTAAGCTTACCTGCATCTTTTTGATATTTAATGTGACTACTAGAAAATTTAAAAATAAATTTGTGACTCACACTTTATTTTTATTGAGCAGAGCTATTATAGAAAACTGCCATGGGTCATCTATGCATCAATTCAATAAATATTCAGTAAAGTCCCACATGTTTTTAGGTACTGTGCACACACAAAATGTCTTCTTTTGTCTAACGAGGGTGTTTTGTTGTTATCATTTTGGGTGAGGTGTTTTAAGATATTTTAGAATGGGTTCCTATTATCATTAGTTTTCCTTAATTTAAATAAGGTTGGAACCCAAAGGCATGCTATCATCCCTCTTGGAGCTAAAGTCATCTGAGGAATAAGGTGAGGTTTACACAATACCATTGAGCTTCTTTTCTTGAACAAAGTATGGGCTGGCCAGGTTTACAAAAGCCTGACCTTTAATTTGTGTTCTAAAAACAGCTTCATTGCTTCTCAGATACCAAGTCAAGCGATGAGTGCTTTTTGGTTTATCATCTTGTTTGTGTCTTCTATGTCACTTGTTCTAATTCTTCCCTTCCTTTTTAGTTTAAGTTTCCCCGCGCAAGGGGCATCACTTTCTGGAAGAGGAAACAGGGCTGAACTAAGGATTACTAAGATAATAGAAAACTGATACTCCACTATCCTTTTTACCATCTGAATTCTTGCATAATATTTTTATGATGGAGTATATGATATTATAGACATGTAGTTATCCTTAAGAGAGCATTAGACTGAACTTCAAGGACTGTAAATCCAAGGAATTGCCTGTTGTAGAAATTCATAATAAACTATGAATTGTTGAAATTTAGCACCTTGCAAAGGGAGAGAATGTTGAGGGAAAAAATGAAGACTATAATGCACTTCTCTCCATAAAATTAGAGAATAGCTTATTACATTTTGAAACTGAATTAAAGAAACTGCCACTTCAAGATGAAAGACCCCTATGCAGCAACTCTTCTCATCCTTTTTGAATGTATGACAAGAAGCTTATAAAAAGGGATGCCTGGGTGGTTCAGTTGGTTAGGCAGCTGCCTTTGGCTCAGGTCATGATCCCGGAGTACTGGGATCGAGTCCTGCATTGGGCTCCTTGCTCGGCAAGGAGCCTGTTCCTCTCTCCGCCTCTGCCTGCCTCTCTGCCTACTTTTGTTCTCTCTCTGTTAAATAAACAAATAAAATCTTTTAAAAAAAAAAAAAAGAAGCTTATAAAAAGCCAGCAGATGACATGACAAAATACTTATTTGTTTCAAATAGAAATGGTGTCTGAAGAAGAATCCAGAAGTTTTTTGCTCACAAATATGATAAATTAGACAAAATCAACTGACGCCCTATAAATGAATATTAAAGAAGTGATAGAGTGTTTTACTTGGCTACTTAGTGAATTGATAGTCATAAGGCTCACCTCTATGACACTGAAGAGATTTTACTTTTGAAACAATGGGTTAATTGAGTTTATCTCTGTTATGAGAGCTTTATAACTCAAGCAGTTCACTGTGACAGAGAAAACCAAAAGTCATAAGTCTCTTAAGATAAATTCCAGGGCTCTTCTATTTATTATGTGCCTTAAGGGGTTAGAAATATTTCTCTGTGATAGTTTTACATTTTCAAAAAAAGGGGGGGGGGATGGAAAGGGATGTTGGCAGTTTTGTGATCATAGTAATATAAATCATACAAAGTTTTTTGAATTCCCCTTTCTCCTTTGGAAAGTTATTCACAGTGCTCCTTTACATGTGGGCTAGTCAGCCTTATGTTAGATTTTCTTGCAAAAGTCAAAATAGACAGTTTGTTCACTGCACACTGTGTTATTGAAGGTATGTTCTTAAGTCTATGAAAATTAACAGTCTCGTCTTAACACTGTTAAGAAGGAAACATTCTTGGAATGAGCCCCCATAATCAGAGATGCTGCCACCTAGTGCATGGAATCTGAACTGAGGAAGGTCCCATTTGTTCAATAAATGGTGATAGAAAAACTGGATACTGATGCACGGAAACGAAAATGAATCTAAGCACAGACCTTAAGCTCTTATAAAAAAAAAAAAAAAAAAACTTAAGATGGGTCATGGATCTAAATGTAAAGTGCAGAGGAACCCAGGTAGCTCCGTTGGTTCAGCATCCAACTCTTGATTTCTGTTCAGATCATGATCTCAGGGTCCTGGGATAGAGAGCTCCACCGTGGACTCCATCCTCTTCCTCTCTCTTTGCCCCTCCCCTGCTCACAATCACGCTCTCTCGCTCTCTCAGATAAATAAATAAATCTTAAAAATATGTATAAAATGCAAAACTATAAAACTCCTAGAAGATAATAATGGGGAGCAGAATATACCATCCCAAAATTTGCTATTTTGGCATATTGATTATTTTAATTTAAAGTTATCTGAGAATCAGCCGGTGCAAGAAGGACACTCTGACCCTTCTTGGTTCCCCCGAAAGCAGTAAATAAATCTATCGGGTGAAAAGTACAGCCTGTACCAGGAGGGTAAAGGGAATTCTTATCACTAGAGCTGGGGAATTCAAGGTCAGGAAGGCTGTATAAACAAACCTTGTTACTTCTTCATTGATTTACCACCCCAAACCCAAACCTCTTTGTCAATTCTTCATAAATTTATTGTTTCTTTTTCTAAAACGTATACGAGCTTGCTGCTTTGGTCACTTGTTTGAGGCTCATATTTGAGGGGTTTCTCTATAGAAAATTAAATTTTTTCTTGTTAATCTGTCTTATTTCAACTTAATAATTAGATCGTCAAAGCACACAAAAGAGAAGGGAAAAGTTTTCCTCCTCTGCAATAACATGGGAAAAAACTAGATAATTTTTGTGCATTGATGCATTTTTAGATACAATACCAGAGACATACTCCATGAGAGAAATAATTGATAAGTGAGCCTTCTTTAAAATTAAAAACTGCTCTATAAAAGATAATATTGAGAGAATTTGAAGACAAGTCATACACTAGGAGAAATTGTTTGTAAAACTCATCTTAAGAAGAACTGTTACCCAAAATACACAAATAAATCTTAAAACTCAACAATAAGGAAACGAAAAACCTAAATAAAAAATGACACAAAGGCTTTAACAGACACCTCATCAAAGAAGATATATACATAGCAAACATACATAAGAAAAGGTGCTCCATGATGTATGTCATCAGGGATATGCTAATTAAAGCAACCAGATTACCACTACACAGCTTTCAGAGGGGCCAAAATCTGGAACACTGACAACACCAAATGCTGGTGATGATGTGGAGGTGCACGAGCTCTCACACACCGCTGGTGGGAATGCTGAATGCTGCAGCCACTTTGGAAGACGGACTGGCAGTTTCTTGCAAAACGGAACATACTCTTACCATGCAATCCAACAATCACACTTCTTGGTATTGGAGTTGAAAACTTATGCCCACATAACACCTACACAAGGATGTTCACAGCGGCTTTATTTATTATTGCCCAAAGTTGAAAGCAACCAAGTTGTCCTTCGGTAGATAAATGGATAAGTAAACTGTGGTATCTTCAGACAATGGAATATGATTTAGCACTAAAAAGAAATGAGCTATCAAACCATGAAAAGAACCTTAAATACATGTCACTAAGTGAAAGAAACCAATCTGGAAAAGCTACATCCTGGGATTCCAACTATACGACAATCTAAAAAAAGTATGGAGATAATAAAATTAACTTTTTGTAATTAATCATTTTACTTGTTTTATTTAATATGAAACATTTATTAAATAAAATTTATAGTATTTTGATATCTATTTATTTTATTTATTTTTAAATTATTTTTATCATTTCTCTCATATCAAGGGTTGATTTCTCCAAAGAATGGAATGGTTTCCCCCAAAGGAACTTATGAAGTGCTGCTTGTAGCTTGGCAAAGTTTTGGCTTTTGCTTGGAATATGTGGCCCCGCTGCTGGGATTAAGCCACTGAGGTGGATGCGAGGGTTTGAAGTGAGACGAGAAGCTCAGTTATGTGCCATATCCAGTCTGGCACATAATATTGAAATGATGTTTGGCTACTTTAATTAATCTGATCAATACAATAATTTGACCACAGAATTGGGATAATAACTCTTTTTAAAAATATTTTATTTATCAGAGAGAAAGAAGGAGAGAGCACAAGCAGGGGGAGTGGCTGGCAGACGGAGAAGCAGGCCCCCGCTAAGCAGGGAGCCCAACTTGGGGCTCGATCCCAGGACCCTGGGATCATGACCTGAGCTGAAGGCAGGTGCTTAACTGACTGAGCCACCCAGGAGCCCCAGTATAATAACTTTTCCAACAACCTGAGATCTCACTAATAAGCTAAGGGGAGCTTTTGGAAAATTTTGTAAATTGAGGCCCACCAGGAATCTGAGTAGGGAGAAATACCATGCTGGTATTGACAGAGCTGAGGTGTAGACCCTAGTGTCAAACAGAACTGGCTTAAAGACTCAGCATTGCCAATTTAGGATTTGTAAGCTTGCCAATTTATATAACTTCTAAACATGAGTTGGTTCATCTGAAAATTGGTCATAAGAACAGATACACAGTCCAATGAGTCACTGTGAGGACAAAATCACATAGAATATTCATTATGTAAGTTCCCTCTATAAAAAGTAGTTTCCCATAAAGGAAAAGACAGTGTCCTTTTCATTATTTATATTGACTAGAGCCGTATTCTGCATAAGAGAAACGTTCAATGGACATATGTTTCTCTCAGCTACTCTTTAATCCACATATCCACAGAGAACAGTCACAGTGGTCACACCATAGCTCTGATTTTGAGGAATCTATTTTTTAAAAAACTCTATTTATTTATATGTCACAGAGAGAGAGAGAGAGAGAGAGCATGCACACAAACAGGAGGAGCAGCAGGCAGAGGGAGAGGGAAAAGCAGGCTCCCCGCTGAGCAGGGAGCCCAACATGGGGCTCAATCCCAGCACTCGATCCCAGGTCCCCAGAATAACAATCCGAGGTGAAGGCAGCTGCCCAACCAACTGAGACACCAAGGCATCCCTAAGGAATCTATTTTTGAGACAATAAGTAACATGGTCTCCTTCGTAGACATGGAAATAAATTAAATTACCTGGCAACAACAGGCAGCTCACTCATGATGAGTTTATATGGGCATAGCGTCAATATGAGATTGCAAGCTGAAGCATTTAATTTTTGAGCTTATTATCAAAAGGGATGGTGATGCAAATATTGAATAGTCAGATTTTATAACAATCCTTCCCTGATAGAAAACAGCACAAATCAGATGTTTATTGCTTGTAAAATTTTCAATATAGCTTAAATGAAAAGAGGGCATAAAATTAAATGCCCTGGAATGGCAGATGCCATTTTTCAAGGTGAATGTTAGTCATATTGCCTCTGTCTGTGTCGATGCTGTGACCCTAAAGGCAACATGGTAGTCAGAGATGGAAATGGAGGAGGGTACTTTTTATTTAAAGATTCCTCCTATCTGCTGGGGCGCCTGGGTAACTCTTTCAGTTCAACGTCCAGCTCTTGGTTTCAGCTCAGGTCGTGATCTCAGGGTTCTGGGACTGAGCCCCCTTGTCAGGCTCCGTGCTCTGAGGGGAGTCTGCTTGAGACTCTCTCCTTCTGCCCTTCCCCAGCCCTCACACTCTCACTCTCTTTCTCAAATAAATAAGTAAATCTTTTTTAAAAAAGAAGCTCCAACTATCTGCCACACTTCAAAAATTGCAGAAGCCTGTTCATGGAATCTGTGAGCATTTCCTTCTACTGAGTTCTCCTACACATCATTTTGTAGAGCATTTCGTGTGAAAACAAAACAAGAGTTTTTTAATATACTTTTTTTTACCTAAAAGAGCATATAAAAAATTTGGTATGTTTTATCTTTTTTCCTTTGTATTCTTAGAGATGAGATGACCATGTTTTTCTCTTGCCTTCCTAGGTACAAGAACTATGTCCCCACCAATGGAAAGAATGTGAATTTTCTTTTCCATATTCCCCGACTGAAGCGCAAAGGGTTTTAGTGAGTTGATTCCAGGGATAAATCATGATCCTAAACTTTATCTAAGGTAATCAATTTGCATGTGGCCCGCATGGTAGGAAAAAGTATCTGTCGATGAATATAATCCACATGCTACCAACCCTTGTTGGATGAAGATGAAGTGCTGAGAAGTGTATCTTGGTAATATGGCAAGCTTTTATAGATACACTTTAATTGTTTTAGCCTAGAGAAATTTCAGTCCTGCTTCATCTTGAAAGAGAAGATATAATAAAACCTTATACTTCAGAGTGCTTTCTTCTCATAAGATTTGATGATATGCCGCAAATATGATCTGGTTTTGCTTCACAGAGTCATTGAGCTTTAAGTATCAAATACTTTATTCCCATGTTAAAGATGGTGAAAAACCATAAATTTCACAAACTTTCATAAGGGGACACAGTCAGTTGATAGAGAAACTTAAAACTGAACTCAGATAAGACCAGACATTCTGACCTTTCTTCCATGGGTCATAAATTAATATATATTTCAGAACTCAGCTTAAAATACTTGACATTATTGATCCCTTTGCTTTGCTTTGTAAACCAGATAGAGAGGGAGAGAGAAAGAGAAACCTCATTTCAGTAGAAATTAAGTACAATTACTATATACACGTTTCACCATTCTACAGTGTAAGCTCTATTTACTCAGATTTTCAATTATGAGAATGGGGTTACCTTAGTTACAAATGGCTCTCATTCTAAAGAGCTTTTAACGTGGGGGGGCAGTGTAGGGGTGCAGCAGAAATCCATTCCATTAAATATAACTGTTAGGGTTTTGTTTGAATGGTAGCTGCATCAATATATCATAATTATGATAGTAACCTTTGAAATATATGAAAATAATCCTATATAAGGGAATTTCATTAAATCAGCTTATTTATATTAATGTACCAAAGAAATAATCAGAAAATTGTGATTATGTGGGAGAAAGAAAATAATAATTTTTGTATGTTTAACACTTAAAATGTAATTTATTATAATTATCTTGTGTGTGAGTGTATATAAATATATATATATATATATATATACTCAATTCACACTCTGTTTAAGTAGGTGTGTATTCATGAGCTTGACCAAATTCTACAAAACTAGTATTTCTAATTGCTGACTCTGCAAAGAATGTGAGTGTAAGGAAAGTAGCACAAAACTTTATGACTTACAATTGGTCTTGGAATTATTTTCCAGGGAGGGACTATGATTAATTTCTTTAATCCAATGGGCAATGGATTACATAGCCTTCAAGGTCTTTTGGGAAAACTACTGGTTCAGAGAAACTCAAGACTAAGGATTGCTAATGAATTTCTATTAGTTTTGATATTTTAAAAATACTTCCTTATTTCTATAATGATGTAGGAAAATAGGCCTCATTGTATTTGATTTGTTAAGACCTTGTCAAGTTATAAATATCTGTTTTTAAATATTATTCTGAATGCAAACATAAAGTTTCTGGAGCACAGCAGGTAATTATTTACTGACAGTAAATACTCCAGCTCCTCATCTTCTAGGACAATACAATGGGATCCAGACGAGATGTCATGCTACCTGCAATGAAGTTTGTACTATAAGCAAGGAATTCCAGAAATATAAATTTACGTGGTTGTACAAGAAAGGGGCAGGGGTAACTGTTCCTTCCTGCATTTAATTTGCAAAGTTCAAAGACATGAGATGAAATACAGTTACTAAATTGAGGATATTAATGGGGCTTCTCGGTGACACTGTCAGTTGAGCAGCTGACTCTTGGTTTTGGCTCAGGTCGTGATCTCAGGGTTGAGATAAAGCCCCTGGGTCTGGCTCCAAGCTTAGCGCCAAGCCCACTTGAGATTCTCACGCCCTTTACCTCTGCCCTCCCCACCCCTTCCCCCCCCACTTATGCTCTGTCTCTGAAACAATAAAAAATAAATAAAAGTAAATAAATTGAGGACATTAATAGCAGTATTTCTTTTATTAATTCTAGGTATAACAAAGCATTATGCATTTTTTTTCTTTTTTTTTTTTTTTAGTTTTTTTGAACAGGAGCTTGAACTCATGACCCTGAGATCAAGCCCTGAGTTGAAATCAAGAGTCAGAGACTCAACAGACTGAGCCACCCAGGTGCACCTCTTCCTTTCATTCTTTCTCCCTACCTTCCTTCCTTTCCTTTCTTCCTTCCTTTCCTCCTTTTCCTTCCTTCCTTCTTTCCTTCATTTTTCTTTCCTTCCTCCCTTCTTACCTCTTTTTTTGCCCTTCCTTCCATCTTCCCTTGCTTTGCTCACTTCCTCTCTCACTCTCTCTCTTTAATTTTGCAAAGTTATCTTTGATAAAATATTTTTTTTAACAGAAGTAAATATTTGTTTCCTGCAACTTAAGTATTCTTGAATGAAAATCCAGTTATGTTACCGAAGATATGGATCGGCATTCCTATACATAAAGATTCAAACCAATTTGAGGTGCTATAAAATTGATTCAAAAACAGTATACCAGATTCACAGAAGATATTCGTGATATTATTCTTCCCTACCATCACCACAGAATATGGAGTCATAGATGAGATATCAAGTTTTATGCATTAATATTTGGGATTTGTGAGTCTTCCTTGTGATTTGACTTTGATCAGAGTTTTCCTGTCTAAATGTAACTTCTCCCAAGGTTTTTATTTCATTCATCAGAAGGGCCCCACTGCTTCTCCTATAAGAATAATTCGCTAGACCAACCAATAAACTGTTCAAAGTACATTCTCTATTCC
The DNA here is from genome assembly GCA_028533885.1 of Nasua narica. Taxonomy (NCBI): domain Eukaryota; kingdom Metazoa; phylum Chordata; class Mammalia; order Carnivora; family Procyonidae; genus Nasua; species Nasua narica. Next base: position 44,674,034 of record CM052813.1, on the reverse strand, counting down.
TAGGCTCTTGAAATAGAAACCAATTTATTTGGGGTACAGCAGTCAAAGAGTGCAACATAGTCACCTTCTCACTATATATTTCCAAGGTAGAAGATTTTTAACCAGCTAAATAACATGGGACTAGGGGTTCTCTGAAGCAGAAAACAGCAAATGTGAAGGCATATGCTCTTTGCCAGACACACCCTGGATTTCTGGACTTGCCACGTCATGGGTGTTGTCTCCGCGAAGCTACAAAAAGCCTGACCCCATAACTCTTCGATAGTCTGCAACAGCTCTTCTGGTGATATGGCACGTTAAATACATACTTCTAAATATTAGAAATTGAGGAAGTTCAGCAAGTGGCCAACTCCTAGCATGTTATGACCATGGAGGAGATAAGCAATGACTCTTGGGAAGTTCCTTTCTTATTCTTAACAGAAATTATCTTTTGTAGACTGTTTCAGTTAGAAGTAGTTTGATATCAAAGAAGCAGAACCATCATGAGTGATAGGAACTGAGGGAGTTATACAAAAAGTAATAGAAAAGTGGCAGACACAAGGACAAACTGAAACTACCTTCAATCTCAAGGACATGGGTAACCTATAGAAAGATTGGAAGCCTTACCAGAGAGCTGCAAAGGCACCCAGCCCAGAGGATAAATATGTCGAAGGAGATCTGGTAAAAGGACAGCCCCACCTGAAAATGGTAAGTCTGTGCCTCAATGACAATTCACATGTGTTGCTGAGGTATCCGAGGTTCTACATCAACCTTTAGTAGGTCGTGGTTGAGGCTTCACTTCTACCTTTCAAACTCATGCAAATTTTTCTGTTGGCCAATCCTCACCTGAGACCATAAAAAGAAGGGGATTTGAAAAAAAGTTTCGGCTTATTCAGGCTGATACAGTATAAAACAACTGGAGTTCAATCTTATTAAATTCACATCCATGCAAACACCTTTTATCTATATTTAATTCCAAGTAAAGACATTAATAAAAATCTTGCTTCTGCCCAGCTTGACCCAACTGTCTTTATACAATGAAAGATATGACTCTCCGTAGTGAGAAATTAAATTCCTTATGTTATTATAGCAGATTCTGGGGGTTGTTCATTTCTCTTCTAGCCAAGTCTCACACCCCTCTTTTCTTGGTGAAACTCCTTTCAATCAGTGCTTAATTCTAACATAAGAGCAACCAGGAAGCTGTGAATTCTATTTGCTTGAACCAAATCCATTCACTCACAGACTTTGAATCTGGTTTTCACTTTATTTCAAACTTTGGCCCTGCAGCTACAAGAGATAAGAGGTTTTTTGTTTTTGTTTTTTTCCTTAAGCACAGTTGTAGGAGGTTTCTATTCCATTACCTGGACCTTGTTCTGGGAATCAAAAAGCACAAAAGCATTTTCTTTCCCCAAGTGCTCCAGCACATTTAGAAGTAACCAACCAGGGGCACCTGGGTGGCATATTGGGTTAAAGCCTCTGCCTTCAGCTCAGGTCATGATCTCAGGGTCCTGGAATCAAGCCCCACATTGGGCTCTCTCTGCTCAGCTGCTTCCCCCCCTCTCTCTCTGCCTGCCTCTCTGTTGGCTTGTGATCTCTCTCTCTGTCAAATAAATAAATAAAATCTTAAAAAAAAAAAGTAACCAACCAAGACCATTATTGTTCTGTTTTTTTTTTTTTTAACCTGGAAACAAGTACTTGGTCACCCAAAGACTTTCCTTTTATAGGCACTTGGTTAAAGGTATCTACAGATTATAATTTGAGTAATTTTTGTCACCGTATGTCAGAAATTCTTAGTGTCCCCTTTTTCAGTGACAACAGGGCCACTAATGGCTTTAAATCTAATCAGATAAAAAAAATCCATTCCAGATAACCCAGAATTAATTCACATAACCCACCCACAAATTTTCTTTATCCTAGAACCACTTTGCTTACCAATTTCTGTACCAGCTAAACTTTGATCAGGGAAGCACAATCATTAGAATAGTACGGAATAAACCACTTATTATAGAGATTAAATTTTACATAGTTGTGCAAACTGGGAGAGAATTCTACAGAATCCCTAATTGTGTCCCTAAAATCACTAAATGTCTGCAGAGCCAATTCTTGGAAGCAAATCTGGATACAAAGCAACGAGGAGAGTAAGGACAGAGTAGAACCCATGAAGACAAACTAAAACCTGTGTCTGTTTCTCACCAGCTCCAAACTTAATAACACAGGTGATCTGCAGAAGAAGTTGGAGGCTTTTGCCACAGAGCTGCATTCAAGCCTGGTCCAGGACTCAGAGAAACTGCAGGAAGGAATCCAGGCAGGAATTGAATTGCGCTCTCCTTCTGCTTTTCCCTTCTATTCCTGTTGTTTTTCTCTAGAGGATTGCTCTCAGAGGATGATGGCATAAATAGCCAAGACTCTAAGCTCTTAAACCACCTTATTTTCACTGAAGTTTTCTGTCTTTGTTTCAAATCCAAAATCAAATAGCCTATCTGCCTTTTCTAACGTTTGCTAAGAAAACAGAACCTTGCATTGGTTTGGACGGTTATGATTTTGAGATTCTACTATTTACGTGCTGAAATGCCAAAGGAATATAAACTAGAACACGCTTGTGGGAAAATGCTGCCTCTTTCTTTCAACATAAAAAATGATAATTTTATCTTTTTCACTAGTTATACAGAACATAGGTATTAGCTTGAAAGAAAAAGGGACTTCTAAGATGTGTAAATAAACTAGTAAAGCTTATCTTCACAGGATTTTAATTTGATGGCCTATAAGCGTCCTGAAAGTAAAGATGTTAAAACTTCTACACACAAAATTCATCACAAGGGGTCTGGGCACCAGCTGAATGCTAGAATTATCACTGAATGGAATTGTAGATGTGATATAAAATATAATAAATTACTATGATTGAAGTCATATTTGAACCATCTACCTATTAAAGGGGAAAAAAATAAAGCAAGAAATTAGCCAGCAAGTTCAAACCCATAGAATTAATTAACAAATCAAATAACTCAAGTATTAACTTAACACTGAGATTATTATTATTTTTTTAAACAACGGTTTTCTTTTTTTGTTTTAAGATTTTATTTATTTATTTGACAGAGACAGATCACAAGTAGGCAGAGAGAGAGGGGGAAGCAGGCTCCCTGCCGAGCAGAGAGCCCGATGCGGGGTTCGATCCCAGGATCCCTGAGATCATGACCTGAGCCGAAGGCAGAGGCTTTAACCCACTGAGCCACCCAGGTACCCCAACACTGAGATTATTAATATATGGCATTGTGTGAGAATTTACAAAAGTCCTGCACATAGTTCTTGCCTTCAAGCTGGCTCCAATCCACATAGGAAGTAATAAACTGAATGTAGCAATAAAATACATTTTATAATGTTCTCCTTTCTTGAAGATCCCATGTTGTCTGATAGCTGGAGGATTCCCTCATCTGCTTTGGAGCTGATGTAATTTTCACTGAAGAGAAGACATTTTTTTTTTATGCGATGTCAGAGTAGAGTCTTAGTTTCATTTGCTCTTTGAAATAAAGAAGTGAGGAATCGACTTTGTGGAAACACCATTTACTTGAGCTTGTTTTAAAAAAAATTATTTTCTTTTTCCTTGAAAAGATGGAAGGACCTCAAGATTTAAAAAAAAAAGTGGTTTCTGTATAAACAGTTGTGTCTCAGAGCAGCATATCAAGACTTGGCCTCTTCTATCTCAGCGCTAACAAAGTGACACCACTGGCCTTTGGTGATTTGTGACAGTCACTGCATTTCAATTGTCTGAAACCAACACTACCCTCCAGCATCCTCCTCTTAAACACGAAAAGCCATTTATCAGCTCTGCCTGATGAGGCTTGAGATGATGCAAAGCTTTAGCTGGCTTGTGGACCTCTTGGTGCCTGGACCAAGTTCAGCACTTCTACTCAGCAAATGTTCAGCACAGTTTAGTGTTAGATGCACACCCTCATTCTTTGGAAAGTTCAGATAATAATTTTTGGTAAGTTTATGTCTATGTGTACCCAAGCCAAATGAATGCTGGATGCAAACTTCTAAGGTAACAATTTATGTATGGCCGATGGCTTTCCTAAGCACTGTACAAAACAGTAGCAGTGGGAAATTGAGAAAGAAAAATGCATTGTGTTAAAATATAAGGATGATGTCAGAGATAAGAGGCCCAAAGACTCACATAAGTGTTAAAATGTTGTTTTTGTGTGTGCTTGGAGAATAGCAGCTCGTATCCTTCAGATTTTTATTCTTTGTACTGGTTGAAGTTGATTTATATTTCTATGTTACTTCAGCGTGGTTATTTCTGTTTTAAGCAGAGAAGTGGAAAAACTCCTGATAGAATCAAAGAAATCAACTTAGCAAGTTTTTTGGATTATATACCATTTTTCCAACACTGTGACAGATTCTAAAGGGAACATAATCACGGTGTACTTGTACGAATCATCCTGGATTTTAAAAAGCCTATGAACTTGGTAGTCATCCAACGTTAATAAACAGCGAAGTGCATAGTTAAAAACAATAAAAGACCAAAATATATGGTTCTGAGAAGATACACGCTTTTCTCAGGGGAGGTTTCCATTAGGACACAGGCCTTGAAATATATACTGACCTAGCAGCCGCAAGGTCAGATCAAGGAAGACTGAGATCCACACATTTCTTCCCTTCTGGAGTTGCCGTGCCACAGGTATCAAGAGTGAGCAAAGCAGACAGAGGCAATCACGAGAACGCCCCAGCAACAAGACAGTGCACGAGGTGAGGGCATAGGTCTCTTTCATGGATATTTCATTTTTTTTTTTTCATGACGATCCCCAACTTTGGGTCCTGTGCTGACTTCATGTCCTCTAACATCACCAGTCTTCTCCCTTCAGACATGTGACCAATCCCTGGAAGTTCCTCCATCCGTGTACTTCCTCAGAAGGCCTCTTCAGATTGTTGGGAACTGCTGTTGTCATTTTCAATCCCTCTTCTCTGTCTTCTCAAAAACTCCAGAGAATTCCCACCCACCCCCAGCATTCAGAGGGCACTTAATAAATATTTACTGATAAGGTATTTAGGGGAGTGAAGAGACTCTATTATTCTAATCAAGTTTTTATTCTATAATCTTCCCTCAGGGTCCACCATGCTCTAGGCTTAAAAACGTCAGTCACTTCGAATTAGGGGTCGAATGCTGGTTGGGAAGGAGGATGAAATAAAGGAAGTAAAGGGCACCAAAGTTAGAGTCTTTGTTGCCTGGAGGTCCTCCTAGAACTCTAGATCTCGAATTGTGACAAAACCTCTTCCAGCCACACAAAACCCCATTTGGGAAAATATACGGCTGTACTAGATGCTGTTGGCGCCCAGTCAGATGCTCTTCACCGCACTGATGTGTTCCTCTCCAGTTGCTAAAAATGTTGACTGCCAAATTCCACAGCCACATAATTCCCTTGAGAATGGCCCGTGCATCCTAGTCATCTCCTGGAGAAAGGTCTGAGAAGCTTTGTGTGTCTCCCAAGGGGAAGCCTGCAACCAATACTAGCTCAAGGGAGCGCCAACATTGCCTCATTGCCTGAAAGAGGGACGAGTCTGCCGTGCCTTTCAGGCTCACCTTTCAGGCTCCAGAGTTCTCTGTACGATCAGGCGGAGGCTAGACTTGAGTTAGATCAGGGATGGTCACCTTGTCCTGCGTAACAGAATCCCCTGCAGGTCCTGTGAAAACACCGATTCCGGCATCCCACACCCAGAGTTTCCAATCTAGTAGATCTGGGCTGGAGAATCTGCATTTTAGCAGCTTCTCACATAACGCTGATGCTGTCGGTCTGGGAATCACATTTTGAAAAACGCTGAGTTGGACTCATATCTTTATCTACTTCCTTCCCTTGCCTTGACCTGCTTCACTTACTCTCTTCTTGTTTTCTCCTGAGAGCACTTTCTCAATGATTCATTGGCATAAGAATCCCTGTCGCGGGCTCCACTTCTAAGAAACCAGACCTGAAACATAGTCCAGGCTGGGTTAGACCCATGAGACTTTAAAACGATGTCCTTTTGCTCATGTATGTACGTACACATGATGAAAAGCAGCACTGGGACCTGGAAAAAATGTGCCCCCTTAATTTATGGAGGGTACATGGGCTCTCTGTACCCATGAAGTCACATTAACAGCAATAGCCAACATTTCTTTAGCTTTTAACAGTTCTTCCTGGAATTGCTTCTGTGACTCTTGCTCAACGAACATCACTACCAGTGCACTGAAGCATCCGGAGTTACTAAGGGATGTGAAGCTTAAAGAAAAGTATGGGAAGGAGAGATAGGAGTGAAAGCCTCTCTCCCATTTGTGTTAACCCTGTTAGAAGGATCACGAAGTACTGTTATAGGTGACTCCATATTTCACAGAGCTTATTGAAACTGTTCTTGCAGAAACAAATGTCAGCCCCTTTTTCCTCAAACCTGGAGCTCAATCGGGGCAAGAACATAGAAAAGTCACGGTACTGTTCTCAGAATTCTTCTTCCCTCTCACAACTCGGCCTTCCATTCTGGGTCATGCTTATTGGACTCTCTCTTTTTAATCTCAGCTGCGTTTTCACAGGAGTCCCTCGTTGCTCATGTGAAAGTACTTTGTAAGGACTTACCCTTAGGATTTCTCTAAGTCTCCCTGAGATTTAGACTGAGAACCACTATATAAAGTTGGTTTATACCAGAAACTGGACTTCAGAGCTTCTTCTCTGTAAAGTGTTACCTTATGTTGATTCTTCTGATTAAAAAAAAAAAGTCTAGATATAAAATAGAGGGTAAAACTTATTATGCGTGTGTGTGTGTGTGTGTGTGTATACCCAGAATACCAGAACCATTTTCCATTATTTTCTTAGTTATCAGTACCATGTTTAGTAAGTGAAATGTGTTTTGAAACCCCAAAAGGCAGGTCACTCTTTCTTTTTCCTTCTTATATGACTACCTAAGGCTTCATGTCCCCTCCAAGAATGAGATGGCTTAGATAGCAAATCTCCCATTCCTTACATGGCAAGAACTCTTAGAAATTACTGTCCTACATTAAGGAGAGGCACAAAACAGAAGAAATGTGACCTAGGCTCATATGGAGTGTGGAGGAATTATTGAAATCTAAAAAACAAAAGGGTAAATCCCTGCAACATTCAAGTATTTTTGTTTGGTTGTTTGTTTGTTTTAACTTTTTGCAACTTACTATAAACTTCCCTAAACAAACATTTAGGAACCAGCATAGCACCAGTTGATCTCCATTTTAATTCATATATATTTGGTTGCAGAACTTTCAAAGCATTAAGCTACTTCCCCTGGGGCAAAGGGCGGGTTCTCGTTCCACTCTAAGAAATCCACTGAAATCACTAAAATATGCTTGCTACCAGACAAAAGGGGCCTCCTAATGCATTGGTACATTTCACAACTTGACTACATATAATTTAGTTTCCATCTTTCTTAAGCCTTCACCAGGATTGGAAGACCTAGGCATTCTGTGACATTTGAAAGCTCTAATCAAGTAACAAAGAGACTAACCCTCCTGAACAACCTGCTATATAAATGAGAACAATTTCACTACTTGTGACATTTAGCAAGTTTTTATGTCTTAACCACCAGCAGGATTCTTGCCCTTGTTTAAAAGTAATTTGTGATTACATACTCCATTTATATAGTGAATATGGTATCCTACAACAGTTTGAATATGCCCTCACACAGAATATAAAGATCAGTAATTTAGAATTTGCAGGGGCGATGTTAGGGTGTCATGGAGTAATTTATAAAGCAAAAGTAAATATTTGACACAATATTAATTGACAAATACGTCTTTTCTCACATTTCAGAAAGTTTGTGAAAACCTCAGTGTCTCCCAACAAAGTGCATGAACACAAGGATGTGACGTAATCTTCATTGTCTCCAACTCTTTAGGTGTTAAGTACAAGTCTAAATCATGCTAGAGTTGTTACCTAATTTTGTTACTTTATTTTGTCTTTCAGAGGCTGGTTTGAAAGAGCCAGGGTTTATCTAATTGAATTAAATTCTAAATCTAGTTTCTGTATAAACTTCTGACAGATTATGATGCGCTACTCTACAAGCTTTACTCAAGAAGAAACAGGATTAAATTATGAAAAGTATGAGGATGTAATTTAAAACGTCAACTTAGTTCTAGTTGCTTTGGGAAATATTTTGATGTTTCAGCTTACTTGTTCAGCGAAAACATACTTGATATTCATCATGACTGTTCATAGGCACGATGCAGGAAAACATGAATTATCCCTCTTATAGAATGAGATCAAGGAATAAGCTCTCTGGGCTGAGCAGGAGGTAGTGAGACATTATTACCTCATGGCATGCAATCAGTCTAGTCTGAATCTACTCCCTAGATTTGGAATCTAGCTTAATTTTGCTTAATTTCATTTTTGATGTATTATTTTATAAGGTAATGTGACAAAGACTTTTTATTACTTCTCTTCTCCAATGCATGTATATATAAGTGGTTTTAGGAAATCTCCCAAGTGCTTCAAATAGTTTACTCCTTCTAGGACTTGCAAGTATAGTAAGCAGGATTATCACCCCAAACTTGAAAACACAATAGCTTTTTGGGTAGAATTCTATGCAGATCAGTGAACAATTGTTTGTATCAAAGAAAATGGGAGTCTGATGGAGTCAAATCAGACATTGGCCTGCTACTAGTTGGTCATATTGTTACTCTTTCAATAAGCCCCACTGTGATGATGCTCCTTCACGTAATAGATCCAATTTATTTAGAGGAATTTCAATGGTATCATATTGAACATGACATAATATCTGTCAATACTATTCGATAACATCTGTCTTTTAGACTCATAGTTAATAAAATGGAACATAATGAGCTTGTTCAAAAGAAGAAAGCACTTCCTTTTTTAAAATTGTCTAAAACTCTAAACCACTATTTAGAATGTTAATTTTCAAGCCATATGTAATGCCCAAAATAACTAATTGTGAATCTGATGACTTTATAATGTAGCTCATCATAACTTTGTTATTTTAGGAGATATTTAAATATTTTCAAGATAACAAATGTATCATCCTTCCGAAAAGACTGTAATTTTATAAATAGAAGTATATATTTTATTTAACTCTAAGGACAAGCTATGATTGATAGAAACAAGTATCACTGACATATATTATTCTCTATCATGGCATTACTTATTTCCTTGGAAATTATAAAACCAAATAAAGATGGCATATAAATCATACAATTGTTTGAGGGATTGTGGTTCTATTTCTTTCTGAGAAACATGTAAAATATTTCCATATTTCTGCAAAATGTTTTAAAAAATCATATTTAACAGCCGTGTATTAGATACTGAGCATATACCAAGGACTGATACAGGGATAAAAATCATGGTCTTTACGTTCAAGAAGTTTTCAGTTTAGTAAAAAAGAATAAAATAGACTTAACATGAAACAAGTTAATGAATAAAAGAGAGTAAATATGCAATGACGTATAGTAGCAAGGAACAGTAGATTTTCTGGTAAATTTAGAGGATGTTTCACAAAGGAAATGAATGGCATTTCACTTAAATAGGCAGTATACTTTATGGTTATAGGCCTGGATTCTGGTTCTAGGCCACCTACGTTAGATTTCCAGCTTTGCTACTTACAAGCTGTGTGATGTGCCAAGTAACAAGTAGCAACCTTTCTGTCACTCAGCAACTTAGATGATAGTAATAGCACCTTCCACATGCGGTTTGTAGGATTAAATGAATCTAAACACATAAAATTCTTAGGACCATGATTGACACATACTGCTATTTACGTACTTAATAATAATACCCGAAGGATGAGGACTAGTTTGTTCTAGGGATGAGCATGGGAAGACTATCCCACACCAAGTCAATAGTAACAACAAAGTTAAGGAGTTAAGAGGCTTCTTAACCAATGAAGGATCTTTAATCCATGGAGTGGTTTGAGGATTTCTTTTTTCTTTACCTCTAATTCTGAAGAGTCATCATGTTTAGTTTATTCCACTTACAAAATCTCCCTTTTTCCTGCTGTTTGAATGTTTTAAAGACCAAATATAATCATTATGATTTGATTCAATTATTATTTCTTTGAACATCATTATCAGGGGATTCTACATTTTTCTTATAAAGGGCTATATTAGGTTTTCTCTACTGATAACATTGACATTAATACGGGTCATAATTGCAGGCTTTGGGAAATAACAAAATATGCTGCTTCCTGTTTTTATCTATCATGGGAGTCAAATCAAGGTTATGCTTTATGTAGTTCCTACAGTTGCTGACACAACCCATTTTGAATTAGTGTTCCCCAATAACAATCCACTGAGGCAGTCTTCTGCCATTTATGGCCTTCTTTCTTGAGTTAGAATTATAGTCAGCTCGTTTCTTTTCCCTTTGGAGACAAAAGAAAGAGGAAAAGTCTTTTGCATTTTGAACTCAAAACCATTTTAACCTGGCAATATTGAATTTTTCATTTCTTCTGCCAAATATAAATGAAAAAAATAGGTAAAACTCATTATTTAAGTCAAATATTATACCAGCTTTTGGAAATGAAAGCAGGGCATAAGCACTTGTATTACATATTTATTTTTTAATTGCTTAAACTTACCAGAGGGCAGAACAAATGTCAGTGGCCTATCAGGAGTTTCAGGAACCAGTGGCTCACTACTGGCTTTGAAGAGTTGATTGTTTATCATCTCCTCCCAACACCTCTCTTCCCACCTGTGCTTTTGCTGATGTCCCAGTGGCACCTTGACATTGGCAGTAGTGGGAGTACTTAGACCATAGACATCTGTAGTTGCTACAATTCAGGATTGTACTATGTATTAGCATTATTATTAATTACTTTAAATTTTTGGAGAGCTGGTTTACCAGCACATCACTGCTTCCAATCCATAGTACCTGGTACAATACTGCCCATATTCTGTCTTAACTTCACAATGGGCTAAGGATTCTGTCACTTAACACAAATGTGTGTTAAATACATAAAAGGAAAAAGTTTCATCTATTTATAATGCTATGATAGAAACTAGAGTTTTGGAGACTTCACTCTGAGACTTAGCAAACAGTACCAAGATTCTTACTCCACCTTCTGTGGGCATCCACTCTATTGGAATAAAAGGATGACTGAGGAGGATAAAAGAGCATTTGAATCTTGCTTTTCTTTTATTTAAAGAAGAGACTTTTAAGGAGGTTCATGAGTCCTATTTATACCTGTTATTGCCATAATAAGAATAATACCCAATGTCGTTGGGTTGCTTTGTTCTCTACAATAGTTAAGATAGACTTTCCCTGTTTAATACTCAGAGCAATCTTATGAGCCAGATATTATTGTTCTCATTTCATATATAAAATATAGAGAATCATAAAATGATATACAACATCAAACTCAAGTTTCTTTTTCTAAAGATTTATTTATTTACTAGAGATGGGGGGTAGGGGCAGAGGGACAGAGAGAGAGAAGTCTCAAGCAGAGTCCCCACTGGGCACAGAGACAGACCCGGGTCTCGATCCCAGGACTCGGAGATCATGACCTGAGTCAAAATCAAGAGCCAGAAGCTCAACTGACTGAGCCACCCAGGTGCCCCAGCAAATTCAGAATTTCTTTCTCCATGCCCAGTATTTTTTCCACTACACCCCAATCACTGATTACATACATTAGGTAAACTGTGTTATTCTGGATATACAAAAAGATTAGTCAAACACTTACTAGTAACTGGCACAATCTTTTCCCCTCAGCAATATTGTGCCAGTGTAAAACAAAATGCATACAATAAGCAGACCTTCCCAAGAGTCTGCATCAGAGTGAAATTTGCTGTTCCTAAAATTTCATGAAGTATCGGCATTGTCAGAGCATAGTTGAAATGTGTGTGTGTGTGTGTGTGTGTGTGTGTGTGTAGGGATTGGCATATAAGCATTACTTGGACATTAATAGGACATAGTTCTATTAAAAATAGGACTTATAGTTTTTTCTTCAATTCTAAATTGATGAAATATTTCAAATTTTTAATCTGTTTTGAGACAAATTTCAAAACTCAACTGACCCTCTGTGTTCTGTCATAAGGTATGATATGAAAGATACATGCCTCTTATACTCTTCTTATAACTGACTCTTGTATGTTATTTCACAGACCAACCTATGTGATCAAAGGTTTGCATTCCTTGGGAATTCACCAAAAAAAAAAAAAGAAAAAGAAAGAAAGAAAGAAAAGAAAAAGAAAAGAAAGAAAATAGAATAAGAGAAAGGTGAATCAAATAACGCTATCAAAATTTAAGAAAAATATAAAAATTTTCATAATGAAAACATCTGTGAATCTATAGTCTTTATAACAGAATAATTCTTGCCACTGTACAGTTATACAAAACAATTTAAACCAGGTATTATGAGCTTGGACATTCTTAGAACATGGAAAAAATCTTTGGGAAAATAAAAACCTCCAGCATTCAGAGAACTTTTCAGCATACCTGGCAGTAGAAGATATTAGGATATTAAAAAATGTGTAATATTCCCAATTGTCCGTTATGATGATTTATGCCACAATTTTAAACTAGACTATTGATAACTTTGGAGATCACGTGGTCCTTAGTTACGTTTATAGATAAGAATACTGAGGCCAGGGATGGCTGAAAGTTGCAAAGTTCAGTTACTTATGTGGGGCTCCATTCTCCCTTAATTCAGTGCTTCTTCTTCATTACCAAATGTGAAAGGACTGTAATATTCATGATATATCTGATATAGGAAATACAGATAAATTGATTACAGATAAATTATTTACAGTTGTCATTTAAGCCAGATAATTCCTCTAGCTAAGAAGAGACTGTGCAAGTGAGTATATTTTTGGAACTATAATGTAAGTTTAGAGACACATGGGCCTGCTAATCAGAAAATCTGAATTTGGTCTTGACCTTTCTATTCATAAGCTAGGCTCTGGGTCTTTTGAACAATACTAGCTTTGAGGATTGTGAAAATCCAATAAGAAAATGTACATTATGTTGAAAAAGTGTTAAGTGTTACCTAAAAAAAGCATTATTGCTGATATGATTACTTTAAAATGTTAGATATTGGTTAAACATTAACACATACAAAAATGCTTGCTAGAAGTGGGCTCCAGGAGCTTTCCATTAGGAGTGGGAAGTGAGTACTTATTCTTCTTTTTGATTTTTAGACAAGCAAGGAATTATTATTGGGAAATCAAGTATCAGTCCAAAGGTGCTGACGAGTAGGAGACTAACTAGTGATTTCTTTGGGAACTTTCGTCTCTTGTATATAGATATCTAAATATCACATTTATCTAAATCCTGCATTTAGTTACCACTTATAGAATAAATACTGCCACTGCTGCTGCTGTTTTAATAAATTTTTTAAAAGAAATTTGTAAAGGAAAGTGGAGAATCGAGGTTCCCAGTTTGAGCTTTCCCAGGTGATTGTTCCTATTCTATTTAGAATTTGATTAACTCAAACTGGGACCTAGGACTTCTTGGTCAGAAACACATGCAGCGCTGTTTTCTTTCCATTCCTGTTTGATGATGTGAGACCTGTTGGGGACATATGCTTTCAATATTTCCATCTGACTGAGTTCTGACAGCACTGGTGCATGGATCCTGAATAGCCCGACCAGTTAACTGTCATGTGGCGAGTCAATTGGCAAAAGGCAAGGAGAGTCAGTTCCCAAGTCATGCAAATACCACGTCTTCCAATGGATGTTAATATCATAATGTGCCCTTTGCCAATTATTCAAAGTGACCTCTCTCATTCCTCTTTCGTTCATATGCTGACTTATTCCATGATATTGTTACATTGAATATATATACAGCAAAGTTCTGGTTTTTCTAGCAACTAATCTAAGGAGAATGCAGTCTGTATCCTCAGTATCTAGTAAAGAAAATATTTAAAGAAGAGACGGGATAACATAGGGATTAAGAGCACAGACCTAGGAGTTAAGACCTCTCAAACTAGGGTGCCTGGGCAGCTCTGTTGGTTAAACATCCACTCAGGTCATGATCCGTGGGTCCTGGGATCTAGTCCCCCCTGGGGAGCCTGCTTCTCCCTCTTCCTCGGCCCCTCCTTCCTCTCCCACCCCCGCAGCTCTTGCTCCTGTGTGTGCCCCAGTATGTCGCTTGAATGAGCATTTTCTCTCTCTCTCTCTCTCTCAAATAAATAAATAAAATCTTAAAAAAAAAGACCCCTTAAACTTTGTTATTCTACTTTGAGGTAGCTGGGAGCAGGGAGGGGTCTCTGAGAAAAGTAGTGATTTAACCTCTCGTTGTGTTGGTTTCCTCATGTATAAAGTATGGTTAATAATAATTCCTACTGCATTAGATAATGATGAAAGGCAAAGCTCTTTTTATAAAGTAAGGACTTCTAAACAATGCTCTACAATGTCATTTTGAAGCCTTTTAGACTCGACATAGTGTATTAGGAAATTTTTGGATCAAATTGCTAATTTGTACATTTTTCAATTTATGAAACTGTGAAGACAAGGTTTGGAAAATAACTGTACTATGAATGGCATATTTATTAATATTTGGGCATGTTTAGCTTTTTCTCCTTATGAGGTAACGTCCTTGAAAAGCACCTTCTGTAAATACGTGCTAGGAAGCTTGGTTTCTAGACTAAAGTAATTTACACAATGATACATCTTACTTAATATGTCTTATGTGCTGCTTACCGAAAATCTATACAATTATTAAAGTGATGAAATGCTTTAGCCATACTGTAGTTACCTTAGCAACTTGTTGCAGTGTGGGTTGTAAATAACTACCTCTTTTATATCCTGAACCAGTTTAAAAAAAATGATCATGCCATATAGGCTATTTTAAAATGACTTGAAGAGCCCATGTTTTGGTATTTTAGTTTCATTCTGTAATTATGGTAATTCTATAGTTACCTTATCTAAAAATAATGTTCCTAACTTAATTACTTTTTAAAAGTAAACTATTATATATTCATTTGTTGAAAAAAAATAACACTTTGCAAAGGCACTGCTCCAAGAAAAATGAACAGTGGTAACAAATCTCCTGCCTTCCATGGGGAGACATAGACCAAAAACATGCCAAATACATATTAAAAAATAAATCCAGATAAAATTACAGAGAATGGCCTGGGCTTGGAAGTTGGATATATAAGAAAGTTTACAAGAAGCTTTACAAAGGGAATGCAGAAGGTTTATTTAAAGAGTGGATCAGAAAGGCTTCTCTGTAGGGGTAATATTTGAGCCAGATCTGAGTGAGGTGAGCAAGTCAGGAGACCATCTTGGAGGAAATTACCCCAGAAAGAGGAATAAAAACATTACAAGTTCAGGAATAGAATGAAGGCCAAGACACTAGAGGCTAGTATAAGCAAACTAGGTATGGCATAATCTGGTGTAGTTTCCAGAATTTGCTCTAGTTGTGTGCAGAAAGGATGGAGGAGGGTGGGAGCAGGAAAGGAAGGAAGAGCAAGTGTGAACACTTGAGTGCATTTAGGAAGAAACCTTGGAAATCTAAAGAGAAATGTTGGCAACATAATCCAAGATCATAACAAAAGTTATAGTCATCAGCCTTTTTCAAGGTATATTTTGGAAGAAGAATTCACAGGTCTTGAGAACTTCCTTAAATCTAGGAGCATGGGATCTCTGACCTCCTTTATAAATGGCAGTCAGTAGTGCTTCCCGGAGCAAATATCATCAATTTGATTGTTAACATTGACTTCAAATATCTTGTAGCCCAGTTTCTCAGCATCCTACCTGAAGTAGTTACTCAGTCTTTTTTAATACAATTGTAAGGATATCCTTTATTTTTGGCTACCCGGTTTTCCCTTGGAAATAGGAATGGAACAAATTCACTACTTCTTTACAATCATTATTTCTTCTTACAGTGTTATATTCTTTGGCCAGGGTTTTTTAAAAGATATTCTGTGGAACACTGTGGTCACATAATTTGGGGAAAATGCTGCATTTTGTAAATTTCTCCTAAAAAAGTCACCAATCACCTTAGCAAAACTTTGAGATGTCCTTCGGTAAAGAAACCTCTTCTGTTTTGATTAACACTATCTCCTAAAACATTTTTTTTACCATGGAACACTTAGACTTTTTTTTTTTAACGTGAGACTCATTCATATTTCAGGAAATTAGTGTATGGGTCATATTCTTTGTAATTGACAATATACATCTAAAAATATGGCAGTCAACTGAACAAAACAATTCCGATGTGGTCTCAGGAGCCACTTTTTTTTCTAAAAGACTTGATTTACTTATTTGAGAGAGAGAGAGGGACAGAACAAAGCAGGGGGAGGGGAAGGGACAGAGGGAGAAGAAGACTCCCCGCTGAGCAGGGAGCCCCATGTGTCTTGGGGCTGGAACCCAGCACCCTGGTGTTATGACCTGAGCCAAATCAAGAGTCTGATGCTTAACCAACTGCGCCACCCAGGTGCCCCAGCAGCTTTTTCTCTGTGGCTTTTACTTCGTGTAAACCTGAAACCATGTTCCTTTTGAAGCAACTGAAGACTATGTTAAATGTGTTGTAACCACATTGCATCATCAGTCAGGATAAGCACAGATGTCCCCTCCAGTGAAAAGTTGCCAGAGCATTTCTTCCCTATGTAGCCGATGTTTTTAGCATGCAGGCTGGACCTAGAATTCTTGGTGGATTTCAATAGGAATGAAGATGGGACCAAATCTCTCTTATTCTTGGTTCTACCTTTTATTGGCAATGTCTTTGTGCCATCTACCTCCTTAACATGTTTTATACCATCTACATTATATATTTTTATTCTGGGAAATGAATGAGATTTGAGCAAGAAAAAAAAAAAAGCTAAAGACAGAAATGTAAGTCAGATCATGACAGCCCTCTCCGGAGCTTGATATGAGGTTGCTAATAAAAACACTGAGCATGGTTACACTACTAGGTTTGAATCCAGACAAAATTCAGCTATTTTATCCCAAATGAGGTAATTGCGATTGCTTTTTTGAAAATAAAATATAACTTTAGTATGTTTTAATGTGATATATCAGCCTCTCTCTTATTTAAAATGTATATATTTACTCATTACAAGACAATATATGTAGATTTTAATGTTCTCTATACTTTTCTAAATTTTCTTATAAATCGTTAGGTAAAAAATGTACCTTTTTTCTATGGTTGTGACCTCTCTTAACCAACTTGTATTTTTCAGGATTCAGTCTTGCTTTTTTAGCAAAGCAAAACATTTGCCAATTTTCCTTTTTAAACTGTCTCAGGTCCTCTATGATTTCTCAGGGTTTTCCAAGGATAGTCCTGAAGTCACATTTACAAGTGCTTTGATAATGTAATTCTACGAACTTACAATTTAAACCCCTTTACAACTGAAGCTGGTGTTCTGCATGTTGCTATATTGGTGATGGAAGGAATACGTACAGCTAAGCAGAAGTGGAAAGGCAATTAGAAGTGAGTCATAATTAAATGATTGCAAGATGAGAACAAAGGATGAACACGTTAAAAGAAAGAAGAAACTGATTAATTTAACAGTTCAGATTTTCACAGCATCAATTACAAGCTAAATAGGCATATCTCATACCAACTCCACTAAGGTTTGAGAAAATTCTGCATTCAAAAATTTCTTCTGCCCCACCTAAGCTATAAGATCACTAGCAGCACATTAACCACTTATATTTAGTCCCTGCCATTTTCTTGATCTAACATATGCACAATAAACAATGAAAGAGTAAGAAATCATCAAGTATGGCATTTGAAAGGAGGTCTTCCCAGTCTGAATGGTATTAGAAACCATAAGAAGACTTATTAATTCATAAATCACTGTATACAAATGAACGTTAGCGACCCAAATCATGGCGTATAAGGTTCTTCTAATCATGTGTGATTCTGACTCTTCTTAATAGTATAGGTTAGGGATATGATTACATACAACAGAGAGAGTTTTGATCATGAGAAAGTATTTCCTTTAACATGAATAAATAAAAAATTTCAGCACTTTATATATTAGTATGCTAGAATGCTGAAGACAAATCTAATAAAAAATACCAGATAAACATTCATTTGGTAAGTCAGGGAGTTATTTAAATATTCACCAAGTACCTACTAAGTGCCAAGGATTTTTCTGGGAAATGGAGAAACAAATATATATGTAGTCATATCTCCACCCTCACAGACTTCAACAGGCAATCTTGTCTAGGATTCAGACACCTAGGCAGGTATATTATAATAATAAATAGTAAGGATAACAAGAGATGCATACATAAGATACAGAGGCAGCATTGATAGAACATGACCAACTCTATCAAGAAGGGCAGAAATATTGTAAGAAAGAATATGCTGTATTTGCATTCCTATAGTGATGCATATTCTTTCAAACAAAATGAAGCAAGAACTTCATTTTCACTGGGTGGTTTTCAAAATAAAGAAATGACATGATAAATTATTATAGTTAAAATAAGAGGAGAATGGGAAAAAAATTAATTCCCTGACAAATTAGGAAGCAATCCTTAAAAAAAAATGAACCACAAGTCATAGAGCCAGATAAATTAGTGTTTGCTAATTGTGAATTTTCATTTAAGAGCGTGGAAAAGAAACGGTCACAAATTTCTCTTTCCTGCTTCATGTTTTTTAATATTTACTTTTATTGATATCTATTATAAATTCCCTCCTGAAATTTTAAGATATCAAATAAAGAAAATGAATTCAAATCATAATACTGTCTGGATGAGGAAGCTAGAAATTTTATGAAAAGTTGGGATTTCTGATTTTGTCGGTAGGTAGGAAAACATCAGTGAAGATGTGAAGACGCGGAAGAAATCTTAGGCATGGAAGAAAGTGGAGATGTGGGTAACAGGAAGGGTATTGGCTTAAAATGTACAAAGGACTGAAAATATTTTGAGTAGAATCCTAGTACGCTACTTTTCCAATTAGTTCTCAAAAGACTTAAAGATTTAATGGCCCAGGGGGAAATATTTTAAATAGAATTTACATTTCCAAGTCCAAATGTAAACCCAAAAGATTTCCTTTCTAATGCTATGGTTAGGGTAAATGGCACAGAATCATCAATGCTGTTTCCAAGTATTCCGGTATGCAGTTGCTGTATTTCAGGGGACATAATTATCCATAAAAAAAAAAAAAAAAAAATCAATGGAAGCAATGTTTTATCATGAAGTAATAAATATGTATCCTTTCCAAAAACGTTTTATTTGGGGCAAAATTATCTTTGTACAAGTTAGTGTAACAGTTGTAACATTCTTTTTTTTTTTTTTAAAGATTTTATTTATTTATTTGATAGAGAGAGAGATCACAAGTAGGCAGAGGGGAAGGCAGAGAGAGAGGGGGAAGCAGGCTCCCCGCTGAGCAGAGAGCCCGATGTGGGGCTCAAACCCAGGACCCTGAGATCATGACCTGAGCCGAAGGCAGAGGCTTGAACCCATTGAGCCACCCAGGTGCCCCAACAGTTGTAACATTCTTAAACTATGTATCCAATCATAGAAATTTTTAGGATTTATACATGTTTCCTCCTTGAGTTGGCAGCTGGCAATGATTGATTTCTATTTATTATAGCACTAATCTTCCTTTAATCATCTCTCGGGTAAATAAGACATACAATGTCACAATATTTGATGTGGCTTTTTTTTTTTTTTTAATAAGACTGGTAAAACAGATTGGGAGGCAACCCATTTGTAAGAGGTACTATGAATTTAGTGGTTTTGTTCCTTTTAAACAAACCTGTCATAATTTTATCAAGGACATTTCAGGGTAGCAAAAGATTAAATGTGAAGAGTAAAGTAACAGATGAAACCTACAAATGAGGATAATTTTGGGGGGCTGACAAAACAACAACAAAAAACCAGATCTAAAAATATAAAAGAACTACAAAATCAGTAAGAAGAGTACAAACAACCCACTAAAATATGAGCAATAGACATAAGCAGGCATTTCACAGAAAAGGGACTACTAATGCTAACAAACATATAGAGATAATGAGAAACATAATTGATCAAAGAAATGAAAAAAAAATTCCATACAAAAATGAAAGTTTGACAATACCTCATACTGGAGACACTGTATATCCACATGATATCTTGTATATTGCTTCTACAAATGTAAATTTGTACAAACATTTTGGAAAGGCATTCAATACCCCTTCTATTGTTGAATAAGCCTATCCTCTATGATTCAACAATCCACTTGTATAAGTATAGCAGGGGATATCTACAGGGATGTTGAATTGATATGATAGCAGAATTATTCACAATAGCAAAAATGTAGAAGTCACCTAAATGCCCATCATGGGAAAGTAGATAAATTATGGTACATTCATATAAAACAGCAATCAAAAGAAATGAACTACTGCCAGACTGCAATATATATACAATATAACAGTACATGAAAATATAAGCCCCTAAAGTTTAAACACAGCATTGTACGCTTCCTAAAAAATTAAAGAAATAGATTAAATTAAGTTTAGAATAAATATGTTCAGATGTTTAAAATAAATACAGATATAGGAAAACAACAAGGAAAGTGAATGATAAACATAAGATTTAATATGCTATTTGGGGAAGGTAGGAGGATGGGTTAGTTACAGGATGGGGGGAATATAGAGGTAAATTATTTTTAAGATCCCAACTTTTTTGTAGGTAATGGATCTATGGTTGTCAATTACATTCTGAGAGAAAAAACTGTAATTACATGGTTTTGAAAGTAGGCCTTCTTTAGAAAAATGATAATGGTATGTCCTGAACCAATGATTAGTATTAATGAAAATGAAAATATTAATAATATTAATAAAATTATATGAAACTATGGTTTTGTGTAGGTACAAATATACAATAATGAAAATACATGAGACTGTGCTGAATATTCTAGACCAAGTAAATACATTTATCTGTTAAAATTTCTGCTGTAAGCTTGACTTTTCCCTTTTTTTGATATTCCTGTTGGATAAGCAGAGTACAGTATAATTATGGTTAAGAACTATAAGGTGCCTGGGTGGCTCAATGGGTTAAAGCCTCTGCCTTCAGCTCAGGTCATGATCTCAGGGTCCTGGGTCCGAGCCCCGCATCGGGCTCTCTGCTCAGCGGGGAGCCTGCTTCCTCCTCTCTCTCTGCCTACTTGTGATCTCTCTCTCTCTGTCAAATAAATAAATAAAATCTTTAAAAAGAAAGAATTACAGTTAATTCATTTCTGGATAATTTAGATTGTTCTGTATTTCATGTAGTCAGCCATTAACCTCTCACATCTCATAGCCAATTATTTTTTTTCTTTTGAGAGAGAGAGAGAGAGAAAGAGAAAGAGTGAGCACAAGCCAGTAGGGGGGTGGAGGCAGAGAGAGAATCGGGGTCTCATGACCCTGAGATCATGGCCCACGTTGAAATCAAGAGTCAATCGCTTTACCAACTTAGCCACCCAGGCACCCCTCTCATAGCCAACTGTTGACAAAAATTATCTGAGTCCTGTTAGAGAGACCCAGCTGTCTTATTATTATTATTTTGATGGAGGAAGGAAAGAGCAAATCATAATCTTTTTAGTAATAAGGTCTCCTACCCTTTAAAACTTTGAGGATTATGTTGTCATGCAACAATCTGACGTATAGTGAGAAACAAAGGGAAATAAATGATCTCTAGGATACTGTTGATCAACCTAACCATGAAGCTAAAACAAGTACTACCCTCTTGATAGCTATCATTTATACAATAGAAACCTACTCAGCATTCATTTGAAAAGTGTTAAAAAAAAAAAACAACTTGTATCCCAGAAAAATAAATAAAAAGCATTGACTAAAATTTTACCATGTGTTCTTTTTTCCTTCCAACAAATCACTGTGTTGGGCCAGTGGGTCATTGGTTTCTTGAAATTTGTCGACACAGTCAGCAACTGAGTCTCTCACTATGTTGCTTTATCTCTCCACTAAGAACACTTGCGAGTTGGCACTCTGTCAGAAAGACTCACATTCATCTTACTGTCAGTACATTTCTTGGAATAGAAGCTATACTTTGTCTTCTTGATGTTTGCAAAGCGTTAGAAACCCAGCGTCCACTGGCAGAGGGTTGAGGTATGTCATACAACATTCAATTTAATGGCGAGATTTTTCATTGATACTTTAGGCTAAGTTACTGGCTTGAGGATAAAATTTCAGCAAAAACTTTAGGATAAAATTTTAGCAATGATTGCTTCAGAATTATATTCTATTAAGAGATATAATTCTGGAGACATAGGAATATGAAAAAAAATTAGAATATTTTAGAAGCTATACATTTTTAAGGTGTCAAAAACTCACTTCTGTGCCACTTTGTAATATTATCGCCTGCTCTATGTGGCATTGTTACATGAAGATTTCATTATTTTAACTTTTTTTTTTTTTAGATTTTTTTAATTTAATTTGAGAGACAGAGAAAGTGAGAGACAGCATGAGAGGAGAGAAGATTAGAGGAAGAAGCAGACTCCCCATGGAGGGGGGAGCCCGACGTGGGACTTGATCCCGGAACCCAAGGATCATGACCTAAGCCGAAGGCAGTCACTCAACCAACTGAGCCACCCAGGCGCCCCGAAGATTTCATTATTTTAGACTTCAGATTATATTACTCATACAATCACACT
Organism: Nasua narica; assembly: GCA_028533885.1. NCBI lineage: Eukaryota > Metazoa > Chordata > Mammalia > Carnivora > Procyonidae > Nasua > Nasua narica. The sequence continues at coordinate 44,651,541 of CM052813.1, read as the reverse complement.
TTATAGATGAAAACATTTCAAAATCTATTTTTTTGCACTTACATGTATGCAAAACCAAAATATTTAAATATACTAATATTTGATACCAGTTGGACAAGATAAAATTTAGGAAGGACAAAACATGTTTAAAATTTGAGAGAAAGAACACAAAAAGGAAAAAAGAAAAAAAAATCTAGAGAAATTTAAGGACAATCACAAGAGGACACATCTTTAATCATTCTGTGAAAATAAACTTAAGCCCAAAATAACCAGTGGGTCCGAATGGATGGCTTCTTTTTTTTTTTTTAAGATTATTTATTTATTTATTTGACAGAGAGAAATCACAAGCAGGCAGAGAGGCAGGCAGAGAGAGAGGGGGGAAGCAGGCTCCCTGCTGAGCAGGAAGCCCGATGTGGGGCTCAATCCCAGGATCCTGAGATCATGACCTGGGCGAAGGCAGAGGCTTTAACCCACTGAGCCACCCAGGAGCCCCACCGAATGGATAGCTTCTAACTTGAAAATCCATTTTCTTCTTAGCTTTTCTGTAAGTGACCTCCAATTATTAGCAAGATATTAGCGTGCCATGAGGCTGAAAGACAACATTTCCCCTATTCTGCCTTATTGCTCTGGTGACCAAGTGGCTAAAGTCCAGGTGAAGTTTCATTAGCCAAAGAACTGTGTGGTACATCCTTGAAGTTGCCTTTTTGCCTTCCTCCATCCTCCTTTGTTTGATGACTGGGGGTTAGGCTGACTTCTTGGATCACAAAATGACCTTGAAGATGAAAGCTACGTGTAGCAGAACAGTCACCATAGGGCACACAGTGGAACCATCGTGTCAACCATGACTTCTTTCCTACAAGAGAAATAAAGTATTATATTGTTTAAGTAATGATATTATTCACAACTGAACTTTAGCTGTTACTAAAGGCAGTAACTTTAATGCATCCCCAATATAATCAGGATAATGCAATCCTCATATTCATCCCAGTATTTCAAGCTCCTTAGAATATCATTCAAATTGGGGTGCTTGGGTGGCCCAGCGGGTTAAAACCTCTGCCTTCGGCTCAGGTCATGATCTCAGGGTCCTGGGATCGAGCCCCACATCGGGCTCTCTGCTCAGCGGGGAACCTGCTTCCTCCTCTCTCTCTGCTTCTCTGCCTATTTGTGATCTCTCTCTGTCAAATAAACAAATAAAATCTTAAAAAAAAAGAATATCATTCAAATTTAGTTTCAAAACCACTTCCAATTATATTCTTTCACTAATTGTTTTGTCCAACCTTTGTTTTTCTTCCTGTGTATATCTCGTTCACAGTCTCATCATATCTTGGTTCATCTAATCTTTGCTCATTTTCTCCATCTCTCCATTCATCTTCATATTCTAGAATTCTACATCCTTGAGAAGTCAGCTCCAGTCTTTAGGAATCTGTTTCTGGAATCTCACTTCTTCATATTCATAGTACCTATTTTTTTTTTAAAGATTTGTTTTATTTAATTGAGACAGAGAGAGAGAGAATGAAAGGGGAGAGGTCAGAGGGAGAAGCAGGTTCCTCTCAGAGCAGGGAGCCTGATGTGGGACTCGATCCTGGGACTCCAGGATCATGACCTGAGCCAAAGGCAGTTGCTTAACCAACTAAGCCACCCAGGCGCCTAGTACGTATTTTTTTAAAACAAACATTTGAACTTAATTGCACAGTGCCTTGAAGCACACCTCACATTTTGCTATGTAACTATTTAATGTTTGTTTTTGACCTTTTTTGTATTCATTTGTATTTGTCACCCTATCTATGCTTGAATCATCATTTGTAACTATCTAGTAGCAAAAACAAACAATGAACACACTCTTTCCTTGTTTACTATGTTGGCAAACTATCATTTGGTTCTTTATTTCTCCCTGTCTACTGCCACACATGACATCAATTGGTAAATCCTACCATTTCTCCATTCCTCCCTCTGGAATCTCTATACCTTTTTCCATATTTATTTTCATTGCTTTAGTTCAGATCACATCTCTAATTGCTAACTGACCCAGTCTGCTCCCTTTCATTCTTCTTTCTCTAAAGTGATTTTATGAGAATGAGCTTATTAATGTTACCCCAAGATTTTGAAAATAATTTATCCAAGATCTTTGTGATATGTTGCTTTTGTAACTGAATTTTGTGGCTAGCAAGTCTTCATCAATAGCCAGCTTCAGGCTGACTTTTCCAGTCCTATCTTTTTGCTGATTTCTCTTCTGTGTTAGCTTACTAGGGCTTCCATAATAAAGTACCACAGATTGGGTATCTTAAACTATAGAAATAGACTTTCTCCTTGTTCTTCAGGCTAAAAATTCAGGATCAGAGTTTTTTCCGAGACCTTGTTCCTTGGCTTGCAGATGGTTGCAACCTTGTGATTTTGTACATATGACCTCCTGATGTCTCTCTGAAGGAGCAGAGCAGGGCTGGTTCCTTTTGCTTACACCCGCCTTCTTGTGTGTGGC
>CM052813.1:44546496-44648586 GCA_028533885.1 Nasua narica | reverse complement strand
GACCTGCCTCTGGGAGGGTCTGAGTGTGGCTCAGCCCTCCCTTGAGCTAATTAGCCCAGAGGGCCTATGGGTTGGGTTTGGGTTAGTCAATAGGAACGCGGAACCCCTGCCTGGGAAAGAATATAAACCCCGCCTTTTGCCTGCCAAACTTGTGTGCCAATTCTGGCCAGGGTGATAGGCTAGTTCAAACAGTTACTAAGCAACTTTCTGTGTGTTACAAACTCATTGGCCACTGACCCCTCTAAAACTGTTGTGCTTTTTGAAACTCGCTCTCTTTCTCTACACCACGCCGCTGTGTCGGTGAGTGTGAGGGAGAGCTCAAGCTAGCTTGAATAAAGGGCTCTTTTGCTTTTGCATCGGACTCGGCTCCCAGGTGGTATTTGGGGATATCAAAATCTGGGCATAACATCTCTTTGCTTCATAATCTCCTCCTCTCATATGGGTAGCAGTCTGATTGGATTTGGGTTTGCCCTAACATCTTCATGTTAATTACTCTTATCTTCAAATGCAGTAACATTCTGAGGCACTGAGGGAGAGTTGTTGCTTAAACTTAAGTTTAAACGCCTGTCTGCAATTACCCCAAAGGTAACAAACTCTCCCTCCCTCTCTTTTTCCTCTTTCCTTTCCCACCTTCCTCCAGCCCCCAACCAATTTTTGAAAACTCTGCATAGGTTTGTACGTCTCACTCTGTATTCAGGCTGCTGCCATCTTGCCCTTTGTGATTCTGCTTCCGAGGTATTCCTCTGTGTAGCAGTCCCGAATTTTTCTTCCTGATCCTTTTTTCCATCCCTATGTCCCCTAAAGTGATTTGCAGGGTCCTTCTATGTGCTCCTATTAGCCCTTTGATTATCCTTGGAAGAGTTGGAACAACTAGCAAGTCTCAGAGCCAGAATTCAAACCCAAGGGGTCTAACTCCAGACTCTGTAGATTTAACCACTACATAGAAGTGCATGAACCTAGGGGTGCCTGGGTGGCTCAGTTGGTTAAGCGACTGCCTTTGGCTCAGGTCATGATCCTGGAGTCCCAGGATCGAGTCCCATATCAGATTCCCGGCTCTGCGGGAAGTCTGCTTCTCCCTCTGACCTTCTCCCCTCTCATTCTCAGTCTCTGTCTCTAATAAATAAATAAAAAAAATCTTTAAAAAAAAAAGAAAATTATTAAAAAAAAAAAAAAAGAAGTGCATGAACCTAGAGAGAAATTGCTGATGAGATGGCCATTATTGTCAGGGTGAATTTCAAACTCGTTGGCCTGCTATCTGAGCCCAGCTGAGAGCTGGCCCCTAGATAGCAACTCTGGCTTGTCTGTCAACTCCCATTCTAAGCCATGCTTTATGTTTAGGATTTAAGGAAAAGACAGGTTTGAGTAATGGTAGAAGTCAAAGCTTTCTATTGGTCATTCCTTTTTCTAATGTGCCATGGAGAATGCCATTTTGAAATTATGTGATGGCTTTATGAATCCACTGACCGAAAGACTGAGAGACAATTTAGGAAAATAAGCAACCACTTCTGTATAAAAAATAAAATAGGTCAAAGTTGTACAGAGAGGAATTTTTTTTTCCTGACCACATTACTTTGTCTGATTTCCCTTCTTGTCAAAAAAAAAAAAAAAAAAAAAAGTCAGAAATAATCACAAGGGTACTCAAGTTGCCTTAGGAGGATGGCAAGAGGTAAATCACTGACTGTAGGTAGTTTCCTCAGCAAAACACTGCAACTGCTTAGAGAAATATTTATTCCAAGTCTGTGTTGAGTTCCTGTTTATTTTGTTGTAGCATGTGTTTTGAATTGGAAAAGCCAGAATGGTTATTGAATTTTAAGCAAGTGACTTTGTTGCAAGCACAGCATTGTAGTTTAAAAAAACAGTTTTGAGGTAAGGCAGTGTGACATATGTTTGAAAGAAATAGGTCTGGACTTACATGCTGGTCCTGTACTTAATGGCTGTGAGACTTTAAGGAAATAATTAGCTTAACACTGATTTTCATAAAAACGGTAATATTGCCCAATTCATGGGAGTTTTCTGAAAATTAAGTAAGATAATGTATATTATGTAACCAGCACAGTGCATGGCACATTTGATTAATGTTATTGCCATTTGTACATCTCTTTCCTCTGTCCATGTTTTTTTCCCAATCAAGAGTCATGTACAATTTGTGGTTGAGGGAGTCTGTAATGAATGGTACATCTAAGTCCTGTTCTAACAGGCCTTATAGATAATATAGAACCTTCTTGTGCAGGTTAAGGAGCTGTGTTCCAAATCAAGACAGTCAAGCTTCAAACCTTGCCTACACTACTTAATCAGCAGTGTGACCATAGCAAGGTCATAGCCCTCTTTGTGAATGTTTTCTCATCTACGAAATGAAGATAACAATACTTAATAGTTTTGCTATTAGTATTAAATGAAGCCATAAATTTAGTTCCCTTAGGATTGCGCCTGGTACATAAAAGATGTTCAGTAAAGGTGGTTACAATTTAAATTAAGACTGCAATTTTTTGAGCAATTCATAGGACTGGACTTTTCAAATCAGACTGCTATGAATCAGAGAGCATAAGCAGTATCAACATAAATTAATTTTAAGGAAATGAACAAGGGGTTCACCAAGATGGCTCTCCAGGTCTTTCCTTCCTATAGTAAACATGTTACTCTGGCCTAGAAAGGTAAGTAAGCTGTGCATGGTTTCTCATAGGAGTATTGAAATCATGAAACATCTCAGGAGCCTGGGTGGCTCAGTAGGTCAAGCGTCTGCCTTCAGCTCATGTCATGATCCTGGGGCCCTAGGATCGAGTCCCACATCAGGCTCCCCGCTCAGCAGGGAGTCTGATTCTTCATCTCCCTCTGCCCCTCCCCCTGCTCATGCTCTCACTCTCTCAAATAAATAAAATATTAAAAAAATAAATTATGAAACATCTCCACTTTATACTTCAGAGTCAGACAGCCTATATGACATTCTCCAGGGAGCCATGCCTCATAGACCTTGGCTCTACCTCTTATAAGTAATCCTTAGTCAGAGACATCCAACTAAAGTTACTGCAGTGATAGACCTTTCTTTCTAGCAAATATCAGTAGTCTGTTTATCCAGAGTAACTCCAATTGACAAGGAAATCAGAATTGGTCACTTCCTGTTACAGAATGAATGTCTGTGACTCTCTCCTTCCTCAAATTCCTATGTTGAATCCCTACTCTAAGTGTAGTAGTATTTGGAGATGGGGCATTCAGGAGGTGATTAGGATTAATTAAGGGACCCTTATGATAGGATTAGTGGCTGTGTAAGAAAAAGGAACTCTCTCCCCCGATACACTCATCAGGGAAATTCCATATGAAAATATACAGAGGAGGCCACAGTGTATAAGTCAGGCAGAGAGTTCTTACCAGGAACTGAATCAGCTGACACCTTGATCTTGGACTTCTTAGACTTCAAAACCATGAGAAATAAATGTCTGCTGTTTAAGCCACCCCATCTGTAGTATTTTATTATGGCAACCTGGGCTAACTAAGACACTTCCCTTTGCTTTTCTCCCTGAGGTCTCTCTGGTAAAGAAAGTGAACGAATAAATGTACCACAGGCCAGATTCTCCTACTTCCACTCCTCTGTCTTTTTAAATTTTTTTTTTTTTCAGTAATGGAGGTCATGCATTTGTTATATTCTTCTTTCCATGCAATTCCTTAAGAAAGCTTTTTTACTTTCCATAGGAAAAACTTTCACATGGTTCCAAATACATACATCCATACATAGCTACATACCTAAAGTGTTATCTCAACCCTTGACACCATTTGTTCATTTATTTCTCAACCCTAACTACTTTTATGAATTTCTGGTGTTTTCTCACTAAACATTGCTATTTTCACCTAAAAATATCATGTAGGCTTTTCCATATCAGTATGAAGGAGACTTTCTTATTCTTTTCCATAGCAACATAGTCTCCTATGGATGGATATACTGTATCTGTACTGTAATGATACAAGGCTTAAGAAATGCTTTGTAATGTGAGCCTCAGGAAATGACAAGTACATTTCTGTATCATGTCCCTATGTCATTCTTTTTTTTTTAAAGATTTTATTTATTTATTTGACAAAGAGAGAGAGATCACAAGTAGGCAGAGAGAGAGGAGGAAGCAGGCTCCCTGCTGAGCGGAGAGCCCGATGGGGGGCTCGATCCCAGGACCCTGAGATCATGACCTGAGCTGAAGGCAGAGGCTTTAACGTACTGAGCCACCCAGGCGCCCCTTGCCATTCTATATTTAATATCCTCTGGGTTCTCAGGCTCTTATTTTTATTTTTTAATTGGGTAAAAACACTTAATAGGAGAGCTACTCTCAAATTTGTTAAGTGTACAATATAGTATTATTAACTATAGGTGTAATATTGCAGATCTCTAGAACTTACTCATCTTGTATAATTAAAATTTTTATAACACATTTCCTTCTTTTTTAACATAAGGATATCAACATGGAAATGAAAAGTTTTCTATAACTTTAAATTCATGGTGGCCTGATGCCCCTTTTTTCAAAAGAACTTACAACTCAGCATTTGGCAGTCTCTTGGCAATAATGCCGAGAAGACGGTATCATATTTTAGCATGAGAGATACACTGTTTTCAATGTTTCTACACTTAACTTGATATTGATTAGATTGTATAAGTGCTAAAGAATTTATTCTAAATTTGACATATTCTTTATTTGGCATTATATATATATATAAATTCCATTTAACCTTGGAAATTGAAAATGTGGTGCCTGGCTATTTGAATAGAGCAAAGTGGCTAATAGTTTAGGCTTCAGAGTCAGACACATATAGATTCTAATCCCAACTCATTTGTAAAAATAGCTTTGTGAACTTGGGTAAATTTACATAAGCATCAATTTCCCCATAATGTGAGGATATACAATTTAGGTCATAGGGTTGTGAAGAGGATCAATTGAGAAAATGTACGGAAATCACATCATATAGTAGTTACTCAACAAATGGTAGCTTTCATTATCATCCTTAACGTTATTATGTGCCACTATTCGGTGATATATTCTGTACTAGATGTTGGGGAACAGCAATTCATACAATACAATCCTTGCTCCCAGAGCTCATAATACAGTGGGAAAGGCATGCCAGTAAACAAAGAGTAACTTTAATGTATCATAAGCAATAAACCAGTAGATTAAATGGTATGTCCTAGGAAGAAAAGTGTTCTGAAAATATATTTTACACAGCAATTAACTTGAAGAAATAAAAGGTTCAAGAAACTCTCCACTGAAAGAGACACCATATATCAAACTCAATTTTCACTTGTCAAAAAAAATACAGGGAAATATATAACACTAGAACAATGAAGTAGTTATTTTAATTTGGTGGTGGGACTTGGAGGGCTCTTGGAGTACCTGAGTCTCAATTTTTTCTTGATAATGTAGACTGCTCTAAGGATACAGGGAATGGAGTGAATCCTCTGACCTTGAGATTTGGTTTTTCTGTTGATGGTCAACTATTTTTCCTCAGCAAGCAAAGTCTGAAAAGTGGGAAAGGAAGAGTGATTCATATCCCCACAACCCCTTATTTTTGAGTAACAAATAACAAATGTGACTTTGGTTTTGCAACAATCAAGTCATTGAAGAAACTGCATTTTTTGAGGATAAGTAAATGCTTCTTAAAGAGGTTCCATAAATCCATAAGTTTTTTTACTTCAATGAAGGTGCTTAAATGTCAAGAATATAACACCTCTGACTACCACTGCTGCCTACACATCTTATAAACCAAAGGCCCAAGGTGAGTGAAAAAGACTCCTCTGTGGCTGGAACATGACTTTCCACAACATTTTCCAGAACTATAAGACACCTTTTCAGGTTTTGAATGTGTAAATGGTCTATGTTTATTTATTGAGAGTAGTAGCCAACAGTGGTCTGCACATCAACACCAACCAGGAAAAGAATTACAAGCCAGTATCTTTTTGAAAAGAAATCAATTCTGAATTTTCTTTCACCAAGCGAGTCTCTGCATTATAGTTCTGTAATTCTTGTCTATTAGTCGGCCACAGTATTTTATTATTAGTCCACAGGCTTGTGTAAACAGAAACCATAAGCTAGATGACCTTTTGTTGGAAATAGTTTATTGTAACTATTATTGCCACTTCACTTCGTTTCCAGAAAAAGTCAATTATTACTTATTAATTAGGAATAAGAATCAAAATTCAAATAAGCATCAAACCTTGTGGCAAGCAGACAGTTTATAGATTTATACCAGATTCAAAAACATTGGGAAAGTCCTCCCCTTGAAATTCTGCAAAAAGTCGGTGTCCGTGATATATCTTGAAATATTAAACCTAAAAAGTCGCTCCTGGCAAACTAATTCACACAGAAATGAAATGCCTCTTTATCCTTCAGTATCTCACCACCAAATTCATTATTCACTTCTCCTTCATGCAGGCTCCCCGGTTTAGCTTCAAGCTCTTCCCTTAACTGCATCAGAAGGAAAGCCGGCGCGTCGGACCCCAGCGCTCAGATTCCCTAAACGTGGATCTCTTGAGTATTTGCACAGTCGCCAAGTTAGCGGGAAGGCTGCCTGGTTCCAAGGGACAGCCTCGATCCATCACCCTCCAAAACTGACAATTCCTCTCGGTCTCTGCTTCCTCCAGGGTCGGCTCACACCGAATTTAAAGCAGGTTCATTCCTGAAATTGGTAGCTATTGGTCCACAAACCGTGGGCGAGGCAAGGCTCACCTTTTAATGCTCTCCATCGATATCTGAGCTGTAAGTAGTGCCGCTAGAGCTCCTATCGACACAAATTTCTTTTCTTTTCTTTCCTTTTTTTTTTTTTTTGCCGAGATCATCCAATTGTTCCACTTTTGCGCCTCGGCAACTGCACGTTGGGCGTTCCTGTACTGTCTTCCCGGCAAAGTCCGCCGCCTTTCAACTTGAACTGGACTCCCAGAGCCCGTCGAGAGCCCTGGTTCCACAGAGCAATCTGAATGGAGCCCTTGGCTGAGCAATGCGCCGGAAGAACCTCTCTCTGTCTCCACGCAGCGCAACTTTGTGTTTTCTTCTGGCAGGTCCCAAGCTGCAGAGATTCTCGAAGCCCCGAACGAAAAAAACTCACAGCAGTTCTCAGCCTCGCCAGCCCTTGTGAAGGCAGAGTGACGCTCTGCTGGTGTAGAGCCCTTCCAGAGCACAAACGGGAACCGTGGTTTAGAAAACCAGAAGGTAAAAGTTTACTTTCGAAGAGCAGTTCCAGAAGCCCAGTCCGGGTAAGACAAACTCCCGCTAGGAGTCTCTTTCTCCCGGAGCAGTGAATGAGGCTGGGGCGCTTCTGAGAGAAGAGTCTCTCCGGCTTGGGGCTCCCCAGCTGGGTGGCACCCAGGGATCCCTCCTGGTTCTCAGGGGAGAGAAGGAAGTTGGGCCAGGAGCTAGACAGAGACCTGGACAGCTCTTAAGGTGCAAAACCTTGGAAATGGCTGATAAAGGGGCTGAGTCTCCAGACTCCTAATCCCCTCCCCTTTCTCCAGCGGAGCCGTTCACCTGCTACCGTCCAATCTACAATATAAGCGTAGATGGTAAATTAGCCCAGTTCCAAAAGCCAGGCGTCACAAATCCCTAGGCGGTTCCTTTTTCGAAAACCTAGTTGAGTTTCAGGGGGAAATGTTACGTGAGGGAGTGGGCAGGAAAAGGGGGATGAGAGGGGATTGTGTATTCCAGGAAAAGATGTATAGGCTCCTCTATTCGAAGGACCTCGGGGAGCCCTTCGGCTCCCTAGCTAGCTGCTGCAGCCACTTCAAAGGTCTACGGTAGAAGGGGCGGAGGTGGCTCTGGAGGGTGGAGATGGGGACGGGGTTAATCTTTAGTCCGGCGACCTCACGCAGGGTCCCCGGAGAGTAACTGGCCTCCGGGAAAGAGGCAAGGGGCCGAGATGCCAAGGAGGGCAGGGACCCGAGAAGCGGCTGAACTGACTTGAGGGCTAGCAGTGAGGGACTGCCTGCCAGCAGCAATCTGCTAACTAGTGAGGAGTGATTGAGTCTTCCTGTCGTCGGCATCCTGGGAGGCCCGGCCCCCGTCCTCACCTCCGGACTTCCCGCTCGCCAGTGGCCTGGGGCTTGCGGGCGCGGGTCTGGGCGTGCGTGTGTTGCTGTGCGCGCGCGCAGGGGTGTGTGTGCGCAGCCCGCGCGCCGAGCCCGGCCGCCGGGACCTAGCCGCCCGCTGCCTGCCTGGCGTCCCTCCTCCTTGCAGCCACCTCTTCGCAGCCTTCTCACCTGGCGCTCGCCGCCGGCCGGCCGCCCGCCCAACTCGGCAGCCACCGCCTCCCCTCAAAGTTTCCTCAGAGCAGACACCTTCGCCAAGGGCCGCCCAGAGAGATGGATTTCTGAAGCCGTGCCTTGGAGTGGCTCTTCTTCCAGCACCTCTCAGCCTTGTCCCCACCTAAATCCGAGCTGAAGGTAGAAGATTTTCCAAATTCAGGGGAGGAAAGGGGGAGGGGTTTTTACCAAGAGGAAGAGAGGAGCGGCCACAACTGAGAATAGGATCTTCTCCCCTGCCGGATGCTGGCAACTGACTGACTGATGGGCCTGTAGGGTTGAAGAAGAAAATTAAATAGAAAGCCAAGTTGACGGAGCCCGGGTTAGGAGGCTTCCGGATGCCAGGAAGGTTGTCCCCGTCTCCGTTTGCCCGGGCGTGAAGATTTAGAGGTGCCTCCAGTGCGAGGGCTTTTAAACCGCCATCACCTCCCGATCCCTTTGGAAGGAAAAGCCGGCAGAGCTGAGGCAAGGGGTGTCAAGGAAAAGCTTGGACTCATGTGCATCCTTGGCTTCGGATTTTAAGGACATGAACGAGGACAGCGTCTCAAGGTAAGAGGCAGCCAAACCGCTGCCAGCCAGGAAGAAGAAGAACTTAAAATAGATGTTTGGGCTGGGGTGTGGGGTTAAGCTAAGTTACGATGATCTCTCCGGGCGTCACCCCGAGATTGCTCAGCCCGCGCGAATGGCTTGGAGCGGACCAGTCAGGGAGTAGCCGGTGCCACGGTGCCCAGGTGGGAGGCAGCAACCGAAGGGAGTGTTTGGATGTCCTGACCTCACACTTTTTGGAAGCTATTGGAAATAGCTGTCGAGCTGGGTCGTCTGTCCGGGCTGATTTATAGCGTGGATTCGTGTGTATGTTTCTGGCGAGATTTTTTTTTTTTTTTAATTTTCAACCCCGCTAGCACCGCAGACCCTTCCCCTCGTTGCTACAGAGCGCTGTGGGCATCGGAGAACGCCGCTAGGACGCGGTGGCGCGTGAGCCTGGCGCAGGTGGGCAAGTGGGGGCGGCGGCATCCGGCCGGCGGATTGCGGGGTACTGGAAGCCCACGCCGCCGCCTGGCTGGCTTCGTGCAGCGGGCGTCGGAGCCCAGGCGCCGCGGGTCTGCTGCGGTTCCCTTCGCCTCCGCTAGAGGCTCCCAGCGGGCGCCGCGGAGCGGGTGGGTGTGGGGGCGCCGGGAGGCGGAGGGGCGAGCGCGGGGAGTGAGCTTGCCGGTGGGGTGGCGGAGCGGGCGCGGCAGGGGGAGGCGAGCCCGGCTTGGGCGGGGGATGCGAGCCGGAGTCCCGGTGCACCTCCTGGCTGAGCGCAGAGCTGCGGGGGACGCGGGTCCGAATCTAGGCTGAGCTCGGTAAAGCCCCTGCCCTGAGTCGGAGCCACTTCGGGAATGCGATCCTGGCCCGCACCCTGAGGGCAGTCCCGGGAGGTAACGTCCTCTTTCTCCACTCTCGGCCCGCAGTTCTCCGTACCTCCTCAGCCAAACACCCAAGGTGGGAGGGAGTGGAGGGTGCGGGTTTGTGGGGTCCATATCCAAAGGTGCCTTTCAGTCTTGCTCCGTGGAGCTCTGTGGAATGTGTATTCGAACTAATCTCTAAATTCATCCTCCTCCCCTGAATATTTGCCGGCTTTAAGGGAAGTTTTCTGCCGAGAGTGTCGGGTGGTTGGTTTTGGGGCCGGGCTGCTCCGAGGTGAGCGAGGGGACCCGCTGCGCTCCCCTGAGCCGCAGTGGACTAGAGTGCGCGACTCCAGGGTTGGGGTGTGGTGAAGAAGAGAGTACCACACCCTCTTCTTTTCCTCCCCTGTCCTTTTCACCTGGTGATGAGGTCTCACCATCTAGCATTTTACTGATTTCTTTCCCCAAGGGATTGGCTCTGAACTCAGAGCAAAGCGGCTGGAAGACTTGGAAGGAGAGAGATAAGAATGAGAGGAAAGTCTTGACCAGAACATCAGGGGAGGAGGGAGGGTGAAGTTAAGCTTGTGTGTAGGGTTGGAGGTGGGGGGTGCCAGGAAATAGCCTTGGAGTTCAAGATTTTTTAATGAAGTCTGATTCATTTCGTATTTCATACTGTCTTTGATATAATGCTTGCTCAAGCCACCAACAAAAATCATTTCTGCTAGACATTGCCTTGGGCACGGTGGGCACAGAATATGTTTGATGATTGTGTCTAGGCCACAAGGGAAAAAAAAAGAGTGGGTATTGTGTGTACTTGGCGTGATTACACCGTGTCTGTCAGGCAGCAGGAAATGTATGTAATTTTCATTGTGCTGTGTTGTGTTTGTGGATACCGTATGTGGTCATTTTACACTCAGTAATGCAATTTCAGTCTTCCAAAGGTGGCTCTTAACAAACATGACTTGTGATATTAAACCTCCTGCAGAATAATAGTGAAGGAAGGCAGAAAATATGATGGGGCATGGAATATCCTAGGAATATTGGATAAAAGCTGAGATCCAGCATTTGTGAAATATTGGGCCACCTACTGAAAGTGCAAAATATTTTTTCAGAGAGGAAGCAGTGGTTAGCATTTTGAAAGAAGGGGATGTTCTTTACTTATTACCATCATCATCCTGTAGCTTGCATTACTTCCAATACAGTGAGAGTGTGAGGGAGAAAAAAATGAAGCACTTCCTGCTGAAAACTAAATGTTTTGTGAGATACTGTCAGGTATTTCACCCTAAGAATTTAAATGGAATGGGCTGCCTATTGATGACGACTGAAGTGGTTTGGTTGTCATGTACGTGTAGGACCTCTATTATTTTTGATCAAGGTAAATATGTGAGTTAATATTATATAATAAGTGTAATTAAGTGGAAATGGAAGCAGACCAATTTACTGATGTTTTTCATTCCAGAATAACACATAACATGATCTCAAGGAGGATTTATATAAAGTTTGTCATTAAATTTATTACATTGGCTAGAGCTCTGTATAGGAGACAAGAATAAATACCTTCTTGAAATCTCAAAAATGATGGCTTATATTCTTAAAATAAACTGTTGTAGAAATTTCTTTTTTGACAAAATAATAGTTGCTAATCTAAATGTAGTTATCTGTATGCATAGACACAAATTATTTATTTGTGGAATTGAATTAACCAAGACAAATACATAGTAAGGGCTCAGTTTTCATTCTGAAAGACACCTCTGAAGTCAGAGGAAGATCTACTAGTATTAGCATTCTGTGTATAAGATGCATAAAAAAATGTTGTGTTTCTTGACAGTTAATGGAATCAAACTAGTGAGGCTGGTTTGTAAACTCAAATTCGGTTTTAGGACCCTAAAGATTTTTTTCTCTCTAAGAAATGTGATTTTTAGAGACCAAACATTGAAATGTTCCCTGCATGCCATGGACCAGAAAACTGTTTTGAGTCCTCTGAAACTTCATGTCAAGAATAAGAGGTGATAGGATGTTGTCACAAATTAATTGGCTTGATGCTTCAGTTAAAAACTGATTATTATCTGGCTCTGGTACTTATTATGGTTGATTTCATTTGGTTTCTAGATATTCTGTGAAAGGACTCTAGGTGGAAATGTTTTCCTGTAGTACAAAGAGAGGAGGTCACTATATACAAAAAAAAAAAAAAAAAAGAAAAAAAAAAGCTTTCTAGTTACTGATTCTCCACTTTGGTTGGATTTTTTCTAAAAGGCAGGATGCAAACTTATTAAAAAAGTTTTCTGAATTTACATGAATGTTTCTCTCTTTGTTATAACCCTAAACCTATGCATAGTACACCATTTATAATTTTGATAAGGAACTGTGTCACCAAGCCCTTTCCCTTAATGGTTTAGGGGCTACTTCAGTGTAAAGAACTTTAAGAAGTATCTAAACATAAAAGATCATATTTCCTGAAAGAAAATCAATTGAGCTTAAAAAAAGATGTTTTATGAGGAAATGAGAGGAGGTTGGGAGAGACAGGTTAAATAGGAGGCAAAAGGTTTACTCAGTCTAACTGCACGTATCTCTTTCTTCTTTCAGCAACCTTTTAAAAATGAAAAAAAAATACCCTTTTTCTATTTCCTTCCTTCCTTCCTTCTTTCCTCCGCTGTCTTCCCCCGCTTCCTTTCCTTCCTTCCTCCCTCCCTTCTCCCTTCTTTCTTTCATTGTGTCATTTTCTCTCTTTCTTTTGGTTAAATATTTCCTTCAGAAAAATATCCATGCCAATTTATAGTAATTTTACAATTATCAGTCCATAATTTATTTTTAAATGGGAGATAATTTTTAAATATTGACTATTATGTTTAGTTTTAAATTTTATATAGAAGAAGCCTGCTAGAATGTGAGGTTGACTTTTTAGGGAATCAAGTAATCAGCTGATGATTATCTCTTACTTGTGGTTGCTTCTTGTGTCTGGTTGCAGCTCCTTGTTTCTCCAGAAGCATGGCTAGTAGTCACTGGAGGTACATGGACTGCTTTGCAATATGGTGCAGTTGTGCTTTGAGTGACTTATTTCCACATAGTTAATACTTTCCCCATATGCATAATGGCCAATGTAATCAAATCTGAAATGTTTATATTAAGCAAATAGTTGAGTTATACTTATCAATGTACACCTGTTAAGAAATTAGGAATCCATTTTAGGAAACTCTTAACTCCATCGAAGGCTTTAGCAAATGTAACTATTTTTTAAAGTTGCTAGCTGGGTTTTAAATGTCCTCAAAGAGAAAATCTAGTGTCCAAAAATCTCCCAAGAGAAACTAATTCAGTGCCACCAGGAGGCAGCATGAAAAAGTAAAAAAAATCACTGGATTCTGTTTTAGAAGACTTGAATTCTACTTCTCTTACCACAAATGGAGTCACTTTTGAAGAGCTCTCTTCCTTTTTCTAAGGCTCAGTGTGGAATTATGTAAAATGGGGAAAATGAATATCTACACACTTTCTTCTTATATTTAAAACTTGACCACCCCTAGCTTTAAGCTTTGAAAAAATAAAAAATAAAACAACCAAAAAACCTTTCAGGTGCCAAGTAAATATCAGACATTAAAACACTTGATAGAAAATTACATGAAATATATTTAAAGAATATCTGTAAAACTTCCATAAGGAAGCATGGATTTTGAAATGCCTTTGATGAGAGTTGTTGTTTTTCCCCTGGGGGAGGGGCTATTAACAAGTGTCACGGCTAAAAACTTAAATTGATACATGTGTATGTGAGATGATTTTCTCTAAGTTATTAATATGGCACAAATTATGTGATGCTTACAGTGAGAGACATAAAAATCAATCTGAGCATTTGGGCTGCTTTTAAGGCAGTATGACAAAAAAAGAAAAATGAATAAATTATTTTTGAATAATAAAGTTTAATTGGACTTACCTTCCCTCCCCCCTTTTTAAAAGCATTCTACGTTTTTCTTTTTGTTTATACTAAATGGAATGCAAGTAACAATTGTCATTGATTTCATTACTGTCAGGTCATTATGATTTCATTATTGTCAGGTCAGTTATCCATTTCCTAGGAACACTTTAAAAATATTTGCTTTGAAATATTGATTCAGTGGTTTAATTTGTGAAGTTGGACACAAAACTAACACTGTCTCTTAGTTTTCACAATAGAATTTTCTCAGGAAAGCTGATAGTCCATTTGTCCTATTTTATTAAATGCTAATTTTATTATTTATAGGTTATTTTCATCGGGTGAATTAGTAAGAAGTAAATGATAGATATTAAATGACTCATTGCTTTGAATAAAATTTTAAAAGCCCCATTGAAATAATTATGTGCTCTTTTGATAAAGTATGAGGCCTACTAGGGTTTGAGACTAGAATAAATTTTGTTGCTTTTTAAAATGTATTCACTGGTTAATATTAAGAACAGCTTATCTTTACTGGTTGCAAGGATAAAACAGATACCGTTTCCTCCCCTAGAATTTTAGTTTCATATTTTTTCAAATAATATTAGTAAAACTAAATGTAAACCTAGGAAGCTAGCCTAAAAAAATTATAATTTTTTGTTGCAGATATAATAGAACATGATACCAAATTGTTGATAAAAAAGAATTGCCATTATAAAACTCTTAACCAAATTTCAGTGTAACAGAAATATATGCAAAAATCTAAGATTCCGTGCACATTTCAGTTTCTAGGTATAGCAGTAGAGAGTTTTTGAAATGGATTCTAAATTGGACTGCATAAGAGGATTTTGTATCTTCATACAATCTCATTCTATTATAATGTAACTATGGTTAGCTGCAAGATATCTATCTAGTAGCCAGCATGAAGGGAAATAATTAGCATAAAAACTGTATTGCTTCTGGTGTACCAGGGGAGCCAACAACAGTGCCTTGTGATAAATGTTGATTTTGAAATGGTGGGCTTCATTTGTCAAAGGTAAGGAGCCTTTATCTTCTCAACTATTTTTTATCGGGCTTTTCTATACTTTCTTTCCCCTCTCTCTGTCTCTTTCTATAAATATACTCTGTATACTATACTTCATATATACTGTGCTTTTATATCTTCTATTATATATAGTATAGCATATACATATTATATATATTGTAATATATTCTGTATTAGTATTTTATTTTATTTTGTTTTTTAAGACTTTATTTATTTATTAGAGAGAGAGAGAACACAAGCAGGGGGAGCAGCAGGCAGAGGAAGAGGGAGAAACAGTCTCGTCTGGATCACAACCTGAGCCCAAAGCAGATGCTCATCTGACTGAGCCATCCAGGTGCCCCCAGCCACCTTATCTTGCTGGCTTTTTCCCCAGTGGTACTGCCATGTACTTCAAGCCTCTGTGCTAGGGCCAAGGCTCCTCCTGTCATCCTGTCCAGGCACCTGGCCCTGAGCATTCTTTGCCCCTCCAAACCTCCAAAGCAGAAGAACCAGTAAGGCCCCAGTCCCAGTATTTAGTGCTCTCTAAACCTCTAACTTAAATCTCCCAAGAAGAGCAATTTCTTTGTTCTTCTCTGTGTTCAGAAGGCAGAGAGAGCATGATCTGCTGGTGGTGGGGCCACCCGACACATTTTTGCCTCCAGCTTTGCTCCCCTGCCTGGCCTGACTATTCAAGAACTTTGGGAAAACTCTTGGCATGTATGGCCAAGACCCTGGGATCATGACCTGAGCGAAAGGCAGACACTTAACCTATTGAGCCACCCAAGGGCCCAGTATTTTAGATATATTAGATGCTATAGTCTATTATAAACTATAATATAGATATAGAATATTATATATATTCTAATATGTATTGTATGTAATATATGTATTATAGATAGATCAATCTATTGATAGATCTGCTAAAAACAGTTCTTGGTTCTTGTGTAGGTATGTCCTTGACTGTAACCCATTAGCGAAGCCTATGATTATGGATTGGAAATGGTTTTCTTTATGGTTTGCCTTTAATTTCACTGCAGGTAATGAGAAGCCCTACCTTTGACCTCAATTACTTAAATTCACATCAGTTAACACTCAAATATTTATTGATTTAAAGTGATTTTCTGTATGATATTCAGGATTTAATGATACATGTAAATTGTCTTTGTTCTTAAGAATCTTGTGATCTTGTTAAAGAGAAGGCAAAAAGTAGATGATAAGCTAACAAAGAATAGTCTATCAACTGATTCAGAAAATTCTTGTAAGGTATCTATTGTTCACAAGAATACACAGAACAACAATACAAGAATTGTATAACCAGACAATTCAGGATATGGTAAGATGAGAGTAGCCTGGGGCAAACCCATAAAGAGGGGAGGAAATTGATCTGAGGAATGAGCAATAAATATATAACTTAAGTAATAATCGATGTAATGCAAATTTATACAATAGTGAGTTAGTTGTGGTGATAAGTTGGGACAAAGATGTAAACAATGATAGATTTCCTATGTTGGAAATGGACTGGGAGAATAGGTACTCATATATATCATTGGAAATATTATAAACTGGTTTACCAAAAAAAAAAAATAAACTGGTTTACCCCTTTTGGAGTGAAATGTAAATAACAATAATTTAATATTTTTATTAAATTATTATTTAATATAAAAACAATACATTATGAAATTATTGAGTAAATATTATTTAATATCTATTATATTGCAAATGTTCAAAATAATGGCTTCATGGTTCCTCTTCTAGGAATTCATCTTCAGGAGAATGCTCTCACAAACCTATACAGATCTGTTACACATACACAAGAAAAATATATAACCTAAATAGCTACCTTTGTTTTAAAGAATTACATTTGTATAATATAATTCCATTCTATACCAAAGTTCATTCTATACCAAATCAACTGATAAGCGGATAAACCAAAAAAAGGTATATCCATACCCCAGAATAATATTCAATAAAACGGAATGAAATACTTATGTATGCTGCACCATGAGTAACTATCCCCCAAAATTATGCTAAATGTAAGAAGCCATACATAAAAGACCACATATTGTGTGCTTCCATTTACACAAAATGTCCAGAAAAGCAAATTTATGGAATTCGAAAGTAATTAGTGTTTGTCAAGCAGTGGGAGGGGGGATGAAAAGTGCCTGCAAGAGGCATGAGGAATCTTCTGGGGATGAGCCAACTGTTCCATAATTGGATAGCGGTGATGGTTGTACAGATTTGTATATTTACTAAATTTCATTGAATTGTTTATATAAAATAAGTACATTTTATGATAAATAAATTATATCTCAATAAAGCTGTACAAATACCTACAATTCAAAACAAAACAATACCCCGAAGTCTTCCCACAAAGTAAACACCAGGTACACTGGGATTTATTAGTGAGATGACCTCACTACTAAAACCTCTGAACAATTAAGGAAGAAGTAATACTAAATCTACACAATCTCTTCCAGGAAACTGTAGAGAAGGAAGCACTTCCCATCTTATCCTATGACATCAGCATTGCCCTGATACCAATACCATGAAAAAGCATTATAAAAAAACAAAGGTACAGACCAATATTCTTCATGAGCATAATGGAAATAGTATTAATAGAAGCTTAGCAAATATAAATCCACAGCACATAGAAAGATAATACGTCATGACCAAGTTGAGTTCATCCCCCAAATGCAGTGATGGTTAAACATTAGAAAATCAATCTGTATAGTTCACCATATTAACAGAGTAAAAAAGAAAAACTCTATGATCATCTCATTAGAAGCAACAAAAATATTTGAGAAAATCCAACATTTATTCTTGATAAAAGCTGTTAGCAAATATTCTCAGTATATGAGAGAGCTTCCTCAGCTTGATCTAGAACATCTGCAACAAGCCTATAGCTGATATATTTAATGATGAAAGGCCTGGGCACCTGACCAGCACAATTGATTGAGTGTCTGACTCTTGGTTTTGGCTCAGGTCATGATCTCTGAGTCAGAGGATGGAGCCTCACCTGGGGCTCTGTGCTCAGTGTGAGGTCTGCTTAGGATTCTCTCTCCGCTCTCCCTCTGACCCCCCACTTCTATAATAAATAAATAAATCTTTAAAAAAATGGTGAAAGACCCACTGCTTTTCTTGTAATCTGAGAAGCAGGGCAAGAATGTCTGTTCCCATCACTTCTACTCAATGTCATACTGGAATGTCTAACCAATCAAGGCAAGAAAGAGACTCAAAAAGGCAGACAAATTGCAAAGAAAGAAGCAAACCATGCTTAAATGCTTATTTACTGAAAAACTGAAAACAAAACAAAACAAAAAACCTCCAGCCATTCCATGGGAATATCATTAAACTTTGGAATACTCATACAATGAATTCTATGTTGCTGATTTAGTAACAAACTAAATGGAGCGTTGTGGTTCTTTAAATACCATCATAGTAAAATCTCCAGTAGAGATTAAGAACAATGTAGGGGCACTGGGGTGGCTCAGTCTTTATACACTTGGGCTCAGGTCATCATCCCAGGGTCCTGGGGTTGAGCCCTGCATCGAGGGGGCTCCCTGCTCAGCTTGAAGCCTGCTGCTCCCTCTCCATTCCCTCTGCTTGTATTCCCTCTTTCACTGTGTCTCTCTGTCAAATAAATAAATAAAATCTTAAAAAAAAATGAATGTAGTTGTAGAATAATACTTAGTCCATGGTAGATTGATTGATATATTGAACAGATATTTATTATATACCTTCGATGTGTTAAGCACCGGCGTAGGCCCTGGGTATATATTATCTGTGGGAAGGGGCAGATTGTAATCCTTCCCTTTGAGAGATTTACAGGCTACTATGGGAAAGAACTAATATGAAACTGAAACAAATGGAATATGTAATGGGAAATTGTGTTATATGCATAAAAGAAACTAAGTAGAATGGCATTAATTTACCCATGAGGGTTAGGAGAGGGATGGGAAGAATTTTCTCAGAGTATCTGGTACCTAGTGAGCACTCAGTAGAGAACATTGTAATAAACTAATTCAAATCATTCTTCTTTCCTACCTCAATTTATTTCCTTTTATATCCAGTAACTTGCCAATCCACTGTTTAAGAACATACATACTCTATTTTCCTATCACACTAGTTTCTCCTGTGTTGTTACATGAAACTCTCACTTGGAATAATTTTCATATCATCATCAATATTCATTGAGCACCTACTGTAAGTAAATGCATTATCTTAAATGCTATGAATTCACAGTTTAGTTAATATAATTGATGCCTTTTTCTTCAAATGTAATATTAAATGTATTTTTTCTGATTAGGAAAGTAAGATATTTACATCATAAGAAGATTCAGTGTTATAGAAATAATGTAATTTAAAAAATGAAAGTGCTTTCTGGGGTTCCCTTTAGCAAAGTAAGAAACTGTGTTGCACAAAAAATGAGAGAAGAGTGACACTCAGTACTGTGTGGGTAAGGAGCAAGAGGATCGAGTAGTCAGGGACCAGAAAATGCTTGAAAAGATAGATATCAAATGGGAATTTGAAAAATACAGTGTAGTACCTTGTGCAATGGCAGTGCTTCCTGTGATCTCAAAATCTTCAGCAAAGTCACACTGAGTCTTAGTAACATTGATTCAGAGAGGGACAACAGAGCTTATTTTTGTGTCAGAGCTGGGGCAGCAACAAACGCAAAAGAGCCAGACTGTGTAGGTTAAGAGGGTACTAGCAGATACACACAAAACAGATGCTCCTTCCTTGCATCTTTCTGTGAGGAGACTTAACCATCTAATCCATTTTCTCATCCATGTCTTGGAAACCTGCTTTCCAACATTATCTCCTCCAAGTAATTGTCTAACATATCTTTAATGAGTAGAGCCTGTAACATACTGTTTTGTGTTTCTGTACAGGGCTTGAATTGACATTTTTTTATTATTTTCCATAAAAACTCATTCTACACAACTAAACTAGATTGATGGCACTCTGTTTGCCCTTTCTTTGCTAAAGAACTTTTTGACTGAGATACAGAAGAGCATTCTAGAACATATTCATATGGTAATGATCTTATTTTGTAGATGCCAAAATGAAGAAGAAAGCATTTATAGTTGGTTCAGTATTCAGGAATCTTTCAGGGCTCTACATAAACTTTCAACAAAAATGTAGGATGTCTTTGGCAGAGAAACTAAAATCAACATAAAAAATGAATTATTTTGTCATTCATTATACTTGAAAATATGTGTGAATGAGGCTGATAAAATCGATGTGAAATATGAAATGAATTCTGCATGTTATTATAGCAAAATACTTTGGTCTGAGTGACTGTTGAGTAGATACACTGGATAAGTGTCCTAGTGCACCTGGAGCTTCTGCTCCTGTTTGTCCTATAGGACCACCTACTGTGGATTTTATAGAGAGAGGGATGTGGGGAACAAAGCTCAGAAAAGAAGGTTCAATGATTATGTTATGTTAAGTTCAAGGGAGGGTACGCAGCTTGATTCAATAGAAATTAATGATTTAAAATTATAGCTTTAGAATATGGATGATAATCAGATGTTTTATCACTAGTAAAGGTAGAAAAACATGGAGAAGTTTTTGCATTTGGGGGGGATAATCACCCATCTTACCATTTAGCTGTCTTTGTGGGAGAAGAAAGAATATAGAGATATCAAGTGTACTAATTGCTTTATAAGAATAAAGTGCTAATGAATTTAATTAATAATTCATACTAAGTTCTGAGATGTTGGAAACAGTATTTAAATGTAAAATAATCTAGTACTTACTGATAAAACTGTTCAATATTTCATATATGTGCGGTTTTGCACATTGGGAACCCCCCACCTGAAATAGCGTTTTCTGGAATATCCAGGCAGGCTCCTATTCATCTTTTGAAAACTAGCGTAATGTCATATTCTCAGTAAACTATTCCAGAAGCCCCAGACAAAATGCAATCTTTCTACTTTTACAAGCTTTTAGTATTACATGTGTTTTTAAAAATACATTATACCTTTTTTCGCTGTTCTATGTATCTTTCCAAACCATGTGGTCCTTGAAGGTAAAAATTATCTTATTTGTCACTGTTTTTTTTTAAATAATTTAGAATAGTCAGTTTTTATTAAATATTTTTTAGAATGAATTGAGATGTGATTTTTAGAACATGATAGACAGTTTTAAATTATACCCCAAACCATCATAGTACTATTCCCAATTGGTAAAGGAGATAGTGTACAATGATTAAAAGTTTAAAGATTTGGTTACAAATCTTGATTCTGCCATTGCCTGCTAATTGTTGGACCTCAAGCAATCTCTTAATCTCATGAAGTATTAATTTCCTGATATAATAATAACACTTTTCTGCCCCATACACTTTATGTGGATGTTATGGTGTTAGAATAAATAATGAGTGAAAAGAAACTCGTATACTCAGTATCTATACAAATAGTCTTTCTTTAATTAAATATATATTTAAAAGCCATTGGTAAAATAATCTCAAGTGCAATAATGTTTATCACTTTTAGAAACAATGGAGGATTTATACAGAAAAGCAAAACCAAAATGAATCAACTTGAAATTCATTTCTATTGGATTTTTAAATTGCCTTTTTGTAAAATAATTTTATCACATTTTCATATCATACCAGTTTTATCTAATGGATTATGAAGCGAAGGTACCAATACAGATCAGACAATTACAACTTAAACACTGGTTATATAGATGGGTCCCTTGATAACGTTCCTGTAGTCATTTACACTTGGATGGAAGACTGTTGAAAAAACTCTTCTGGCACCAAATAAGCACCAGTGATTACCGTCACTTCAAATTACAACCAATTTACATGAAATAATCTGTATTTTACTTTTTTATTTTGAATATTTGACCTCTTCAAACACTTGTATCCTATCTTCTCCTATTTTCTTTTTTTTTTTTTTTTAAGATTTTATTTATTTATTTGACAGAGAGAGAGAGAGATCACAAGTAGGCAGAGAGGCAGGCAGAGAAAGAGGGGTAAGCAGGCTCCCTGCTGAGCAGAGAGCCCGATGTGGGGCTCGATGTGGGGCTCGATGTGGGGCTCGATGTGGGGCTCGATGTGGGGCTCGATCCCAGGACCCTGAGATCATGACCTGAGCCGAAGGCAGAGGCTTTAACCCACTGAGCCACCCAGGCGCCCCTTCTCCTATTTTCTTATTTGATACTTTCTAGATCACTGACAGAAAAATTCGAAGAGCAAATAGTTACTGATTTAATAGTAGTTTGCTTCTGGGAGATCCACTATTAATGTGTTGTGATAGTATAAGGGGTTATATCGCTCTCTGCCTAAATCTAGTTTGTTGGAAATAAATTATGTTTTTCATCTCTGCCCAGCATTTCTATTTGGCCAATGATACAGAGTCTAATCAGATTTTCTGCCATTCATTTTGCTGTGATGGAGCATTTTCCTAGGTATTTTTGACTTAAATCAGATTCTCATGGCATTTTTAGCTTTAATTTTGGTTTCGTGTTTCTGAGAAAAACTCTAGGGTAGATTAGCCTGATTTCTAAACTTTTTTCCCATTTTTGTAATAGCTTTTTATCTTAATGTTTTTCAGATTGTCTTGGTTATATGTGATATTTTTTTCTCTGACTTTATAAAGGCATTTTGATAGTTTTGTTTTTATTTGGATTCACTTTGAAGTGTTTTTTTTTCTCACTTATATTCTTTTTGGCCTTACCATTCCCTGAAGATACATTCACCTAGCACAAACTTTTTTTTTTCATGCATGTTCCTTTTTTAAGCAAATGAATGTTTATCCCTTTTATCTCTATCACACTCCATATAAACCTGCTCAATGGGGCAAATCCTTTTCTTGCTCTTGAATACAATCTCAGGTCTCTGGTCTTATTTATTTACTACTAGAAAGTAGAATGTTCTGTGATCAGTTCTAATTACATGAATAGTCTCATTTCTGTTATAACCTATTTATTTAATAAGGAAATCCTGAACAAACAAACAAAAAACCAGACTCTTAAATACTCTTAAATAAAACTTTAAAGAAAAGAGCCAGTGTCTGCCCACCACTGACATACAACAACCAGCATGAGCAAGAAAGTCATCTTTGTGATTTTAAAAGCTACTGAAATTACTGGGTTGTTTGTTACCATAGCATAACCTAACCTATGAAAACAGAAAGATATATGGCTTTCTCAGAGGGGATGGGACTATTTGGCTACATTTTCTGTGACACAAGAAATGCATTTCCTTCTGGCCAGATGCATAATATTTCTCTCCTAGTTCCCGGAAATCTCGAGATCCATTTCTTCTATTGGAATGATTCTTTCCCTCTATGTATTCTTCTTGGACTGGATTTGAAATGTCTTTAAACAAGCTTTTTCTTCAAAGTTGCTCACCTCTGGTCTTTTGGAAACATTTACATAATCTTGTATCTCCTGGGAAAGTAGAGCTAGCACCTCTCTGTAGTTTGCCAATTTGGGAGCATAACCTTTAATTTTTCATTCAATTTATGAATGGCTTAAAAAATGTGAGATGACACAAACTATGCTCTAATAATCCTCTGGAACACACCCCACAGCAATGGTCTTAGAATAGTATTCTAAGATAAGTATCAGACATTAACTTTTGTATCCTTCAGGCATCAATGTATCTATTTCAAACTTTTGAAGTGTTTTCCTTAAAGCTTCTTCAAGGTTTGAGGTGAGGAGATGGTGGTGGTATTTATTGGACATCAACAACTCAAAAAAAAAAATGTTTTTTTCTTCTACTTGGTTTCCAACCTTTCTGAACACTTAAACTTCAAGGGACATTGACCCACAAAATTGGCTTTTGAGAGTTTCCTTTGTAAGTTTAATGTAGATGACCTAGCACTTCCATTAAAAAACACGAGGGTACTTGTCAACTATTAGACATATTTTAGCTTTTGGGTCTAACCAAAACCCACATAGAAAAGTTCTGATTTTACATCCTGCCTAAGACCACTGTTAAAAGGTATGTTCCAGAAGATTGTTAGAATGTGGTATGTGTTATTCAGTATTTTTAAACCATTCATAAATTGAATTAAAAATACATTTGCCTGCAAGTGCAGAGTCATGGCATCCCTGAATCACAAAATGATTTATGGTAAACTCTGGCAAGTTATTTTTTTGTTGTTAAAATCAATATGATGCATAAATAGTGTAAATTCACTCACTGGTCATTAATGCTATTTGGGGTTTCTGCAAGTGTTGCTAAGTGGAATTTACTGAAAGGACTTAAGCAAAATGTATTTATTCTTGCCATTTTAGGAGTACCTGTACTAAAACTTCTGCTGTCAGTCACTGCCCATTTATTCTGAAAGATTGTTCTGGCTAAAACAGCAAATCAATCTTTCAGACTGATTACTTATGTTATAAGTAATATGCAACACTCTTGAGTTTGAGAAGGGAGAGATTGTGGTCCTCTACAAATGCATAATGCATATTATACATTAATAACATTATTCAGAGCTCACTATAAAATTTTAAACTTAATGAAACCATGAAAGGAAATGCTGTATTTTGCTACCCTGAAATGAAACATTAAATCATTTTAGTTAGCAAACCAAAAATAAGCAACAATTCTAGTGTATAAGTACCATTATAACTTTATAAGTATTATTTTATCTGTTATTATTATTCTCTTTATCTTCTGATTCTCAGTCTTTCATGTGGCAAATATATTATCACACTTTAAAGATCTAAACCAAATTGATGAAAAGAGGTAGAAATTTTTCTTTCTTTTTTTTTTTAAAGGTGACCTGCAAAGTTAAGGCAGGGATTTTCAAGAAGTAGAGATTTTCATAAAATATTTTTGGACCGTTGCCTCTTTGGGGATGATCTAATTAACAGCTGATGAGTTTGAGTAGTAAGATTTGGGGTAGGTTAAGAAAGGAACATTTTCATACTCTAGTTAACACTGAATTTTGTATGGCTGATAATGATACAATTTTAAGTTTCTGTTTTTGAGAGAATGGTAGCAATTTAAACTATACATTTCTGAGCACCAGATGTTTCTTTGGAATGTTTGGAAGGTGCGACATATTTTATGTGCAGATGATTTAACATTAGAACTGGACACTGCCATCATCTGGTAGCCTTATAAAATTCCATCACTTCAGTTCACAGTCTAAGCTTTTGGGGCATCTATTTATTTATTTATTTTAAAGATTTTGTGCGTTTATTTGAGTGAGAGAAAGAAGGAACTCAAGCAGGGGGAGGGGCAGAAGGAAAGGGAAAAGCCTACACCTTGTTGAGCACAGAGCCTGACAAAGGGCTTGATTCCACAACCCAGAGATCAGGACCCTGAGATCTTGACCAGAGCAGAAATCAAGAGTGGGAAACTTAACTGACTCAGCCACCCAGGCGCCCCGGGGCATCTATTTAAACTGCTTAAGTGAGGTTAAATGGACTTAGAGGCAGGAAAAAAAAAAAAAAAAAGGGAAGAAAGAAAGGTATTTGTATTACCAATTGCAACTGAGTATGCCTCACAGCTCCTAGTAGTGGGAAAAAGAGTAAATTACCCAACCTAGAATAATAATGAGCAAGTGTGTAAAAGGTTGCATTGTAATAGCCAATGACCACATCTGTTGGTCCTGAAGTATTTTCTAGTACTTGTGGTATCTATCTTCTTTCAAAGTCTTTTCTGCCCCAGCTCAGAAAATCCAGCATTTGTTTTCTGCCCGTCTAGAAAATTTTCCGCATATTAGGCATTAGACCTCAATTACCTGTCTACACTTTCATAGCCTTTGTATTGCTTTTTAATTAGTTAATTTGGGTTAATCTTTTCTCTCAAATTCAACCATGGGCTTCTTTAGGGCAAAGACATTATAGATTTCTTTTGCATGCTTGAGACCTAGCACACTTAAGAGTGTGTTCAATCTTTGTTGAACACCTGGGAAAGGGTTTCTGTCAATATAATGGTGGCATTAAGAAGACTCTTCCATCACAGCAACAGTCTTCCAGAGTGATAAGAGGAAATCATGACTTTTTGTTAATTTTTGTATCTCTTTATACCTTAAAAACTTCAAATTGTGTGTATGTTAAATATACTCTCTGAAGAAGATGATGATATTCTGAAGAATCAAAAGAATACCATGATAGTGTAGACATATCCTTATTTTTTTTAAGATTTTATTTATTTATTTGACAGAGAGAGACAACGAAAGAGAGAACACAAGTAGGGGGAGTGGGAGCTGGAGAAGCAGGCTTCCCGCCAAGCAGGGACCGTAATGCGGGGCTTCATCCCAGGACCCTGGGATCATGTCTGAGCTGAAGGCAGATGCTTAACGACTGAGCCACCCATGCACCCATAGACACCTCCTTGAACATAAGAAATATCACAGAAAGGAAGTTTATTATCAGTCAAAGAAGTCTATTTTAAGAACAAGGGAAAAACAGTGGAAAATCAAGTTTTTATGAAATTAGGTAGGTAGAAACCATACGTAATTTAATGCTAGACAACATTTCCCTGATTGGAAGGAGTTAGTCACAAGATGCACTAAAGTCCCAAATATAGTTTGATAACTCAGTGCCATTGTGCGTGTGTGTTGTAGGGGGTTGTTAGGACCATTAAGAAGAAAAGATTGAACCACAGTATATCCCGAAAGTACAAAGTATCAGCTGCCTTCCCCAGCGTTTCTTAACTGGATTTTCATCTAAACTGGAGCACATTGAAATGATTTGTGAGATTTTATTTTCCAAAAATCTCCCAAGGATAGTGGGTAACTAGTACCATGCTAGA
Organism: Nasua narica; assembly: GCA_028533885.1. NCBI lineage: Eukaryota > Metazoa > Chordata > Mammalia > Carnivora > Procyonidae > Nasua > Nasua narica. The sequence continues at coordinate 44,622,291 of CM052813.1, read as the reverse complement.
TGCAGAGAAGACAAGTTAACTTATTACATACAATGATGGCTTAGGGCATTAGAGGTTTACCTAATTTAAACCTTACCTAGGTTTAAATTATTGTTAAGGTGAGGACATCTGCAGCATCAGGAGATGCTCAATTTATGATTTTATGGCAGAGAGCTGCAAAGAAATGGATGTTCTGTTGAATATATGCCTGTGACTGAATCTTGGTGTATTTAATACCATAGAAAGTATTGGGATCAGATTTAGCTATTTTGATAGTAATTGAAGTTTAATATGAGCAAAATATTTTTCCATGTGAAACTTTATAAATATTTCAGCACTGCCTTAACAGATTTTCCTTAATAGTAATTAAGCAAAGATTAAAGATTACTAATTAATTAATTTTGCTATTATTTTTCTAGATTGTTTTGTTTTTTAATTTTTATTTTTTAAATATTGTATTTATTTATTTAAGAGAGACAGAGTGAGTGAGTGAGCATTTGCAGGAAGGAGGGGGAGAAGCAGACTCCCCGCTGAGCAGGGCTCCATCTCAGGACTGCCCCCCTCCCCTTTATCATGACCAGAGCCAAAGATGGAGGCTCAACCAACTGAGCCATCCAGGTGCCCTAGATTCTTTTGTTTTAATAGGTACCCTTTTCCTGTGCTTTCCTTTAACCTTCGGAGTTATTTAAGCATGGTGTAATTGCTATAGTTATTGGTGATAATCACCTTAATGTGAACATTAATCCAGAGATCAATTCACTTTTCTTTGACTAAATCCAAATGCGAGCACTCAGTAAATAAAAACTCGGAATAATCTACTAAAAAGATTGTATATGCTGGAACAATTGAATATCCATAGCCAAAGTATATGAACTTTGAGCTAAACCTAACACATTTACAAAAGGTAACACAAACGGAATAGCTGACTTAAACGTAAAACTTGTAACTATGTAACTTAAAAAGAAAACAAAAACAACAAACATGAGAAAAATGTTCAAACTTAGAGCTAGGCAAAGAGTTCTTAGATTTGAAACCAAAGGTACAATCCATAAAAAAAAAAAATGTTGATCTGTTGGACCTTATCAAAATTAAAGTCTTTTGCTTTGCCAAAGCCCATGTGAAGGATGAAAAAGGAAGTGACAGAGTAGGAGAAAATATTTACAAGGCATAGATCTGACTAAGGACTAATATCTAGAGTATATAAAGAATTCTCAAAGCTGAACAATAACAATATAAATAATCCAATTAGAAAATGAACAAAAGATGGAAGGAACATTTCACCAAATATCTATAATGGCAGAACCACACAGGAAAAGATGTTCAATACTTAGCAAAAAGATGTTCAATCATTAGCCATTAGGGATATGAGAATATAAAACTCAATGAGGTATGGTGCAAAACCATCAGACTATGTAAAATAATGTGAAATGCTGGTAAGGAGGCAGAGAAATTGGATCACTCATACTTTGCTGGTGGGAATGTAAAGTAGTTTAGTCAATCTTGAAGACAGTTTGGCATTTTCTTTCTTTTTTTTTTTTTTTAAAGATTTTATTTATTTATTTATTAGGAAAGAGAGAGAGTGAGAGAGAGAGAATGAGAAGGGAGAAGGTCGGAGTGAGAAGCAGACTCCCCATGGAGCTGGGAGCCCGATGTGGGATTCGATCCCGGGACTCCGGGATCATGACCTGAGCTGAAGGCAGTTGTTTAACCAACTGAGTCACCCAGGCGCCCCAGTTTGGCATTTTCTTATAAAACTAAACATGTCTCTATTATACCACCCAGAAATTGCATTCTTGGGTGTTAATCACAGAGAAATGAAAACATATTCATACAAAAATGAATACACACACGGTCATAGCAATTTTATCCATAATAACCACAAACTGAAAATAATCAGATGTCCTTCAGTAGGTGGAATTTTAAACTGTGGTATTCATAACGTAGAACGCAGTTCAGTAATAGAAAGAAATGCTCTAGAGATAGAAGTAACAATTAATATGAATCTTCAGGGAATTACGCTGAATCAAAACTGCCACTTTCAAAAGGTTCTATACTGTATGGCTCCATTTATGAAATATTTTTAAAATGACAACATTATAGAAATGGAAAACAGATTAGTGGTTGTCAGGTTTGGAGGTGAGGTTGGAGGTGAGTGTGGTTAAGAAAGGCAGCACAGCATTCTCTGTGGTATTGGAACTTTTCTGAATGTGGATTGTCGTGGCAGATACATGAACTCACTCATGGGACGACATTGTATAGAACTAAAAATATATGCATAATTTAAAAGTAAGTAAAAGGAATATTGGGGCAATTTGAATATTAGCAGCGGATAGTTTCAATGTCGATACCCTCTTAAGGATACTGTATGTAGTTTTGTTACATGTTCTGTGGAGGAAATCTGAATAAAGGATGTACAGAATTGCTCAGGGGAGATTTGAGGTTTCAGAAGAGTCACTCACATCTTATAATCTTCTGTGTTGCAAAACCACTCAGGGACCTCTTGCTACCTTGTGATGAGAGCTGATTTGGTATGGGGGAGGTTGATGTTGGGAAAATTTGACTTTCATTCCTCAAAGAGTGTAGAGACTGTTGGCCTGATATCTTTCCATGAAATAGTTAAAGAGCAAAGTCTGACGGAAGCTGTCTGAGATACAGAGCAAAGAGAAAGCTGCAGTGAAAGTAGGTTGCGCTTCTTCCATTGAAGATGGGAAGGGGATGCGGGTGCTGGTGGACTACAGAGGGCATTGGATACCCAAGATGAGTCAATACCAGCATGAGAAGTCCCCATAATAAGTCTACATGCAGTGGACCATGGCAATGGGGTGGGGTGGTGCATAAACAGTCAGCTGTAGAGCCATGAGTCATCCCACTGAGCATTTGCAAAGGAAGGTCGTCAGCAAACTTGGAGTGAGTTGTGGTGGAGAGTTAACTTCAGAGTCCATAGAAGCTTCATTGGAAGAAAGAGCCAACATTCGGGGGATCTGCTATGTCATTATTGAATGTGACCTTTGCAACCTTTTCCTTTTTGTTCACCTGCCCATCTCTCCAGCTTAAGAGAGGCCAAAGACAACACAGTGAGCGGCAAAGGAAGAGTGAAAGAATATGATAGAGAAAGTAGTGAAGATTTGAGCCTTCCCCCTCAACCCCCTCCTCTTCCCAGCCCTATGCAGATTTCTAAGACTGTGACAGATAAGAACTAGGGGAGAAAACAAAAAAGCAGCTTTAAAGTGAATTACAAAATGAAGTTTTGTACATAAGAATTACACTGGTTAATAATATCTCAAAAGGATCTGCAAAGTTCTGGAATTGGCCTAAGATATTTTTCAAGGACAGGAGGTTTGAAAGACAAATGAAGACAGAGCAAAGCTGTTTCCTTCTTTATACTCAACTGAATCTAGCCTGTTCAATAAAGTGGTATAGATGTATATATATTTATACTTTTTAAAATATCATTGTCTTGATATTAAAGAAAGACAAGTTTACATAATAAAATATTAATGATAGTTATGTCTGAGTGATATTATTCAAGCTATTTTGTACTTAATTTTTAAATCTTTTGTATATTTTCTGAATTTTTTATAATAACAACATACTTTTATAATTATAAGAGTGTTATTTTAAAATAATGTTGAATGCATTTTGGAAATTAATTTCAGTGGCATATAACTATGCCTCTGCATCTGGCACTTTTTAAGTGTTTGAATTTTTTGCTGATTAGCCAGACTTACTGGATTTGAGAAATCTATATCTGGGAATAACAGCTAAGAGTAATTTTTTTCATCTATAATTGAAGGTTCAGTTAGATGATTGTTAATGTTTTCTTTTCAGCCTTGTAATTCTTCCATATTTTTTCCAAATGAATAACTTATTCATTATCCTTAGAATGTGGCAGTGCTATTCTAGGTAATGGGATTATCACAGAGAATAAGAATCCCTTTCCTCAAGCAACAACAGGGGCACCTACAAGGTGTTGTAAATCACAAGGGAGTAGCATCTCTTCCAAGACCCCAGGCAGGAAGTCTATCATAAAGAGGTGATGTTTGAGCTGAGATTTGAAAATCAACAAGCTAGGCGGAGTAGAAGTGAAAGAGCACAGGATGCCAGGCAGTGGAAACAAGGAAGATCCTGAAAACTGAGATGGCGTGTTACATTCTGGTTTACACCGAGTGTAAAGCGACTGAGTGTCGACAATGGAGATGGATGGAGTGATCAGATCTGAGGTGGGGTGGTAAGCAGGCTGTAGGGATATGAACCAGATTCTCAGTACCCAGGGAGCCTGGAGGAAAGACCAGTCAATTCCAAGGCAGTCAGAGCATTCCAGCTAAGAGGAGCTGAAGTCTTAAACAAAGGCAGCGGGAGAGGGGTAAGAAAGAGATGTGTTGGTGTGTTTGGATATGAAGAATGAGGTCAAGAAAAGAGTCAGGGGATTCCAATTATATGTGTGTGTGTGTGTGTAATGGCTATTCTGTGTTACCACGTAGAGTGCCTTGTGAGAATGACTAAAAGGTGCATCCTCTTGGCAGATGAGTGGCAGAAAGGGACCATCCCTGAGCAGAAATTACAAAGAGATGCACCTTCCTCTAAGATGCCGCAGAGCCTGTCAGTTCTGCAACAGGGTAGATAGTTTGGTGAATGGAGCATGAAATGAATTTCAGTCCTTACTTGTCCCTGTAGCCAGCATCCTTTGTGCCGTGAACAAACTGCAGGACTAGAGGCCCAAGCCCTGTCTGTAGCCAAATAGGTGGAATTTCTTAAAGCTCATGGCATTGTCTGGGTTTGTACCAGCGGAGGCCTGTGAGGCGCGGAAAATCAGAGCAGTATCAAGGCAGTTTTACCTCTGCTTAGCTGAATTGAGACAGATTAACAATAGGTAGTTTCAGAGCAAAGAAGACATTTATGAGCTGTTCTATCACCAGGAAGTTGTTCTTCCTCCCAGTGTTTGAGAAAAATGTTAATAATATTTCATTAGAAAAGTGTTTTTCTCTATGTATAAAAAGATCAGTTGTTTTTCTATATTACTTCTATTGTACTTTGGGACCAACATTACTTCTGTAGTTATGAATCTCCATTGTAATAGTGGAGATTATTGAAAAAAGATAATGCGAAGAATACAAATGCAGCTTTTAGATTTTCGAAATGCTTCCTTTTGCACAATACTTCTAGAAAAATACCAAATTTATCGTACAAGCCATCTTCAAATTTCCCTTCATAATTATTAGTAGTTCGATGGCATTTTTAGAAACTGTAGAAGCAGCCCTAAAAGCAGGTATAAATTAACTGGATGCAAATATGATAGTGATATCTAATTCAAGTCATAACACTGAAACCTTTATGCAGCATTCATATAATATATACAATTGAGAACCCATGTATAAATGCTTCTAGCACAATATATAACATGAATCCTATAGTTGGGTTGAAGTTGGAGAATGCAGGTAACTTCATCACAGATTATATATGAGCAATTAAGTCAGGAAAAGTGACCAGTTCCCTACCCAGCAGACACCACAGTGTATTTTATATTAATGTTCCTTCTACTTTAGTGGGAGAATTGAATTAGCTGAAAATAGTAACATAATCCTGAATTAAAGATGAGCTCAATAGTAAGAAAGCTTGGAAGAGTCTACAGAAAACAGATGTGAGAGTTCATAAGTGTTATGAGAGTTCATAAGATTGTTTACAACATAATTGTGACACAACATTTTTTACTACTCTTCAATCTTACTCTTCTTTATATCCCTGGATCCTAAGTATAGTGTCAGACCCCTGGAAAGTGCTTCAAAAGTATTAAATAAAGTTCTCATCAGAGGAACATGCATTATAATTGTACTATCTTACTGATTTTTGGGTCCTGCCATCTTGAAGATGGTAACAACGTAGAGAAATTAGGCAGTGAAACATTCCTGGATATTGTGTGTTCTTAGCAGTTCATACAGTTTTAAGACCTTGAAGCTGACTTGCCAGATGGAAAACAATGAGAGTAACAATGATAATTAGCACTGACATCAAAACTAAGTTAAAAGTGAGCAGGGGACGCCTGGGTGGCTCAGTTGGTTGAGCAACTGCCTTTGGCTCGGGTCATGATCCCAGCATCTTGGGATCGAGTCCCGCATCGGGCTCCTTGCTCCACAGGGAGCCTGCTCCTCTCTCTGCCTCTGCCTGCCTCTCTGCCTGCTTGTGTTCTCTCTCTGTTAAATGAATAAATAAAATCTTTAAAAAAAAAAAAAAAAAGTGAGCAGGAATGGTCATTACAATCATTGTTACCAAAAACTAACCAAAACAACAATAAAAGCAGTCATAATAAAAATATCAATTTATACATTATGACTAAAATTGAATGAGAATTGAAAATAGAGATCAAATTCCTTTTTATTAAAAATCTATTTGGAAATGAAATGTATGAATAATATACATTTGAATAACCTGAATAACATTAGAAATTCTTAAGGCATGCAACATGTTTTCAAATTCCTCTCCCAGTTATAGCAGTAATGCATTTAAACATATATAACGTACTGAATAGACTTATTTTTGTTTAAAGATTTTATTTATTCATTTGACAGAGAGAGAGAGATCACAAGTAGGCAGAGAGGCAGGCAGAGGGAGAGGTGGAAGCAGGCTCCCTGCTGAGCAGAGAGCCCGATGTGGGGCTCGATCCCAGGACCCTGAGATCATGACCTGAGCTGAAGGCAGAAGCTTTAACTTGCTGAGCCACCCAGGCACCCCCGAATAGACTTATTTTAATAACAATAGTAATATTGTGTATCTTCTTTCTACTTGTTTATTGGGGGTCTTGCTTAAATTATATCAGACATTATGATTCTTATTGATGACAAATGTGTGGTATGTCCCTCTTTCTCACCATAGACTAATGGATTTTAATGCAATTGATGCTCATAGTCATTTAGAGTCATTCTTTTTGATGATCAAATTGTTCCAAGTTGGTACTCAAATATTAGCTACCATTTGTTTTAGTGACCACATGACAACTTTTTCTCTTTGATATTGACCTACTTTTTACTAGTCTCTTTGTCCATCCAAGACCAAGAAACCTCCACTACTAGCACTGGAAATAACTTTATTCCTATGCATATTTAGAAAAGTACAATAATATTAAAATTAGGGACAATACCATATCAGTTAATTAGCACATGTTTTTGAATGCTAGAAAAGCTGTTTATTATTTCAAAATTAGTATAACTTTTCACAATTAATATGAAAGTACTACCATGGAAACTTTGAACAAATAGAATTTTTTAGGAAAATAGCTTTCCAGATTATAGTGGTTTGTTGCTTGCCCTACATTGATCCGGATTTTATTGTTGTGCTTAGATTGTATGAGATTAACATAAGCTGTCTAGTTACAATGATGGCATTTTTAAACAGAGATTTCTTTATTTATTTTATATATAGAGTGCGTGGATGTGGGGGAGGGACAGAAGGGAAGAATCTTCAAGCAGACCCCAGACTCCAAACTCCAAACTCCATCCTACAATGAGGATGACACAACTCTGAGACTTGATCTCATGACCCATGAGATCATGTCCTGAGCTGAAACAACTGAGCCCCACAGTGATGGCATTTTTAATGTTAAATTATCTAGCATTACTTCCTATTTTTTTTAATCAGATGAGCTAAAAAGGAATTATTTTCAGAAAAACATTGGGAATAGGTAAAGTATATAACATTAAATTTCCTTACACTATTTTAAAAATGCATGTTAGTTTTATTTGAACTGTAAGAATGTTTGGAGATCCATTTTATTGCCGAGCTATCAAGTAGAAATGGGTACAAACAAGTCAGTTTACTCAAATTTTATTGTAATTAGCTTTCTTCAGTAATTTACAGTAATTACTGGCAATTAAAATATGTTTAATTATTATAATCATATATTTTGTGTACTTTATTCTAGTTAGATTGGCCATCTGTCTGATGACTTTTTAATCTGTTGCTTATGGTAACAATCACTAGATTATGATTCAATACCAACTGCTCTTTAACAAAGAAAAAAAACTTTGTAAAGATTCCATTTTATTATATCTTTAAATTATGAAGTTCAAAATAAAACTGAAGTTTAAAGTTCTTTTCAAAAAATTGAAATGTATACTTTCTATTTTCAGATCATATTAGACAGACAGAATATTACAGTTACGTGGCCAATGAGATGGGATTGATGTATACATACTAGATTTTTGATTTCTGTAGAAAATAGATATGATGTATTTTCTAGATAGAGCATCATGGAGCATAATAGAAGGTGGAGCATGTAATATAAGATGCAAAGTTATGAATTGAACCTGTTTTTTCTTACATTAGCATTGGCAACACTAAAGAAAAGGAGCTAAATTACATCAAATTTTTAATTTGAAGTTTTAGATACTTCTATGCACTAGGTGAAAATTGAATTGAAAGAATTAATAACAGAGCAAATTAGTCTAATGCAGAGACTTGAATTTACATAGCACGCTTAGAGGTTAAAGCACTGTGAAAATATAAGATTCTGCATTTTGATTTTACTTATCAATAGATGTTGAGTTAAATTGTGTTCTTGTAAAAAGATGCAATGGGGAAAGAGGATTCTCTTCATAGGAATTTGATTTATAATTGTCTTTATTCAGTTCTCTAGCAGAGTCAGGCATGCTCATATATTCATTTTTAAAGATGTAATTAAAAATTCACATGAACTATCTGTAGTGCTCTATGCAAGTGGATTGACTGTGAAAGAACGTTTCATAATGAGGCTGTGGGACAGCAGGAAATGTACTGGACCAGGACACAGAAGGCCTGTGCTTCTTTGCTTGTTTTGTGAGTTTGTGCAAACATCTTAACTCATTGAAACTCCAGGAGAGTTATAATGATTTGTCGGTCTATAATTGAAATTTTTGTGTGTGTATGAAAACTAAAAGGAGTCTATGTGAAAACCCTTGAGCTTAATCATTTGTGTAGTCCAATTTTATTATTGTCATACCTAATAATATGCAAGTTTTATTGTTTTTCTTGTGGCCAAGGTGTCTGTGTGCCTTATCTCATGGAATTCTCAATGCAGATATATTCAGTAGGCATGTTAGCCCCCCCATGTGATAAATGAGAAAACTGGCATTGCCCAGGAAGTGGTGGAACCAGGTTTCAAACTTAATCTTACTAAAACCCATGCGTTTAGCTGGTACACTTTCGCTATGATTTTACTTCTATCCTGTTGCTTATACTAATATATCCTAAGATATCCTAGAAATTAAGTGGACCTTTCAAATCATGAAATATTTTAGTGTCAATAAAGTTCTTTTCGGTCATTTAATATGTATTATTCTGATGGCTAGTTATCAAGAAGAATAGCAATTCTCTGAATTTCTCTACCTTTTGGGGGGATGTCATTTCATTTTGTATATTAGCTATAAATTTTCAAGTTTGGCAAGAATAAGGTTGTTATGAAATTTTAGTGTATTTATAGCCTTGGTTCTAAATATATGACCCTAACCACCTCACTATACCATATGGATGTCTTTGTGAATCACATAAAATGCTAAAATGAGACAGAAATTTAAGCATTATTTGATGAATTATAAAATTAGAGGAAAATAGATACTGATTTATACCCCTCCACAGTCATTTAGATTGAATTTTTAAATATAGTAAGAATTACTTTCTGAATTTTTAAGTCTAGAGTCTGAGAATAGTCCCTGTAAGTGTTCTGAAAAGCCATATACTGTTGTCTCTTGATCAACACAGATTTGAACTTTGCAGGTCTACCTATATGTGGATCTTTTTTTTTTATAAATATAGTGCTGTATTGTAAATATATTTTTTATTCCTTATGATTTTCATAGTACCATTTTCTTTTCCTTTACTCATTTCATTTTCTTTTTCTTTTCTATAGCTTATTTTATTGTGATAGTATAGTATATAACATATACAAAATATGTGTTAATCTACTGTCTGTCTGTTATCAATAAGACTTCCACTCAGTAGTCGGCTACTAGTAATACCTTTCGGGGAAGTCGAAAGTTATATGTGGATTTTCTACTGCAGAGGGCTTGACACCCGTAACCCTTGACTTGTACGAGAGTAAATTATAGTTCAAGCTCCTCATTTCATAAATGAGAAAAGTGGGATGTGAGAAGTTACTTTTCCAAAGTCAAATGGGAACTTATTGGTAGGAGTTGGTTGTATACAGAGAAGGAAAAAAAAAATTGATTGATCTGCGTGGAAGGTTTAGTTTGGGTTAGTAAAAATGAACATACACCCTGTTTGTCTTTTTCAAAAGTCCTCAGATGCTGGATGGCATTTGATATTACAACTTCCCCATCCAATGGCCTTTTTTGGATTACATTCGGAAAAACCAGCTGCTTTTGAGATATAACATGTGTGTATCCCTTTTTGAATTTTTTTTCACATTTACTTTGCTTCTATGGTGTTTCACCACAGCACGGAAATGCTACAGAAATGCTACAAATGCTATAAATCATTATTTACTTTGAGGTCATGAGGTAGTAAGATGATAAAGAGCATTGGTCTCAGAGTGAGAAGACTGAAATTGTATCAATTCACATTGCCTTTCAAAGCACCATTTGTAAAATGGGAATACCCTCTGCTTTACCTACTACCATTGTACAAATTAAAAGGAGAGATTATATAAAAGCCCTTTGCAAAATATGTTGATTTTTCTCTTTAATTTTTATGGCAGTTAGCTCTATGCTCTTGGTAGGTCATTATTTCACTTTGAACATTAATTTCTTCTTTCCTTTCTCATGGGATTATTTTGGGTATAATTGAAACAATGTGTTTTAAGTATGTAATGTACAAACAACAGTGCCTGGCATATAAAGAGGCGTATGTGGTAGGTTGCCGAAATTGCTCTAGTTTTTCATTTTTCAATGTGACTTTGCAAATTTTTCCCATCAAGAAATGGAATCTATTTCCCACCTCTTGAATCTTGTTTATTCCATAGAGTGCATTTCTGAGGGGTGACATTTCTGACCAAGTTTCTACCAGTCCAGCATGCTCTGTTCTCTCTCTTGAATGCCTGTTGCCATCATCAAAATCTGCATGGAGTGTCCTAGAGGGAAATGAGATACCCCATGGAGGAAAGCCTAGTCATAGACCCACCAGTCCCTTGCCCATTCACCATATGAATGAATGAGTACAGCTAAGATCATCTGAGCTCAGATAAATGGGACTTCCCAGCTATCCCTAGAGAGTCTATTTAGATAGATTTGTTAAAATAATTGGTTGTTTGTTTTAAACCATAATGTTTTGGACTGGTTTGTGACGTGAACTAACTGATGACACATGCAAAAAAAAAAAAAAAGAATAAAAAAGTAGTTGTTATTATTGTTATTAGGATTTCTATATATGTAATAAGCTTCATTACAAGGATTACTTGCATTTGGAGACATTTATTTTGGCTTGAATGTGAGTTAAGTTTTTCAAGCTTATCAATCCCCCCAAATAAAACAAAACAGAAGAAATAAGTAGAGGAATTTATGTTATGTAAAAGTATTTAACACATAACTGCATGTGGTTTCATGTAATGGGTAATTAATCCAATCACCAACCTCCTCCCAGAGAGATGTATGTATTCTCTTAGAAGAATTGTTTCATGCTTTAGTCATCAACCTGAATAATGGTGCTTGGAAGCAGAATCACCCTCCCCTCTACTCTCTGCCTTCTTGCCCCCAGTAGAGTGTGAATTTAATGTGCTTTAAAATACATCTACTTGGCAACTTCAGTAAAGCCATTAACCAAAACTTTTAGCATGACCTTGAGAACATATTGAATAAAACTCCTTGAGTTGATATAAAAATATTTTTTTTATTTTCAGAACACATATTTGTGTGTTCTTTCATTATTATGAACATTAACCAACTGCAAATGCAGTTGACCACTTTCTCTTGGTTTTAGAAAATCCTTCTGTTGTTTCATCACAAAAGGGAAATGGTGCATTGAGCCTGCCCTGTGCAGATTTGATGTTTAAGCAGTGTTTTTCCCTGCAGAGCACACTTAAGCAAAGATATTTACATATGCATGTATATACTTGTCCAATTACTTTCTCTATCCTTGTTATTCACGTTGTGGTGCTTTAGATAAGAGCAGGTTCTTTCACTGCAATCTTCTTATTAAATTAACTTTATTTTCAAGAAGCTCTAAGGATGAAAAGCACTCCGGATGTTAAATATCATTTAAATATTATATGAAGTGCTTCTTAAGTGTTACATTTGTAGGTAGTAGAACAAAGAGGAACAGGTAGGCAATGTTGAATGGAGGGCTGAGGGGGGCAGCCCAGTGGCTCTCTTACATTTTTGGAGGGTTGCTTTGTGTTAAAAACATAAGCAGCTATGCTTTATTGTCCTCAGGGACTCTACAAGAGCAGAACATGAAGAGATGGCCTTAAATCTCAACAGAAAAAAAATTTAGGGGATATACAATTAATTCATTCAACATAAATGAGACAAATATTTACTGAGGCCGTACTGTGTAGGGCTGTGTTCGAAGTGCTCAGGATAAAGGTGAACAGCCCGGACAGAAGGTCCGGCAGTCATTGTAAACATCCCTTCTTCGTCAGAGGATGATTTGGAAACTCAATCCCAAGTCTGCTGGCTCCTGGACTTTCCCCTTACTCACCGAGCTGCAAAAGAACGACGGAGGTATTACAGATGGTATAAATGATGCTGCAGAGTATTATTGGCAGCATCAGGATGCTTATCTGAGGCTTCAGATCGTCTCAGTCACAGCCTCTGTTCTTAGGAATGACCAGAGAGATATTTAGATATAATTCATCCACTCTACACTGAAGATTTTGTGATTAACTTTTTCATTCAATAAAATATTTTTTTGGGGGGGGTGGGAATAATTTCTTAGCTTATTCAAGCAAGATTTCTTATTTCTGGGTTGTGGCGGTTCATCTCTTGATGATATTTTTCTTAGTTTGTTTCCGTGAAAATAGAAAATTGATTGCCCTTAGCATTCTGGTTTCTATTTTATCATTTGCAAATTTATACTCTTATTCCATTTGTTTTCTTTTTGCTAATATGGGCCTGTGTCACATTCTGGCTTTACCATTTATCATATTCTAGATACAATTAGCATTTTCTTTTGCCCATATGCAGATTTTGCTCATATTCCTTTGATGGACTTCTTAGTTTACATATACTAAGTAGGTGTCACTCTTTACTACTTGAGATGTGACTAGCTCTAGTTTTATATCTCGTTATGCTTGGAGGGCCTGCTAATTTAGGTGAGTTCTTCTTTCCTTTTAATCTGCCTCCTTGAAAGAATAATTTTAAAAAGCAAATCTATCATTTTCTTTTCTAGCAAATATGAAATGCTGTGTCTTCTGACACATTTGTCTTCTGACAGCATTTATCCATAGCTGTAGGTGACTGATTCACAGACTAGATCACCTAAAATAAAAAGGGAGGGAGGGAAGGAAGGAGGGAAGGAGGGAAGGAAGGAAGGGAGAGAGGGAGGAAAGGGGAAGGGAGAGAGGGGGAAATGTAGAGATATATTTCTTTGCTTGACTTTAAGGTAGAATACTTAAACCAAAGGGGATTAATCTGTTGACCCATGTTTGGTTCACATGCTGGCTTTGCCAGGTATTAAGGTCATTGGGCAATATTTCTTCCTGTTAAGATAGCTAGAGAACTACTGAGTTTATTGTCAGTCATTCTGGAAGTGCCAGTATTTACATCTGTAGTATTTACCTTTTCTAGCCTGGCTTTTTCAACTGTGAATTTTCCTTTTCTACTGTTGGAAACCCCAGCTGGATTCTGAGTCTGGAACTGTGATTAATTTTGTGTGTGCTTCCTGTTGGTAATCTGCTTGTTGACCTTGACCTGCCAATACTTAGGACTTGGATCCTGCATCCTGATTTCTGCCAGACAGATTCCTATCCGTTGGGGACTTCTCTTTTAACTGGTTGTTAATGCAAATCTCCAACAAAAGAAGAGATGGATTCCTGAAAAGTTATGTTCCCTGTGATATTTTCTCAACTGAATCATTTAAAATGCATGGGGGGGGGGCACTTGCTATTTTAAAGGCTACTGGTAATGAGGCATTTTATAAAGTGAAAGACCTTTTTATAAGGCAAATTAGAACCCTTATCCCCCAAATCCATCTCTCTCTCTCTTTTTCTTTCTGTTTTATACTGAAATTCCTCAAGGCTGGGCACGTCCAGGGCCAGCTCCTATGGCCACAAGAGCTGTGTATTATGCCCTTGCAGGGGATGTCATTCATAGTGACCTTGGTGTCAGCAGCCACACTCAGAACTACGTAGAGGGGGGCATGTCAACATTTCTTTTATCTTTCCTTTAACCTGAATTTAATAAACTCATTATTTGTCTTTTGTTTTTCTTTCGAGGTTTATGATGTAATAGATAATGCCACTTTTTTTTTTTTTTTTACTCATTTATAAAAAGTAGGCTTGTGCTGGTATTGTGTTGCTTGGGTTATGTGGGATGTCACCTTGGCTAGCTCTACGAGCCCATGTCCCTGTGAAAACCAGTGTCTGAATCCCTCGCTCATTTCTTACTGTATCAGTTTATTTCAACTTCAGCTGGCTCTTTCCTTTTATTCTTCTTTGTAGGATTGTTTTTGGGTTCTCACTAAATTCCAGGAACCCTCTTAACTCCCCTGCTGGTCCTCACATTATCATGGCATCTAAGAATGTCACAGTGTCCAAGATGTATACTTTAAAAAGAAAATGTAATTCTTTCCCAGCAATAAATTCAGCAAGAGAGAGATTGCTGACCATAAGAGACTCTTAATCTCATGAAACAAACTGAGGGTTGCTGGAGGTTGAGGGGGAGAGATGGGGTGGCTGGATGATGGACATTGGGGAGGGTATGTGCTATGGTGAACACAGTGAATTGTGTGGGACTGATGAATCACAGACCTGTACCCCTGAAACAAATAACACATCATATGTTAATTAAAAAAAAAGAGAGAGAGAGATTGCTGAAATTTTTTTAAATCAGAATTAGTCACATAAAAACTTCTGATCTGATGATGATTCATAAGAGATGGGGTCAATTTAAGCATCATTATAGAAGATAATATTTTTTTTTTTGAGAAGATAATATTTTTAATAATAAAATCCACCTTATATTGAATGTTCTCTCTGTACTACAAAGAAATCATTACTGATTTTTACAGTAACTATTTGTGGTTAGCATTTCTGTTTCCATTTTATAGATGATGAAGCTATGCCTCCTGGAGGTTTTGTAAATTGTTCAAGGTCAGAGCACTAATTAGTATATGTGAATTCTTCCTTTATAATTGCAAAACTCATTCTTTTGATTATGACAAGCTGTTACATATGTCCTAATTTTTAATATTGATAGCAGTTACTTTGCCACCATGAGTACAAAGTATTCTTTATTAGGTATTGATTGTGCTTTTAGGAAGTAAATTCTACTCAGAACTGTCATGTTAAGAAAGTGATAAAACGGTTTAAGGGCCAGTCAATTTTACAAAATTCAGTCCCTGAGAAACATTCCTATGCTGTGTTGTTGTTGTTTGTGTTTGTTTTCTTCCTTCTATTTCTTCCCTTGCTGTAGTGTTGTAGCCTTCAATATTACATTTATAATATCATTAAACACTTGTACCAATGGCTCTTCTCTCTTTACCTATTTTCTCTTTAATTGTTAAAATATGAAGGGTACATAGAAATTATAGGAGTAGCCCAGATTTTTTCAGATACCCTCAGGTGTATCTGGAAGTCCTTTATACTTTAGGAATGATTCCTTCATGGAAGGAAGGTATGCATGGGAGGTAAGATGGTATAGAAACTTTGAGAAAGGGGGCGCCTGAGTGGCTCAGTGGGCTAAGCCTATGCCTTCGGCTCAGGTCATGATCTCAGGGTGCTGGGATTGAGCCCCACATCGGGCTCTCTGCTCAGCAGGGAGCCTGCTTCCCCCCTCTCTCTCTGCCTACTTGTGATCTCTCTCTCTCTGTCAAATAAATAAATAAAATCTTTAAAAAAAAAAAAGAAACTTTGAGAAAGTATGTGAGCACACAAAAGGGAAGCAGTGTGGAGAAGCAGAAAATTTTTATCTATCATTTTTGATGATGCTGGAAAATTGAGAGAATACAGGAGAAATAGGCATGTATATAGTCGTTTGCTTGTTATAGTAGTCTGGATTTTAGAATTACTGGTTTTTGAGTAAGTGTTAACTTGCTGAAGCCAGGAGAATGTCTTTGAGGTATAAAACTTGGAAGGCTGGGGCACCTGGGTGGCTCAGTCAGTTAAGCATCTACGTTCTTCTCAGGTTATGATTCCAGGGTCCTGGGGTCAAGCTCCTCATCAGGCTTCCTGCTCAGGGGCGAGTCTGCTTCTCTCTCTCCCTCTGCTCATCCCCCTGCTTGTTCTCTCTCTCTGTTAGATAAATGAAGTCTTAAAACACACACACACACACACACACACACACACACCAAATCCAAACCTTGGAAGGATATGCCTTCTTCCAAACCTGGAAATATGCATACGTCTCACATGTAATGTGGGAAACTTTCACCTACTAAAAGTCCCTTTAATCTAGTAGATGCATATTTTTACATTCTTATGATCACCTAGTTCTACAGAGCCATAGGTTCAAGTAGTGTTTATTGAAAGGTGCAGGAAACACAAGTAAAAAACTTAGATATTTTTGTTTACTTTCCATTTTCATGTTTGTATGTGTGGAAGAGAGAGGAGGGGGTAATTGTGTATGTGTTTGTTCGTGTTGGTGTGATAAATGAATGAAAGTGTAATTTATGACTCTTTTTTCATTCCAATATGATATCTTCTCTAATTTAATGCTGCCTTCCTGCTATCTACCTACTTATTGATTCTTTTGCATTTTTTATTCATTCAAGCTCATGGAATAAAGGTGTTTTTCAATAAGGTTATTTAACTGAGTTGCTCCCTTTTAACTGTTAGCTGATTGAATTTTAAGTTTCGATTTTGAAATTAAATCATTGTAGAATGTTAAAAATGAATCGAATATTATAGTAATGATAACTTGAAATTATAATGTGTACTTTCACCTGGGGTCCACTTTATTCTATGTTTTAAGATTTCATCTGTTGTTATTTGTGATGGAAATATACTGTAAAAATGTGCATCCACCCATCTATATTCTTAGAGTGTGTTAGGGAAGTAGTAGGGAGCCCATATAAGCACTCAGAAATAAATGCTCGTAATGATCAGGAACTGAGCACTTTACATAGCCATTAGTATTTATCCTAGAAAGATATCTAGGTTAATTGAGAATGCAACTGTTTTCTTGGGAAACAAGCATACCTGGGATCTAAACAATTTGTCCATAAGTTCATCTTATTTTGTTAAAAGACAATGAAAAATAGAATCATGGAGCAAAGAGTGAATGTGGTATATATAATATTACAGAAATGATGAAAAGAAGTATTATCTTTGAAATAATTTTAGACTTATAGTGCAAAAGGAACATTTTATCATATCACTTTCCTTAGGAGGGAAAGACTAGCATCTTGAACAAGATCTGTAGTCCTAGGTGATTTGGTCCTTGCCTCTGTCAACAGCCTCAACCAACTCAACCTATAGCACTCTGAATTTAGCCACAGAAGCCTTACTTTGATTTCTGGAATGCCCTAGTCCTTTGTTTCTCAGGGCTCTGCTGCTTTCCTTTCCTCTTCCTGAAGGGCTCTACCTGTCTGCTTAGTTAATCTCAACACATCCTTCAGAACTCAGGTTTGAAGATACCTCTTTGAGAAAGTTTTCTCTTTATTCCCACAGAATAAGATTTACTCTCTATACTCATAGCTTCCAGTAAGTATCTTTTACAGCTTGTAACACAACCTAAGTTAAAAATATATTATGTTGTCAATTATTTACTGTATTTCTTCCTAGAATGTAAGACAATGAAGATTATTTTTCTCTTGATTCACCATCCCTCCTCTTCCTCATGCTTAGTATAATGATGGCGTGTAGTTGGTGCTTGGTACGTACTTGTTGATTGATTGAACAAATGGATGGATAAGTATATGAATGTAAATATAAATTCAAGGCCACAACAATGGAGAGGGAAATGGTGTAGAATAGAGAAAAAGGATCAGAGAAAACAAGGAACATAATAGAAATACTAAAGGTGACTGAGATGGTGGGAGGTAATGATGGAAGAAGTTGTTCAGTCTTGGTAACTATTTAAAAAAGAGTGAGTCTGGAGATATGGACATTGATAAAAAAGGGAGAGGGGAATAGTGTTTGCCTTTGTAATTTTAACTTAGTCAAGTACAATGTTCTTGGGATTTGATTTTTGAGGGGAATTTTCCACACATTGTCACTGACTCTATATTCATCACTTTTCTTTGTAGGGTCTTAGGGAGTAAACCCCTCTTATCTTCTACCTAAGAGTTCCAAAAGATTAACAGTACCTAAAATATTACATTTGTAAAGGTAGAATCAGCATCCTGATTAGTGGAAGAAGAAACCAAGAGATGTAAAATTGAAACCCTATAAGAGGGTTAACTTTTTAAAAAGCTTTGGATTTGGGATAAGAGGATCTGAGTAATGGTTTCCTTTCTGGGTGCAAATCCAAGGTTTATGGGTCCCTGAAGATTATATATTTTGGGATGCTTTTTTAAAAGTGTTAATATAAAATTAGATACAGGGCTTTGGGAGTAGTCAGTGAAAATAAGGGCCCCCGAAATTTAACTAACTGCACTAAAATGTTACCTTTGCTTAGCCATGTTCTTACTGAAATTTTAGTTGACTTCTTCAAACTTTTAGTTTTCTCTTCCATAAAATGGTCCAAACCATAATTTCCAATGAAATGTTGGTGTGATTTGTAAGTATATAGTTTGTTTAATGGGAAAAATTGCTTTGTAACTTGAACGTGACATAGAATTAGTCATTGCTTCTATTATAATATTAATTACTTAATTTATTTTATCTTTATGATGTTTTCAATATTACTTTTTTTGAAGTGGAAGAAAAAGACAAATCAGTCCCTTTTTAGTATTTCTCCCAAAGAAATAATATTTGCTGACCAATATTTTAATGCTCTTTTTACTAACGCTTATTTATTCATGGAGATCATGTTCTTTAAGCACTGGACATTTATCTGGCTGTGCTGAACCAGGTGTGGACCTCAGCCAGCTGACTAGCTAGGGCTAAAAATACTCAACTGTCTACCATGGCTCAGTTAAAGTTTTTTCTTGACTCCAGCTCCTACTTATCAGTTACATTCTAATTTTTGTCTTCAGGGAATGGAATTATTTGATAACTCCTTTTTCCTTACTGCTTCTGGTTCTTGTCATTCTGTCAGAAAGAAAAAGAAAAATATTTTTTATAATAAAAGTAAAAAGTTATATTGAAGTTTGTAGAAATTTCAGTTATGTTTTTATATAACATCTGTCTCTTTAACTTGATGGTTGTCTCATATTTCTGCACTCCCTAATAGCATTCCCTGGGGCTACAATTCTTAGAAGCAAATTATTATATTTTCACTTCTTTCTTAGGTGCTGTGTTTTCTGCAGAATGTAATTAGTTAAGTTCTTTATTTTGAGTATAAATATAAGGACAGACATAAGATTATGCATGGCTGACATAATACACCCCTTTACCCATTTTGGATGCTGAAGAGGAACTCAGTACTCTTAGTCCTCATCATAGCACAGCTGTGTGTGTGTGTGTGTGTGAGAGAGAGAGAGAGAGAGAGAGAGAGGAGAGAGAGAGAGAGAGAGCATGCCAGAGTTAGAGAGAAGGAGCAACCAAGGGACAGATGAGGAGAGGAATATAATCGGAATGTATCTGATTATTTTACCACCTTCCCTAACTAACAGATCAGTTCCAGTCCCCATAAATCACATCCGTCTCCAAGGTCACCGGGGTAGTCTTAGTCGAAGTCTGAGAGAAAACAGAGAGAAGTTAACAGGAAAGGCAGTCTTGAAGCAAGGTAATGCTCATCAAGTTGCCTGTCTTCTGAGTGCCTTATTTTTCTCCTGTGCAAAATGGGAAATATCATAATTACTCAATAGGATTGTTGTGAATATATGTAATATATTATATGTAATATGTAATATAATATATGTAAAATGCCAAAGTTTGTAAGTGCTCAGTAGTATTTGTCCCTCACACAAAGGGTTTTGGATGCAGTATGTGTATATCAAGGGCTTGGTGCCAAGTCTGGCCCCTAGAAAGTGGTCAGTGAAGATTCTAGGTAAAGACTTAGGGGCAGGAGCCGATGTTTACGGTGTTTGCAGCTTAATGCCATCTCTCTGTGCAGAAGAGAGTAAAAAAAGGAGTCTGGAGAGAAGGGCAAGTGGAATGCTGTGATGGAAGAACTTAAAGATTAAGATCATTTTTTTTTGAAAGATTCTTTCCTTTTTGAAAGCTTCAGATATATTTTTTAAAAAATTATTCCCTCAGGACACATGATGTGAAGACGTTGCTTTTTAAGTAAGGCTCTGAGCGCCCTGAGAGATGCTACTCCTTAAGGTTGCATTTTAATGTAGATGTTCAAAATATTCAAAAAACTAGTACCTACTCTCTTAGAAGTCCTGAAACTGCTGTTTCTTCAAAGAGCAGAATCAGGACTCTATATAGTTCTTTTTATACCAATAAAAGCTAATGTAAAAATAATCGTCCATTGATTTCCATAAACGATGACTACTGAGATAGGTGTCATTATTTTAGTGAAAGCCTCAGAGAAGTAAAGGATCTTGTCCAAGTTTGCAGAGCTGTTAGCGACCGGGCTGGAACTCATCCCTGGCCTGGCCTCTTCCGTGACTACCACAGTCAAGTGTTTTAGATTTTTTTGAATGAAGTTTTAAAAAGTCATCCAACAGAATTTCCTTTAGTTTTCGGCCAATTGTATCTGCCACCTGTGAGTGTGGGGGTTTCTTCATACACACATAGCCATCATAGGCGTCTAAACTACACCCTGATATATACTTATAACCCAGTCTTTCCAGACCCTGATTCAGCCCTTTATGAGCTTCCTTCGCCTATAAGTGTTGTGATTTCATCCAGTCATGGGTCAGTAAATACACTTCAATAGCCTCTTACATTCTTGATAAATAATTGATAGGGTTGGTTGACATGAAGCATGAAGGGGATTCGACATGTAATTGCATTGAAGATTATATATTTTCAGAAGCTTGGTTGAAAGACTATCCCTGAAACTTCTGTTTAACAGTTTTCCAGAAGCCAGTCTCAACCTAGGAGGTAGTATGAAGTACTATTCTTAGAGTTATGTATTTTTATAAAGACACATCATGAAGGTTTGGGAACAGTCAGACTAAGTATATTTTACTGTGTTCTTCAGTTCAAGAAAATTCGATTTCACTTTTTCACAATATGGTACACGTGTAGGATGCCGGCTGGTAAAACTTACTTCTTATTTATCATCCATGCCTTAGGGAGGATAAAGGATGAGTCCCAGGGAGAAAATGAAAACATATGGTGTACGATTTTATTTGAAACAATGCAAAACTTCAAAACTACAGTGTAGAATAGATAATCTTATTTAATTTCCGATCCCTGTTCAAAACAAAAAGGAAAGTGAGTACTTTTGTACATTAATATTTTTAATTTTTAGACAAAGCATAATCTCATTTTACACATTTTCTCTAAATTGTTCATTATTTCAGATATGTAAAATTCATGCTTATTCTTATGCCTGACTAATGGTTTTTCATAAGCTTACATGGTAAATCTTTTATATATTATTCTCATTTTCTGAGATGTTAATTTCCTTCTTGCCCTAGACAGATATTCTCATGAATTATGTATTTATAATGAATTTTAATAATTGTTTCACATGTATATGTAGATCCTTTCTAGCCTATATGTTCGTGGTTTCCTTTGAGTTTTTAAACTAGACTTCATTTTTTCTTCTTGACACTTAATATCTCTTCAAAAAGATGAAATCAAAATGGCCATTATAATAAGCTTAGTAGGATTAATCTCACACATGGTTTTCAAATGGCAGATGTTTAAGATTGATTGGATGAGACGTGGTGAAGCGCAAATTGGAGAAATGGCTGGAAATTTTTTTTTACTTAATCATCTTTGATTTTTCCTCTCTTACCACATCAAGAAACCATAATCTGTCAGAGACCAAAGCACCTGAATAGAAAGAGCTTGCTCTTGCATAGCGGTGACTTAATATTAGGACCATGGTATAAACTGGGAAATCCTTTAACATAGCTTTTACTTTACAATAACACCAGTTTTTGAGATGCCATGGGTGTACAATGTGTGTTGATGCCTTAAAAAGCTGAAATAAAACATAGAAGGATAGAGAAACTCTAACTTAATTATTGCTGCAATAGAGGTGATAATTTTTTATTATTGATTTCCAGAGTAGTCAGTTAAACTGAATCGTAGGGTAGCAATCAAGAGACTCTATTCCAGTCTTGACTAAGTCTTCTCTCTCCACCACACTACAGATGTTCCCTTATGTTTGATGAAAATAAGATAACTGCATAATTTTTCTCAACCTTACCTGCTTTCAAAATGGGATGTAATATAATAAAATTCTAAAATCTAAGTTCAAGGTAACATCTTCAGACCCAAAAATGTGATTTCTGGGATTCAAGTTTCAGACATACTTAATAAAATAACATTATACTGAAAATAATCACTAAATCAGCTTAGGAGCTATGAGTTTGTTTGATAGTGTGTGTGATGTGTATGCATGTTTAAGAGTTTCTGGAGAGAGACTGTTGTTATGTTACAGGCTAATATTGTATGTGTCTGCAGAAAAAGAGGTTAAGAGTTGACTGGCATATAAATTAGTCCTGGATGATTCATGTGTCCAGGTATTCTGCTGTGTATGTGTGTCTGTGTCTTTTATTGTTGTTTTCTTGGTTTCAATACAGATTTGTGAAGGAGGAGGTTAAGTACAAGGAGTAATAGTTGGAACACACTGATATCAAGTGTAGATTCTCTGTCATTAAATTTATTTAGCATCAGCTGCACTAAGAGATTAATTTTCTTCTGCAGTTTTGAATTGTTTTCTTACTGCTTTAGTTTTACTTACATTTAATTTCAGTAATTCTTAAGTGTTTTATAAGCAACCAAAACATCTATGAAATAAAAAATTATCTAATGAAGTATTTTTTCATGTTAAAGACACTGCTTTCTTAATGCAGAGTTCTCTTTTTAATGTTATTTCTCTGACTGAATAATTCTTTTTGAACTTTATAATAAATTAAATGACTTTTAAGTTTACTGGGACCAACTTTGGGTTCTAGTTTGTAAGTAAACTGAGAAGAGTCATTTCTGTGATTAGTTAAAAATGAGTGAAACATCACTACTTGGATAGATTCTAATTAAAATAAGTGGATTGATTGAGATTATCTGTGATTGCTAGATTACTAAAATTGGCTATCATCTTTCATTACAGCTCTTATGATAAAATAAATAACTAAAAATATTGTAATCACCGTTTTATAATTGTCAAAAGCAATCAAGATTTAAATATATGATTTACTCTTTGAAAGTCCTTTTATTTTAGGAGGTTAGCCATAATCTATAGGCAGACTTTCTCACCTGTCTTCTGGTAAAATACGCACTGCTATATTAATTTTAAAGAAACCGATAGTTTTTTCTCATTAAAGCCACTTTTTCTCTTTAGAGGGAAGATAAGCTTCCTTATGCTTTTGTATTTTTCTTACATAACATATATTAATAAGCATTATAGAATTTTCTTTTCTTAAAAAAAGATTTCTTTTATAGAGCGTGTGTGTGCACGTGTGCAACACATGCACGGGCTAGGGGGAAGGACAGAGGAGAGGGAGAGAATCTCAAGTAGACTCCCTGCTGACTGCAGAGCCTGAGGTAAGGCTCCATCTCAAGACCTTGTGATCACCACCTAGCCAAAATCATGAGTGGGTCGCTTAACTGACTAAGCCACCCAGATGCCCCAGCATTATAGAATTTTCAGTGTGTAGAATAATGTAGAAAATTTTGAAAGTCTGAATTTTTACTTCCTCAGGGTTAAAAACTGTAAACTGTTCATCCTATATCTTTCCAGTACTTTTCTATCAATTATGTAATATAGGGATATATCATTTACAAAATCTAAATGCTATGCTATGGTACATATTGCAATATAGGCCTGCTTTTTATGTATCAATATATGTGGGAAACTTTCCTTGTAAGACATATTGGTCTACCTCATTATTTTTAATGCCTATTTAATATTATATTAATGAATCATCATTTATTAAGCCAGTTTCCTCCTTTCAGATGGACATTTAGGTTTTCAGATTTTTGCCATTAAAATTAAATATATATTATATAATGTAAATATATATAATTTAATATGACAAAATATATATGATTTATTTTGCAAGTGAGAGAATATTTGAGTGTATTGGTATTTTTTTAAAAGCGACTGACAGAAATCCAAATAAAAAGAATTCACATGCCCAAACAGAGAAAAACAATCTTTTGATTAATACAAGAAAAGTTTTTGAGGTATATTAGTTTAAGGTATGGAAAGATCCAAGTTTCAAGTTTTTAACTGTCTCTGAAACTGTGATCTATACTCCTCTATGTGAGGCTTACTTCTCAGGGAAGTTCATTCCATGTGTCAGAATAGATAGCTACCAGTTGACTTAGGTTTATGAGGTCCACACATACATTCAGCTTCTAGCAGAAATTTTTTCTCTTCCAGGAACCCTGTGAAAATCTTCCAATGGGACTACATCCACTTTTGTTATGTCACTAAATTTTGAAATACTCAAAGCAAGAGGGGGGTGAGGAATCCACAGTATTGCATGCTCAATACTACGATTGACAGTCTCCACCATGACAACATAGGATGGAAGAAATTCTTCAAAGAAAATAGACAAAGAACAATAGATACAAGAAATATTAACCCTTCAGATTTGGGTAGATGTAGCCAAATTATACTTCT
Organism: Nasua narica; assembly: GCA_028533885.1. Lineage (NCBI taxonomy): Eukaryota > Metazoa > Chordata > Mammalia > Carnivora > Procyonidae > Nasua > Nasua narica. The sequence goes on along the minus strand of CM052813.1, from coordinate 44,597,431 downwards.
GCGCTACAATCTGTATGTGAATCTGTAGCAATCTGTGCTACAATCAATGTATGTGAAATAATTTCTCTGTTTCATACCAATTACTACATCACATTGATCATATTAGTTTGATGAGTTCAACAATATGTCTCATACTCATTTTATTTTGTATTTCCCTTTAATATTAGTGAGTTGTATCATTTTTATATACTTATTAGTCATTTCTATTTCTTCTGTGGATTTTTTATTTTGTATTAAGTGATTTGTCTTTCTTACATTGTTTACACAAAATATTATATATCCTGAGTAGTATATATCCTATATCCTTAGTAGTAATACTCTGTTACCTAGGTAGCATATAAGTTCGCTAGTCTGAATTACATCTTTTTGGCTTCTCTTTGCCCTTCATTATACAGTATTCTTTATAATTTCTGATTAGTGCATTTTTCTGAGGAAGGCTTGCCTCATAACCAGATAGTCTCAGAGTTTCTTCTAACATTCTTTTTTTTTTTTTTTAAAGATTTATTTATTTATTTATTAGGAAAGAGAGAGAGTGAGAGGGAGCACGAGAAGGGAGAAGGTCAGAGTGAGAAGCGGACTCCCCATAGAGCTGGGAGCCCGATGTGGGACTCGATCTCGGGACTGCGGGATCATGACCTGAGCCGAAGGCAGTCGCTCAACCAACTGAGCCACCCAGGTGCCCTCTTCTAACATTCTTGAAAATTTTAAAAATAGAGCTATTCTGTATTTTTAATATTTAAAAACAAAACAATGATAACCTATTGGAATATATTCTCCCAATAGATGTAGGCAAGCAACCATGCTTTGGCTGATATTGGAGAGGAGATTAAGACTTCCTGTAGGAGGGCGTCATGGCTATTACTTCCTAACCACATACATCAGCAAGGAAGTATCTGTTTCATCTGTGTCATCTGGACCCACTTCCTTCTATCTTTCTGTATCACCTCTGTACCACTCTCTGTATCACCTCATAATGTACATCCTCAGAATGTTTGCCCTTGTTTTCAGACTTATCTCACCCTAGTCACAAGGTGCTAGGCATCAGATCTTTACTTGCTGGTGTCCAAAGCAGAAAGGAAAGAAATGCAAATGGTGGAGAGGTCTTCTTCACATATAAAGGGAAATCTTTCCCAGAATAGTTCCCAGTACACATTCCCCTATATTTCTTTAGCCAGAAATGAGTCTCATAGCCACCTCCCCAGGCCAGTCCCAGACTTAGTTGGGTTCAATCTCTCGAATCAGTTTAAACCAGTCATTTTTCACCCACTAGAGCCAGGGGCATCGCCACTTGAACAAATTTGTTAACGAGAAAAATGAGAAGGAAAGGTTGATGAATGGGCAAACAGTAGAGTCTAATATACCAAATCTACAAATACTTTACAAATATACAAATACTTTAGAGACATTTTTCATGTATTTGCTTGTTTTGCTTATCTCATATTCATGTAAGGGCAGTTTTTTTCTTCTAGAATCGCAGATAAGGAAGCCGATATCTAAAATATTATATGCTGTGTCTATGGGGCGCCTGGGTGGCTCAGTTGGTCCTGAGTTCTAGCCCCATGTTGGGCTCCGTGCTCTGTGCGGAGTCTGCTTCTCTCTCTCCCTTCGCCCCTCCCCCTGCTTGTGCTCTCTCTATCTCTCTCTCCAATAAATAATAAGTGAAATATTAAAAAATAAGAAATAAAATTACATGATATGTCTAATATTGCAAAACTGGTAAGAAACAGGGAAAAATGTATTTCTGTCCTTCTAAGTCCTACTTTAAGGCTTTATCCTGAAGTCACAGCATCTATCACTTAAATAACCATGTCTTTAAAATAATAAGAATGTAGTAGTATTAAATACGTGTCTGAAGCATCATCCACAAATTATAATTTCCTTTTTTTCTTAGGTACATTAAAATTGTCTGGGGAATAGCTAACCACTAGAGAGTGGCCTCTCAGTAGAAAGAAATAGTGATTGCATAGCAAGATCCATAAGTAATTTTTCTCACAAAGGAAACTTGCAATTATTAAATTAGGTATAAGAAACTTTTTCACAAAAGTGTTCAAGGCAAGTTGAAAACATGAATTGGGTGGTTTCATGGGTGATTTCCATTTCTGTGGGAATGAGATATAAGGCAAAGCTACCTTGTGTGCAATATTTCACAGTTCAAAAATATGCATGAAAGACTTGCTGTAGAGGACTCCACTGGCTTGAAGATATTGCCAGATTTTTGTTTGTTTTGTTTTCTAAATAGAAAAAAAAGCAGAACAGATGCTGTTTTGCTTACAGTCTCTCCCCTAAATACTCCTGTCTTTTACAGAATATCGTTCAGGTTTTTTATTGTCTACTGTAGGAATTCATTCTAAAGCAATCCTGACATGTCACATATAAGCTCTTAAGACTTTAGCTCTCTCTTGTTTCAAGTGATAATGCAGTGCTAAGAACATTAATGCTGAGGATCTCTTCTGCTGACAGCCAGTCTGACATCCTGGTTCAGATAAACTAAATTTCAGTGTGAAAACAGAAGTAAACGTTTGCTGCGTTATGAATATTCCAAGCACCAAGGGTAATAAAAGATGATCTATATGGATCCTTATTTTGTGCAAGTTGTTTGTTTTTATTTAAAGTGTCCTTCTTCAGTAGACATACATGATTTGCAGAGGTGCCAATTTATAATTCCTTTGATGTTTTATGGTCTGTTCTTGAATATCTGGAAAGTAAAGAGAAAAATCCTTTCCCATTACTTTTTTTTTAAAGATTTTATTTGTTTATTTGACAGAAAGAGAGAGATCACAAGTAGGCAGAAGCAGGCTCCCCACTGAGCAGAGAGCCCATGCTGGGCTCAGTCCCAGGAGTCTGGGACCATGACCTGAGCCAAAAGGCAGAGGCTCAACTCACTGAGCCACCAAAGTGCCCCTCCCATTACTCTTTATGTGATAGAAGATAAGTGTTTTTTTTTGCTTGAAATGTAGATTTTAGTGTGCTAGATTTCTGGATCAATCTGTTGATCCATCGGTATATTATCTATCTTTTGGGAATTCCTTTTGGTTGCTTATATTTTTAACATTTTATTTCTTTTATGGTAAGTCAGAAAATCTAGTCATATGAGGAGGTAAATGAAATCTGAGGTGCCTGTGATAAATTTACAAATGATTCATGTGAATGGATTAAAATAAAAATTTAAAAAATTGGAGAAAGTAGAGAAGTTATGCAAGGAATTTATCAAACATTTTAGTTGAGTAGGCTTGGACTAGAGCTTACATATTATAGTGCAAATGTCAAAGAGTGATTAAAACATCCATTTGTGTATTGTTAACATTTCATAAAATACCACTTGTACAATAATGATAACATTATATTGTGTGCCTTGAATAATACTTTAGCTTTTCACCTGTAAAATGATGAGCTTACTAGATCAAGGTCATAAACTCAAATGTCTGTGGAGGACCGTAATATATAGGGAGCAGCAAGGGGTCTATAACTAGAGAGTGCATGTTTTGTCTAAGGTGGTCTGTTTGTTCCCTCCCTCCCTGCCTCCCCCCTCCTTTCCTTTCTTCCTTCCTCCTAGACAACCTGGTTCAAATAAAATATATTTGAGAGCTGAATTTAGCTAATGGGACTTCACGTTGTGATTTCTGAACTAAGAGAATAACTAAGCTCATATCCCAACTTTAAAAGATGGATTTTTTTTTTCATGCCACCTAGAGAACCATTTCTTCACCTGTAACTTTTACTTGCTTAATTCTCTTACACACACACACACACACACACACATTTCTTTTCTGGAGACTAATGTCATCACTGCTTGAGAAGTTAATGTCGATCATACCATCCTCTGCTTTGCTTGACTAGATTCTTAAACGTTAGGTATCAGTAGATCATAGCACTTATTTCTATAAATACTTAAAACTAATGGGAAAAAAAGAGTAAATTCACTTAAAGGTTTTTATTTTCCTGGCAATTCACATTCCTCCTCCTGTTATCTAGTACTGGTAGTTATGAATCCTGAATACTTAAGATTATTCAGAGAAAATCAATTACAACTTATCCTAGGCTCAGTAGACATTATACAATTATGGTGATGTTTAAGTTTAAAATTATGCCAGGATCAAGTTATGTTCAGTATCATGTCTGTGGGAAAATGATCAATCTGGGTTATTTAGTTTACTGCAGTAAGTGTTCATAAGCTCTTGGATCTCCTGGAGCATAATCTGCACAAGAGTAGGGACTTTGCTGTTTTTATTGCTGTATTTCCAGTGTTTACAGTAGTTAGACTCAATGTTAAGAATAGTGTCTGGATATAACAAGTGCTCGATAAATATGTATCTAAGTAATTATTGGATTGATTTTGAGAAAATATTTTAGGATGCCAAGTAGAGATATAGCAAATATTATTTAACAGAAACTTGAATAGGAAGTTTAAGGAAGAAACAATAGGAAGTTTGAAAAATATTTTCTAACTAGGTTTTTAAATTATGGGATGAACATTTTATTTCTCATTGCTGTAATAGCAATTTCTGAGGGAAGTTTTGAAAATTAAAAGAGTTTTTCTTTTTTTTTTTTTAATTTCCAAGGAAAAACTATGAAAACAAAATGAGACATTTACCTCAATGGTACAATTGAATTCGGTTTGTAAATAGTCAATGTTAATAAATATAGCCATACTGAAGCTATCCTATACCTATTAAATTTGTAAGTAAATGAGTTATTAACTGCAATTATACTTACTTGTTAGTGTCTACAGTAATTATGGAAATATCTTATTTTCATTCATTCCTTATTCTGGCTTTGAACAGTGCTTTGACGAGTGTGTTTACACATTCATACATATGTTCACACACATGTACACACATGTATATGGCTGAAGCAGGTTATGTACCTTTGTTATTTGTAGAAATTCTCCTTTTTAAGTGTATTATCTGCAATGTCGCCTGCTTAATTATATATTCCTTATTATTATTTTAAACTGTCCACCCAACTGTAGGTCGTTTAAACGCTGATAGTCTCTACTTTATAATATATTGAAAAGAGCGTTCGTTAGTTTATTGATAATGTGTCATTTGAGTTATGGAATGCCTGTTTGAAAACAAACTCCAGCTCCTATTTATATTGTGTCCTCATTGTTTTATTTCATGGCTGTAGTGCAGAACATGGATTGGCAATTTATATGATTTATCTACTGCTGCATCAGAAACCATCCCTACTCAGTGACTTAAAAGACCCATGAACCTTCAATTTGGTCAAGACTTGTAGGAATGGCTTGCCTCAGCTGGGGCAGTTTCCGGTGGGAAGTGGATGTTCACTGTCAAGGTCACTCATTCACATGTGGGCATATTGGGACAGATTGTGGGCTGGAAGCTCAGCTCCAGCTGTGGGCTGGTGGCCTAAACCTCTTCACTGGCTGCTCATGAGGTTTTTCATGGTAGTTAACTTCTAAGACATTGTAAGAAAATTAAATGTAAGTGCATGGTCTTTATATGCCTAACTTTGGAATTCACATAGCATCATTTGATCTGTACTTCATTGGCCAAGGCAGTCTCAAGGGCTCACCCAAGTTCAAGGGGAGGGGACATAGACACAATTACTTAATGAGGGATTAATAATGTTCTAGAAGAGCATAGCATATAGGACAGGTGTTATTGTTATGTTCACCTTTGAAAACTAATTTGTCATCATGCAAAAACCTCTTCTTTTTAGCTTTCCAAAACACTCTTAGAAATGGAGTTGTTGCTGCCTTTGTCATCCTGAATCATTTTCTATGCATTTACATGATTTCCCTTCTGAATTGGAGCTTTCATAGGCTTAGAATTTAGCACCTTTTCTTGTATTTTGTAAGCCACAGTGTAAGTCTGTTGGATGGATACGTGAATGAATATTTGCTCTTCTCATGCCAAGATTTTCTTACAGCTTTTCTGATACTTAGAAAAGACCTTTTCTAGGAGTAGGAAAAATGAGAATAGGTCATAAGCATGTTTCTGTGTAATATTAGACTCTTAAGCTCTGTTTCCTACTCATTCTTTCTTTCCATCCATAACTGCATGTACATGTAGAAGAGTAAAGTTATTTAATGTCAGAATCTAAATCTGATCCAGCTCTTTTCTGCTGAAGATGATATTTTGGTATGATGATGATATTTTACTTAGTGTTAAGATGTGTTTTTAATACTCATGACTTCAAGATATCTTAAAATTTTAAGGCAAAGCTGAAAAAATGATTAATGTAGTATAGCTCTTCTTTTTTGTACTGAGTGGGAACCAAGGTATAGATAATATGTAATATTCAATATTCTTCTCTCTTATGCTTTTCTCTTTCTCTCTTTTATGGAATCTATAAGATTCTTAAACTGGTCAGACTAGTGAAGCCAGACATTGCCTTTTAAAGGCAGTGCTACTGAAGGCATAATATAATGATAATCTTTGGGAAGTGTTCTTTGGAATAGCCTGTTTGTTGCTGGTTTCCAGTAGATTATTTTTTCCCTAATGATACTTAATAATTCTATTTGATTTAATTTTATATTAAATCTGAACATACTTCTTGCTATGTTTTTATATTAATTTCTCCCAGTAATTGTTCATTCATATCATGAAGAGTATTTTGATTGATTCATGTTATATACCAACCTGTTTTATTTCTCACACAATCCACTTTTGGGAGAATATTTGGTACTCAAGTATTCTGTTGAATAGTGCCTTTTGTATCCACCTATTCATTAATTTATTCTTATATTTATTCATCTATTGTGTCTTTCATGATTATTCATTCAATAAGCATATATTGAACTCTTTCCATGTCCTTGACTCAGTGTTGTCTATAGTTAAATAAGATACTCTCTCTTCTCTGAAGCTTATAGTTTATTAGAGAAGGGTATCAATTTTTATTTACAAACATTAACTGCAAACAGCAGTCTATTTAAAGATTAATTTATAAGAAGGCTTCTTTGATACTCACTTTTATAATAGGTTTATTTTTATAATAATCACAAGGGATTTCTGTATGAATTTATCTATTTGTATTCTTTACATTATATGGGCTTTTTACACTATTTAAATCACCTCTCACTAGTAATAGACTGTTTCCATCCTTATCATATGGACTGTGATGAGGTTTATATTATGGTTCAAACCAATAACAGGCCACAGACTCATGAAAATAAAAGCATTGTAGTTTTTATTGTTAAGATCTGGTGGCCTGGGGGCACCTGAGTGGCTCAGTGGGTTAAAGCCTCTGCCTTTGGCTCACTCAGGTCATGATCTCAGGGTCCTGGGATTGAGCCCCACATCGGGCTCTCTGCTCAGCAGGGAGCCTGCTTCCTACTCTCTCTTTCTGCTTGCCTCTCTGCTTACTTGTGGTTTCTCTCTCTGTCAAATAAATAAATAAAAAATCTTAAAAAAAAAAAAAAAAGATCTGGTGGCCTGTTACATGAAGACCCTTTTCTTTAGGTATTCTCTGTTGCTGTGATTAGGCTCCTGCACTGTAAGATGGTAGTTTCAGTGTTTTATCCTTGGGCCAGGAGAACCAACCAGAAAATTGTTAGCAACGTATATTCTCAGGTTCCATCTCAGACCTACTGAATCAGAAACACTTGAGGGGCAGCCTAGCAATCTCCTATGCTCTCTAGGTGATGCTGATAACACAGTAAAGTTTAAGAATAAGGGTTTTAAAAAACAATTCCAACACATTTATATTTCTGCATTAACATTTTGAGACATTCACGGCATATAGGTGCTTTACTCAGTTAAAATTAATGAATGGAAGTTAATATAAGCCTATCTTGTTGGTGAGTCTGTGCTATGAGCTAGAGACACAAAGCACACTTGTTTATTTGTCAAATTATCTTTATTCCTTAGGAAAAATATCAAACACATGTGTGTTTCTTACCCTGCATGGGTTTGGCCTTTAAAAAAATCAAATCTGTATGTAGTTTTATGATAATTACCTCTGCACTAGTAACATTCTCTATGATTTATAATCAAATGTTTATTATTTTTGGAGTGTTGGTCTAATTTAGAGGAATTGTAACAGGATAAGCAATTTTCTAAAGTTCATTCAAAAGTAATACACCGCACAATACTATAAGGAAAATAGGTAATATTTAATCAACACCTATTAATTCTAGGCCACTTTAAATACATTATCTCAATTAATTTTCACCAACATTATGAAATAGGTGTTATTACCGCCTCCCTTTATGATTGCAATCCAAGGGAAAATAGAAATGTTACATAATTTGCCACAGCTAGTGAAGTGTAGAACCACTTTACTCAAACTTAAGTGTTGAGGCTTCAGAAACAACTCTTGTAACCAAAATGTTTCATTGCTTCAGTGGAAAATAACCTTGGGTCTGGTGTTAGAAAATATAGGTCAGTGGTTCTTAAAGGGGGGTTCCTGGCCCAATAGTATCGCATGATCTAGGAACTTGTTAGAAAGTCTCATTCTTTAGCTCTACCTCAGAGTTACAGAAGCAGAAAGGAGGTTGGGACCCAGCATTCTGTTTTAATAATCTCTTTAGATGATTCAGATATACTGTAATGTTTGAAAACCATACATAGGTTTAAGATCACTTTCCATTATTTACCTTCTCTAGAACTTTGGATAAATCCCTAAATATTTTGAGTGAAATTCTTTATCCTAGAAAGGAGGCTGATAGGAATCGTTGCATGTTAGGTGATTGTGAAAATTCTGAGGTAACTCAGGAGCAAGAATTTTGTGATTTGCCAAGTACTCTTCAGATGTTACTTGATCTTAATTTATTACAGCAGCCTGTGAACCGCAACTGAAACTTTCACCATAAGTTATGCCTCTAGGAGGATGATACTGTCTTAGGAAACTTCTTTGTTAGCGTCTAAATCCGCACCTTTATTTGATCACAGTTGATTGGTGTGTCATCTTAGTTTGCTGTGTAATTTAGAGCCAGACTTGAGAACCATGAGAAGACAGAACGAGGGTGCTTGAGAAAGATCTGCCCAGAGTACCCACTTTGGAAGGTGAGCTCAGTACGCATAAAGCCATGAGGAATTGCAGAGTTATTGGAAGAGAAGATTAGAGAGTTTGCTAAAATATGCTAAAATATACAGCATTTTATCCTACTACCAACCCTTGCATGCTAGTTCTTCCTATACCTAGTGCCTTAGATCTCATGCAGTCTTTTGTGCATGGCTCAAAAAACTCCATCTTCAGTGTGTAACAGTAGCCCTGAGATTTGGAGCAGAGTGCAGGGGCACTTTGGGTCCCTTAAGGAAGGTTTCCAAAAGAGGACTGTAGCTCCCAATGGGTCAAGACCATCTGATCTGAGCTCTGAGACACAGCTAGTGTGGGAAGGACCAGTGGTTGGGCACTGAGGCTGGGTGGGATCTGTGAAAGCTTCCCTTTCATATGAAATGGAATCTCTCAGAATTCAGAGGGATAAAGATCTAGGATATTCTCTCTCTTTGTCTCTGTGTCGCTGTCTTCTGTCCCTGTTTGTCTATCTCCCTCTCTCTCACATAAACACGCATACTTGGGTAACTAAAGACTGACTGAGGAAAGTCAGTAGGATCTCATGGTTGTAGTAGAACCCACAGGCACATACTTCTATCCTCTTCCTCAATAGAGATGAGACCCAAGACTGTGATTCTGGGATGCTTTGGAGACGGTAGGCTTGAGAGAAGATTACTTTATATTCCACTCAAATGCTTCCTCCAGGCTGCTCAAGAGCCTATCCAAATTCTGTTTCATTTGTAGGTTCTCAGGTAGTTATTAATAGAATGTACATCACTGATTAATAGAACGAATAAAGAATAACTCCAAAGAATTAGGAGTAATTCTACAAGGAAATTATTTTTATCAAAGAGAAAATTGTCCACACAGATGAATCTAGAAAGTTGCTTCTGAGTCATATAACAAATAGGATATATAGATATATCTTAGTGCATTTTTTTCCTATACCTCCTTTACCTTTTAGAAGACAAAATATATTCTTGCAAGGGAACAAGTGTGTAGTAATGATGCATAAGGGGGTCAAAATTCTTTTATTTTAAGGATTTTATTTATTTGAAAGAGAAAGAGAGAGGGGGAGAGCAGGGAGAGGGGCTGAAGGAGAGGGAGAGGGAGAAAAAATCTGTGCTCCACACTGAGCACAGAGCCCCACTCAAAGCTCAGTCTCATGACCGACCACTAGATCACGACTTGAGCTGAAACCAAGGGTTGGATACTTGCCCGACTTTGCCACCCAGGTAGCCCTCAAAATTTTCTTTTAAAGACCCTGAATTCTGCGTAATAATATAAAATAAGAACAAAACCAAATCAAAGCTTGCCCCACACCCAAAATTTGAACTTGCATATGAATTTAAGTGGAAAATGAGTGGAATTATTTTGTTGCACAAGCCAGATATTATTGCTTTCATGCAACCAAGACATTGTGCTATCCTTCTTGATATCAAAAGAAAAATAAAAATGAAGGAGTGTCAAGTTATGATTAGGTTTAAATGAGAAATCGCTTGTCTACCTAGATCTTTTAATATAAGATTGGGTTTTTTTAGTGTGACATTGTTTTATATTAAGTTTTCCCCCTAATTAATACCTTGCTGCTTCTAGACACAGTGGCAGTTGTGGTATGTGTTTTATATACCACAGTGTTTTCCTATTTTCAGTTTAGTCCTTGACTCTCGAAATATTAAGAGAAATTTAAAGTAGGAGTTAACAAACCTTATTACTCATATGTTTTTTTTTTTTTAAAGATTTTTTTTTCTTTATTTATTAGGAAAGAGAGAGAGTGAGAGAGAGCATGAGAAGGGAGAAGGTCAGAGTGAGAAGCGGACTCCCCATGGAGATGGGAGCCCGATGTGGGACTTGATCCCGGGACTCCGGGATCATGACCTGAGCTGAAGGCAGTCGCTCAACCAACTGCGCCACCCAGGCGCCCTCATATGTTTTCACAATGATTCATGCTCACCTTTAGTTCTTGGCATTCTCTCTCAGGATGCATTGTGTTTACAAGTAAGGTTGAATAGCCAGGACAACATTCCGGTATGTATAAAACACAATACTTACGTAATTGTAAATATCACATTGTACTGTAATTATTTATTTATGAGTCTCTCTCTCCAATAGCATCCTCTAATTGTGAGTCTTTCTTGGAAAGGGACTGTTTCTCATTTAGTTTCATGTATGGCAGATCTCATATGCTCAGTGACATTTTGTTGAATTTTAAGACTGAATATTTCTTGAATGGGGTACCTTTATTTTTTAAAAAAGCTTTTATCCAAGTGGGGATGTTGGAGAGTATATACAATTTAATTCTTTATCTGTCATTTTATGGAGTCTAAATAACTAGTGGATAAGCCTAAATATATTGCTTTACTAATAATACTTGTTTTTCTTATTATTTTAAGTTTTACTTTGTCTTTGTTCTGTTCCAGGGTAAAGCATATATTCCAGGAAGCAATAAAAATTTTAGATATTGGGCTTAATATTTAGATCTAAGGTACATTAAGTGACACCTTGGCTTCCTGAAAGAGTGAATATGCTCAGTTTATTCCTAGGTAGTATCTTACAATAAAAATATGGCTGAGTGAGTTGCTGTTACATCGTAGTGGATATATCATGCGAAATTGATATTCAAAGACTTATCTAAGAAGGCTAGCATTTTATAAAGTGTTCTGTTAGTAATGAAATGCTACTTTCCAAAGACACAAATAACTTTTTCATGTCCTTCAATCTTGGAAGTTATCAGAAGAAATTTAATGGCATGCAGACTATGCTAGAATTTTGGTTTTATTTATTGATACTCCATCTATATGCATAAATGAGATGTAATCATGTACCAAAGTACATTTATCTATGGTTTCATGTCTAGGAATAGGTAAGAAACCCAGTTTTAAATGAAAACCATTTGTTTTATCTTCTTTTCTTGCCTAAAGCCAACAATTGATTGACTGCTATAATATGAATTTAGAGGTAACTAAAATCCCAATATTGTTGAAACTACACTACTTTATAACCTGTCAGTTCTTAGTGATGCACATAAAAGCCAAATACGTTTTCAATTGCTCAGTGTATTGTGAAAAGTCTAATGGGGCTTTTTTTTTTTTTCTTCTTACAAATTCTCCATGGACTTTGAGTTACATCTTAAGGGCTGTGTTGTAGTTTTACAATTAATCTGTCATAGTGAAGAACACACACTGATGTTCTGTTGTAGTTGCTTCCTTTTATTCTGTATTCCTCCAATATGTATTTACCAACCGCAATTTGTAGTAGCCTTGGATTAGAAGAGGGCAAAGCTTTAATTTTGAGGGCTATTTTAGAATTCCCTGTGTGATTCCATTCTCCTGGAATGTTGGGGTGAGAAAGCTTCTAAATTCTTAGTTTATAATCACAGTGGTTTGTGCCTCTTTCATTCTGCGGTAACTCCGCCATGATGGAAGTTTTTGTTTTATTTTGTGTGTGTGTGTGTGTTTGTTTTGATTAACAGAGATGATTTTTTTTTTCTATGCTCTTAGCTTCCTTGAGATGGCAGTATAAGCTGTTTACTCTGGAATAAACTGTCTTTTTTTCAAGAACAGCTACAGCTTTATTTGACACTAACAATGCACTGCTTTGTTTCAGTTTGAAAACTTCGAAATCTTATAAAAGCTAATTATATATTAAATATTATTCTGGGTGTTATTCTACTCTACAGTAAATTATTCAGATAAGATAGTAATCATTCATGTACATTTTAGAGAGTATTAATTTTCATTTTGTGATTTTTTTCATTCATTTTTAGGTTCTTATTAGAAGAAGCTCACAATATTCCACAAGATAATAAGAAATAGCTAGGTCATGTATTTATTTACACTAAACTGATTCTTGGAGACTTGTGGAAGAGAAGAATTGTAGTTAGGGATCTACAATATTTATGATCACTAACATCAATATTATGTAGGAGGAAGATAGTAAAAAAAATTTTGAGAGTTTAGAAAAGTAAGATCTATCTTTCAGCTGTGTAAGTGATGAATATAGCAACTTTAAAAAAAATTATTTTTCTATTGTTAAATATGTCCTGGGATTTAACATTTATAAAAGGAAAAGATCTTCTAGCACCAAGGAATTAAGTGCATAGTAATTTATGCCACAGTTGTAGAAAGAATAATGTGAGAAGCTGAAGGGTAATATTTCTTCTTTCTTTGGGAGCAGAAAGCAAATGATTCATTATTTTTCCTCATGAAGAAGTAATAATAATGATAACCATAAGGGGAAAACATTGCCTATAAGGCCTTCTGACAAGTGCTTTCTGTATATTTTCTCATCTAAGCCTTTCCAAAGTACATGACATTATTCCCATTGCCGGGAATTAGATTTGAAGAGATTGATATCACTGGAAGATCAGAAATGGAATAGGATGCATTGGCCAGCCAGGGAGACTCCAGACACTGAGATGTTAACTCTACAGAGATGGATTTTTATGTTACAGGAAACAATGACTTTGACACTTTTCTCTCCCTTTCTACCTCAGCATGTTTGCTTTCTCCTTTTCTCCTTTTCCTTACAAATAAATCTTTTCTATTGATGGTGTGATAACTGCAGCTTCCTGTACTAATCTGGGAGTTGAGAATAAATAAAGCTGTGGTACATAGATTCCACAGGACAAAATATATGTGTGTTTATTTTCCCTGTAAAATCATTAGTAATAAAGCTGATTACATTTTTCAGTAAGTTGGGATATTTAATAAAGTTTTATAGGAATTTTCCATTGGCCAATCTGAATTTAATTCATGAATTAAATCTGAAATTATTTCATGGCAGCCTATTTTTAGTATAGGCTTTATTAGAAACATGTTGCTTTTACAGGTTCCTATTCAATAGTGTTTGGAAGTCATGTGAGCGCTTAAAGCAGTTTTCTAAAGGTGATTTTTAGTTGTTCAATAAACACCATTAGCCAAAATAATTTCAGTTGAAGAGTACTATAAAATTCATAGGATGCTTAATTTAAATCAGAGTGACTCTCTTGTTTTTCATGCATCTGGATATCCCCATCAGTGGCTGAATAGAAATATGTCTGTGTCCACTGCAGTAGAGAAAATATCTACTTGAGTCATATGAGGAAAGGTCCAGGATGAGGCAGATGTTCTGTGCCTTGATCCCTTTGTCATTTGTTCAGGTTTATAAAGACCCAAGAGTTATATGGGCATTGGTCTAGAACATATTCTATTTATAGCTGGGTTATTTCACAATCTTTTGCATGAATAAAGAAACTTGAATATTTGGAGTAAGGGCTGATTTTGTTGTTACATATTTGTTTCATCCCCTTCAATAGTGAAAAATTAGGTTTGGCTTGTAAAACTTTCCTGAATTTATTTGGTAGATTAAAAAATACTTTGTAATGTTACTAGATGATATTGTTAAGCTTAAGCTTTTATTTGAAATAATATATAGACAAAATGGTATCTCTTTTTGTTTAAAAGTTACTGTCATTTACAATGCCATATATTGCTAAAAATAAACACTAAAAAGCTCTTTTTCGTAGATAATAAATTGTATGGCAGTCTTGTTGTCTATCTAATAGATGCTGCCAAAATTATGAGTCTTAGCAAAGAATGCAAATTGGATCATTAACATTGGAAGTAAAAATGAAGAAATTGATTGGAATGAATTATGTTAGATTTGATGAATGCTTGGCAAAAATGGATTCTGCTTACTAATATAAATGGCCTTCCTAAATGAACAAGCAACTTTCTATTCTTAAAACATATATAAAATATATGAGGAATAAAGAATAAGGATAGGAAGTAAAATAAAATTAAATGCAAGGAAAATAGAATGGTGAGACAAAATTAGCAAGAACATGTACAGGCCTGGATAACACTATATTTCTTTATGCTTTTCTTAGTATTACAGAACACAAGTTATTGATCCATTTCTTAATTATTTTCAACAGGGCATACTTATTAAGTCAAAAAATTAAGTCAAAAATTAAGTCAAAAAATTTTGAATCCTTGGGTGTCTAGGTGACTCAGTCATTTAAATGTCCAACTTTTGATTTTGGCTCGGGTCATGATCTCAGGGTCCTGGGATCGAGTCTCAAGTTGGGCTCCGCATTAGGCATGGAGCCTGCTTGAGATTCTCCCCCTTTGCCCCTTCCCAACACAAACACTCTCTCTCTCTCTCTCTCTCTCCCTCCCCCCTCCATATATAAATAAATAAAATGTGAGTCCTTTTTTCTATGTATTTTTAAATGCATTGTGCCACTTGATCTTTACAAGTGAAGTAGGTAATATTTTTAATTTCCATTTTGTTTATTATTAAATAGAAATTCAGAGAGTATACTCTGTAACTAGTATTTTAATAGCTAACTCTGAGCTAATAAGAGGTGCTTACCTTATTTCATATGAGATTGATGAGGATATTGCTGATACTCTCACCAGTTTTTTATCTTTCAGACTTTGCTCTGGTTTTAAAGGCTTTTGTTTTAAATTTTGAAATATTAGCAAAAATATGGAGCCCAAGCTTAACGGCCTATTCTTGTTGTTCATCGACAGTTGCTTTGACATTTTTGGCATTGTTAAAACCTGTTTATCTTACCAGGTTGTGCATTTTGTTGGACGGTAATAGTCTGTAAGATAGACATAGTCCTTTGTGCCTGTTTACCAACTCTGACATAAAACTTAAAGAGTGGGAAAAATGAATAGGTATTCCCTGGATTTCAAATTCTAAGTCAGTGTATTCTGAAGGATTTTGCTGTTGTACTTCCTGTGACGACACTCCTGTCAAGTCATAGGAATCTGAGCTTGGACTTTGACCTAGTTAGCTGATAATTGATGATAGGTATGTAGCAGTTTATCCTCGACCTTTGCACAGTTCTCTGAGTACAACCGAGATCCTCAAAACAGGCTGACACTCAGCAGTACATGTGGGGATTGAATATCAGTTCTGCTCATTAATTAACATTTAACTAATCACAAATTGTGATTAATTAATAGCATGAATAATATTCAATTTGTAAGATAGCTAACCTACTTAAAAATGAAGATTTTAAAATATAAAATATTTGACTTAATTATAATTAGTTAATTGTATTAAAAATGCAATAAGAAGTCTAACCTACAAAAAAAAATTAAGATTTTTAATCAAGTAGTTTTATGAGGTGTGCATTCATAAGTGAATTTTTTAATTTTATAAGAATTTTTCTGGGTAAGGAAACAAATATAATAAGTATGTGCTACAAGGATGATTAAATGAGCAGAGAGGTTGTTGGAAGAACATCAAGGAAAGAAAGTAACTCTGGTTAAGATGAAGGAAAATGAATAGTGACTTCATTGATTATGACTTCAATCAATTGATAGTGACTTCAATCAAAAGAAGCAGGAGCCCTGTGGACAGGGCTTCTGAAAATTTGCTGCTTTTTGAACCTACCATGGAGTTGGTTACAAAGGGGTCCATTCTGCTCTATCACCAGAGGGCCCTGGACTGGATAAGTGGATTGATAAAGATGGAAAAATTCTTAAGTACTTTATGGGATCAACCATGTGTTGGAATCTCAAGAATGGCAGCAAATGGCCCCCAAATTTCCCATTGCTACTCAGGAGAAGCAACAGATGAATGATAATGTTTGCAGAAAAGGCAGTTGGACACTTCTGATTGGAATTGGATAGGTAAAAGCTGCTCATGTAGTATTTAATGTGGATTATATGTATAGTATATTCTACTAATTTAACCTCCTACCATCATTTTTTGTAAGATTACTTGTCTTTTGTTTCACATAGTCCTTTCTCTGTTGGAGGTTCATCATTGATGGGCATTGTTAAATAGCAAGAGCCATCTATAAAAAAATGATCTGCTGGGAGTTTTTGAAAGATGACCTTGGTTATGATGCTATGTCTGTTTTCAGCAATATAGAATTGGGTAAATCCACAATTGACCAGCCGATCTACATTTCTGTGTGTGAGTGTGAGTGGGCATCTTTCTCTCTGTGTCTCTCCTTTTAACTGCTTTTGGCATGAGGAATTAAAAATAAAATGAGGTATTAAACAAAAATCTAGTTATAAAATGTCACTCTGATATTTTTACTCTTATTGTGCTTATACTGCTGAAGTTTAACTCTATTTAATGGATTAGGAAGCTTTAATGACGCCATTAAGTCTCTGGGAATTTTATCTAGAGATATTTAGGAATTAACATCTATCACCTCAAGGACCCTCTTCTGTGACAATCAATAAAGACACTCAACTTCCAGAAATTCTTTTTTAGGAGATGAGGTAAAAATAACTCCATAGATAAAACACTCTCCCCTATTCACATGCAATTTTATAAGGCTTTAAACATTTGAAAAACAACTGGCCCTATAGTTTTATTTATCTGTTCATTTTTTGGCATATGGATATTTTCTTTCATTATTCTTATAGAGCAAAATCCTGTAGTGATCATCCACATTTGTAGAGTAAATTAGATCCTTTCCCCTGAACATTACAATTGCCATTAAAAAAAATCAGTTTTAACCAATAGAAAGAGAGTGCGTATACATTTATGTTTTCTATGATTATATATGTTTTCATGCTCTTTGTTCCATTACTTTGTCTAGGTATTGAAGTGTATAGTACAAATTAAAAGAGAATGAAAATGTTTTATGTAAAATGATTGCTAAAAAAGAAAATATAGCAAAAATACAATGTTTGGAATTGTAGGAGGTGACACTATAAAATGGCCAGATATAGTGGGACCACCAAAATTATAGGGACCAAAAGTTTAATCCCAACTCTGTCATTTATTTACTCTGAAACTAGAAGAGTAACTTAGTCTCTCAGCCTCTCTCCGCATCTGCTTCTGTGGAAGGGTGAAATTGAACACCAATACACATTAGAAGTTCTTTGGTAAAAGTAGATCCTTAAAACATGTTGACTGGTCAGTGAAATGGCTCATGTGCCACAGGAAGGATCAACTAAGTGCATGTAAAATTTTGGGGAGACGAGTATGAGTAATTAAAATCATACCCAAACAAATTTAGAATTAAAATAATATGCACTTTAAAAGAGGAAAAGGTAGAACGTGTAAAGAATTTTCACCATGACCGTCATCAGCATTATTATCATTAGACGTTGTTTTAGATCATCATAGATTTGTAAAATAAATGTAATTTTTAAAAATCATTGTTATAAAATTGGCTATTACAGGTTAAAGAAGTGTATTTTTAATATAATTCTGAAATCATTGTATGGAATATTTAGAAATGGTTTTTGGAGATTGGCCAATGAATCACTAAGGAATTGTAGAAATAATTAGCTTTATTAAATACATTATTTTGTTTTCTGGAATCTGCTGTATGTTCATTTAGCTTGCAGTTGGTTTTAATTTGTGGTGGTTTAAATAAAAAGAACTAAATGTTCAATTGTACAAATAAGTAAGAAGCAATATATCTGAAAGAGTTTTATGGATTGTCCCCGTAGAAATAAATATGGTCTAGAAGTTTTAAGATTCTAAGTATCAAATATATCAAAATAGTTACAGAATATCTAAGATGTGTTTATGATAATGTGGCTATATTTGAAAGGTAATTACTGATTTCTGTCAGGCTGTGCTTTGCCTATCAAAAGGTTTAAATTTTTTGAAAAAGAAGTATAGACATTGATTCTGGAATCTGTGAACATAAATAGGTCTGAAATTATCAGAGCTCATTGCTTTTTGTGATGCATCTTGCATGTAGATTATTTAGAAGTCTTGGTGAAAGTGAATCAAAATGAGGAACTGTATTTCTACTTTTGTTAAAATTATGTCCTTATTAAGCTTAGGGGTAAAGAAAAGCATAGTATATATCATTCATTTTATTTTTTTAATAAAATAGTAAATAATTTCTTTTTAAAGAAATACTCCATATTGCATTTCCAATTTGAAGAAAATATTCAATTTGAGAAATACAGTGAAAAATATATCCATATGTTTTAAAAATATATATGTGGTTTATAATATTCATTATTAATTTATTCTATTATATTTTCTAGATTAAGAGCATAAGAACAGCAAATGTTCAGCTGTTAGAGATACTGGAAATTATTCTGATCCTTCAAAAAATATTTGTTTAATCACTGTCTGCATGTAGATGAAAATTTGAAATGGCTGCTATCTTTTGAATGGACTTCATATTTCTAGCTTTATACTCTTGAAGAAATGATACAGTGCTTTAGAGTGTTTGTGGTGTGTGTGTGTGTATTGATTTACAGAGGACAGTATTTGAAGAATTATTTTATTTATGGACAGTCCCAAGTTTTCTGCCACCTTTGTCTTCATTTAAAACTACTTCAATTTTGGGGCACCTGGGTGGCTCAGTGGGTTAAAGCCTCTGCCTTCGGCTCAGGTCATGATCTTAGGGTCCTGGGATCCAGCCCCGCTTCGGGCTCTCTGCTCACTGGGGAGCCTGCTTCCCCCTCTCTCTCTGCCTGCCTCTCTGCCTACTTGTGATCTCTCTGTCAAATAAATAAATAAAATCTTAAAAAAAAATAAAATTACCTCAATTTTACATTTCATTATAAGGTCTACTCTCTTACTGCTACCTTTCAAAAAACAATCGAAACGTATGTTAATGAGATGAGAATGGTTTTACTAATTTATGAAAATAATAATAAATATTTTTCCCTAGCTCTCCTACTAAGTCTTTTAAAGCTGTATATGTTCAAAAAGCTGTGCAATATCGTTTTGGCTTGGTATGTTCTTGCAAAAATGCTAAATGTTCATGTTGATGATAATTAATAAGGCCATATCAAGTCTTTGGATAAGGTCATAGTCAAGTCTTGGCTGTGGTCTAGGTTTGTGTCCACTATTAGTACTCTACTAATGATAAGAATAAAAAATTAGTGGCCATATTTTAGGGACAGCAGTATAGCAGTATAGCAGTATAGTTTTTTTTTGGTACCAATGTGTGTGTATACACAAATATATATATATATATATATATATATATATATATATATATATACCTCTCTTCTTCTATATGTGTGTGTTTATTTATCGAGAAATTTTTCTGCAGTATACAATTTTTTAAAATATATTCTTCTTTATGATTTATCACCAAGAAGCTACCCTTCCATATGAAATGTCAAGCAAATAAAACATAACCTCAGTGTTCATGGGCACCATTGCCATTCTTTCATATGATTATTCTTACTCAGTATTAAATTAACTCACCACTAATTGCACTGGGGAAATTTTTTTTGAAATATTTAAATTATTTAAGTTTTGGGAGGGTGAATTATTCCTGTGCCATGGAAACGTATCTTTATTTAGTAATCGATTGGCTTAAGGTAAAATTTGATATTTCTACTGCACAGACAGATAATTGTTATGAATGTGTCATTTATAGGAGTTTTGACAAATAAACTACAAATCAGGATAGTTTGAATTTTGTTATCTTATTGTCCCATGTAATTATCTTATTGATGAAAACAGTGTGTTAGAAAATGACCGCAAAGAAAATAACACAATATTTTCTTCTGTTTTTATTTGAAAAATTATAGAGCTATCATAGGCTCTTGGATCTGTCTCAAGATATTTCTTGCTCAAATTTAGATGGAAGAGAAAACAAACCATCTCTAGTAACAGCAAAGAAAATTGACCAGATGGACTTCCATCTCTACACCTGGATCACCACAATGTGTGCCTAGAATAATAAAAATGCATGACTGATGACATTTGCACAATATGAAGTTATAATTACATGTGGGGGATTCTTAGGGTGATTTATTTTACTCTGAGCAACAGCTGCTAGGACTTTAACTACATGTGAATTATCTAGAAATACTTTTGAAATTAAGAAAAAATAAAAGTAAATGAAGCATTCTGACAGAGGAAAAAAAATCTCAAAGAAAATATCAGACATCTTATTGTCCATTTTTTTCTAAACACAAAAAAGTAATGCATATAATGAAATATCTGTTTCCAAATCCTGTTAACCAGTGTAAAAAAAAAAAAGGTAAAATAAACAAAAACTTGAATGCATGCAAACAAAAACCAGTAGTCTTCCATGCAGTAAAATCTATCCTTTTTTTTTTTTTTTTTGCTTACCCAATTTAAAGTTTTCCTTTTATTAGCATTCTGATGAGAGGATAATCCTATTAGAAACCAATCAGCTATACTGTCACTTGGCCCTACATGTAGGAACACATGAAATAAACCCATCCAGTCAGCTGCACCATTGCATGACCTTTGACTCTTAAGCCTGTGACGTGACACAAAGAACAAAGAAATCACTCAGTGTAGAGGTGGTGGAATCAATGAGTTGGGTGTACCACGCCTACTCTGATACTGCTCTTTGGCTTTTCCTTACTGATTTTCAGAGCGGCCTTGGCACTGACTTGGTGCTTAGCTGGCTCTTCAGCCAATTTCAGGAGCTGAGGTATGTCTCTAATACACTTCCAGAAATTACCCTTTTATAACTTAGCTAGGTTTCGGGGCACCTGGGTGGCACAGTCGGTTAAGAATCTGCCTTTAGTTCAGATGGTGACCTTGGGGTCCTGGGATCAAGCCTCACAGCGGGGGGCGGGGGAGGCGTCCTCTGCTCAGTGGGGTCTGCTTTTCCCTCTCCCTCTGTGCTTGTGCTCTCTCTCTCTCTCTCTCTCAAATAAATAAAGTCTTAAAAAAAGTAAAACTTTGGGTTTGGGTCACCTGGGTGGCTCAGTTGGTTGAGCATCTGACTCTCGCTTTCCACTCAGGTCATGACCCCTTGCTGGGCTCCATGTTAGGTGGGGAGTCAGTTTGAAGATCTTTCCCTCCGCCCCTCCCCACCTCTCCTCTCTCTCTCTTTCTGTGTCTCTCTCTCCAAAATAAATAAATAAATCTTTAGAGCTTAGATAGGTTCTATTTCTGCTGTTTGCAACCAATTACACTAATTGATGACTTTTTAAACTTATCACCTAATGATATTAAGTTGAATTTTCCTCTGTTATTTTCATGGGACAATATATGTGAACACTTGATTATCTAAAGAATCTCTAAAATAATTGAGAAACTTTAATTTTCTGTCTATTCATCTGCATGTGTATACCATCTTCAGATTACAATTTATTTTTTAATCTAAAATGAAACATATCCTATTTAACAAATTTCTAAGTGGACATTAAGTATGGTTAACTATATATGCATTGTTGTATGGTAAATCTCTAGAAACTCTAAAAATCTCTGAAACTCCTTACCCATTGCATAGCAACTCCCTATTCCTTGCTCTTTCTAGCTCTGGTTTTGCTTTCTGCTTCTGTGAGTATGACTATTTTAGATACCTTGTATAAAGGAGAATCCTATAGTGTTTGTTCTTTAGGACTAGCTTATTTCACTTAGCATAGTCCACAAGATTTATCTATATTGTAGCATAAGACAGAATTTTTTTTATTTAAGGCTGAATAATACTCCCTTGTACATATAACATATTTTCTTATCATTCATCATCAAAGGACATTTAAATTGTTTTCCCTCTTGGCTATGATAAATAATGCTGCAGTGAACATGGGTGTGCAGATACCTCTTTGAGATAGTTTTCAATTCTTTTGGATAAATTGGGTATTGGTATTGGATAAATACCCAGAAGTGGGATTTTTGCATCACATGGTGGTTCTATTTTTAATTTTTTGAGGAACCTTCATACTGTTTTCCATAGTGGGTGCACCTTTTATATTCCCACCAATAGTGCATAAGGGTTCTAATTTCTTCACATACTAAAATTTGTTATTTTCTGTTTCTTTAAAGTTTTCTACATTTAAGACTATGTCATCTGTGAACAGATATACTTTTATTTCTTCCTTTTCATTTTGGATTCCTTTTATTTATTTTGATTGCCTTATTGCTCTGGTTAGGACTGTCAACACTATATTAAATAGAAATGGTGAATATGGGCATCTTTGTCTTATCTTTGATCTTAAAGGATAAGGTTTCCATTTTTCACTGTTGAGTATGTTGTTAGCTGTGGGCTTGTCATAAAGGCCCTTATTATATTGAGGGAATATTGGAGTTCTTTTATTCCTAATTTGTCATATATGGCCTCTATTACATTGAGGTTCTTCAGCTCCTAATTTGTTGAGTGTTTTATCATGAAGGGATGTTGAATTTTGTTGAATGTCTTTTTCTGTGTCTCTTGACATGAGCATGTGATTTTTATCTTTCATTCTTTCAAAGTGTTGTATCACATTGATTGGTATTTCTGTGTTAAAATATCCTTGTGTACCAGAAATAAATCCCACTTGGTCATCATATGTGATCCTTTTAATGTGTTGTTGAAATCCATTTGTGAGTATTTTATTGAGGAGTTTTGTGTTTCTGGCCATCAAGATTATTGCCCTATAGTTTTATTCTCTTGTTGGGTCTTTGCCTGGCTTTGATGTTACAGTAATGCTGGCCTCATAAAATGAGTTTGGAAGTGTCAGTTTTTTGGAAGACTTTGAAAAGGATTGGTAGTAATTCTTCCTTAATTGTTTGGTAAAATTCACCAGTGAAGCTATCTGCTCCTGAGTTTTTCTTTGTTGGAAGGGTTTTTGATCACCTTGATCTGATGCTTTCTCCTTACTGGTTATGGGTCTGTTGAGATTTTCCATCTTTTCACAATTTAGTTTGGTTAAGTTTTATGTTTCTGGAAATATATCCAAAGCCAGGCCTTTCTATTCTGTCATCTTGCTGACCAGACTTCATTAATTTCTAAATGCAGCATGGTGGGGAACATAATCTCATACAGCATTAGCTGTAAACATAGAAGTTATAATAGTATTTGAAACTTGAACTTGTTATTTACCACTACATAACACATTACCCCGAAACCCAGTGACTTAGATGACAATGTTTATTATCCTTTATCCCATAGTTTCTGTGGGTTAGGAATCTGGGCATGGTTTAGTTGGGTCCTTTAGCTCTAGTTTTCTCACAACACTGTAATCTAGGTGTCCCGTGGGGCTGCAGTCATCTGAAGGCCCTTCTCAGCCAGGATATGCTTCCAAACACCCTTATGTGGCTGTCCCTTAGGTTCAGTCATGGGCTATCATATTAAGATCCAAGTCCCTCTCTGGCTGTTGATTGGAGGCTGCCCTTAGTTCTTTGTCTTGTGAGTATCTCCATATGGCAGCTCACATAATAGCAGCTGGTTTCATCAATGCATCAAGTGAGAGACGAAGGGAATGTGAAAGAAAGAAATCGCAATATTTAGTAACCTAAACCCAGAAGCCGCATCCCACTATTTTTACCATATTCTATTTGTTAAAAGCAGGTTACCAGATCAAATCCATACTCAAGAGAAAAATCATACAGTGGTATGAGTAACAGGGGATCATGGTGACCATTTTGAAGCTGGCTACCACAGAACTTGCCTGGTTATTTTGGTTTATCTAATCAAACTAAAAGAGAATTATATGACATATCCACAATGTTGTTGAAAAGTTTGTATGAAATTTGACAAATTGATTATATACCCTGAGACTTAGACTGTTCATTTACAAAATGAAGGTAATGATTCCTACCTTATAAGGGTATATAATGTATGTGAGAAGGCTTTTAGTGTGTAAAGTACTATAGAGATGACTGATGGATATTACTAATATGCTATATACTCAGGTACATGAGTTTCATGGTTAAGTAGAACATTTGACTATCTCACACTCAGAATTGGAGAAATAAATTATCTGTCAATGTGGATGAGTGAAATAAAAAAATATTAACTAAAACATTTTTTAAATGGGAAAAAATATACTGTTTAGTCAGCCACTATGTGGGTAAACATGGGATGTATGTGTGAACCTGCACATAGTTCTGTTTAACTAGATAGTATAGTAAGTAAGGGGCAATGTTGGAAGACAAGGTCAGAAATGTATTTTGGGCTCTGATTATATGGCCAGGTGGTCTGGACTTTTTCAATAAACCTATGGGGAACTTTAAAGATTTCTGAACAAAGGAGGAACTGTCTTAATTTAGGCAGATTTATCACATTTGTTGTGTTAATCATAAACCTATGTTTTAAGTGTTTTCTACAGCTTACAATTTTGGAAGAGTTTTATTTTCATATATTACTCTATGAGAGTGCTGTAGAATAAGACAGTGTCTGGGAAACATTAATACATAATCTGTATTTAGCTTTGATAGGCAAACTATGGAAATATGAATTGGAGCTAGATTGAGAGAAAAAAAAGAAAAACCTTATCCAATGTTAAATATTACCTCTATCAGCATGTATTATTTGCCAGGCACTATTTGAAAAACTTGGCGAGATTATTTCATTTAATCTTCATAATAGTCCTCTAAGGTCTGTATTACTATCTTCTCCATTTTATAGATCAGAAACTTGAGATTCAGGTAGGGTCAATACTTGCCTCATATATAGACCTAGTAAGTTGAGAAATCAGGATTCGAACCTAGTGGTGTGGCTCTGGAGCCCTACTACTAAAAGTGCCATCTGCTACCCAGCAGTGTCTGACCCCCATATCACTTGAGAGATCAATGAAAATGCAGAATGTCTGGCCTCTGCCCAGATCAGCTCAGTCAAAGATCCTCAGGCAACTTGTAAGCCAAAGGTTTGAGCAACTTTTGAGATCATGCCCTTCTCTATTTTACTGTATTGTAGAATGAATGAAAAAGAGGCAGAAATCACTTGTAGCAACTTATTGTGGAGGGTGAAGATTTCTGAGGTTTGTTATGAAGTTACTCGAAGAGATATTACTATCTCTTTAGACCCTGCAACTGAAACTATCTAAAGTAGTAGTAATGTGATTTTACTTACAAATGCTCCCCCATCATACACTCATCTCATTTCTGAACTTTGATCTACTTAACTGAAGCCTGATGTGTATGATAAGTGATGCATTATGACCCAGTCAGAAGATAAGTATGAAAGTGCCTTGAACTGTTAAATATTCAACCTACTTTCATGAAGTATGAGAACTAGAAGGTTTATTAGAGCTCATTTAGCCTTGTCCTCAAATTACCAATGAGGAAATTAAGGTTCCAAATGGGAAAAGTCACTAGTTAAAGTAATGGTTAAGTGATAGTATTCTGTGGGGGTATCTGAAATTGTATCTTCGTCAGTACCCTTCTAAAAATTTCAAGGAAAGGATAAAGTTATAAAACAACTTCCTAGACAGGATTCAGACAGTTGGATTTAAGGAACACTTTTCTACAGTGCTGATTTTCTGGGCTTGGTATGTGTTGCTTAGACTGGAAAGGAGCAGGACAACCAAATAGAATAATGATTTTAGGGGACTGAAATAATTGAAATTGTCAAGACAGATATATCTATATATAAGTATATCATCCATTTACTCTTTTATTATTTTATTCACAAAAGAAATTTTTATTGAGTTCTTACAAATGATATGTAGTACAGTATTTGAGTTTGAGATGTTTTTAGGGTAGCCAGAATGATGTGGGTATCAGTTAAGAGTTATATTTATGAGCCTGAAGGTGTAAGGGAGATGTGTCATTGGAACTGAACAACACTTGAAGCCTGGGTTATGGATGATATCATTTATGAATGTGTGATGATTTGCAGAGTGAGAAGGCAAGCAGTTTGTGGCCTGGGAACGACACCTGGGAAAGAGTAATATTTATGAAGAAAGTGAAAAGCGAGGATGGAAATAACTGGAAAAGAAGAATTCAGAAAGAAGGGAGAAAAACCAGGAGGGGGAAGTACTGCACGAGTCGACAATAATGAGAAAATTTAAGATGAAAGGCATAAGTAACCGTGTCGAGTGCTCCTTAAAAGGCAAATAATAAAAAGAATCAATATCAATTTAATTTTACAAAATAAATATGTTTACAATAGAGAGAATAATTTCTGAGGAGTTGGTAGAAGTGGAAGGAATGCCTGGGAGATCAAGAAGTAGAGAGAATATTTGTAAACTACATTTTGAAAATCAGCCTTCTTAAAGGACATATATAGAGAGGGGAATAAGTATAGTGAGACATTCCTGGAAAGAGGTTTTTAAAGAAAACCTGGGGAGATTAAGGACATTTGAACAGGTTCCATGCTGAAAGAAAAATCCCATTGAGAAGTTGAAGATTCATATGATGGGAGAATCCAAGCCAGGCATTCCTTATACTTAAGTTTCCATTTTGGATTAATAATGGACTTAGATATATCCCCTGGAATTGGGACAAGAGATGCATCCATGTGTAAGAGGTCATCAGTGAGTATAGGGAAAAGAATGGTAAGGAAGTGAAAGGAATATCAAACTGTAGAAATTAGAAGAGATTTCTTTCTGGCACCATGTCAGGTGATCTGAGAAACTTAAAAATTAGATATCTAAGCTTAAGGAGGAAGGAAATTCTGACACGTGCTATAACATGGATGAGCCTCAAAGACATAATGCTAAGTGAAATAAACTATTCACAAAAAGACAAGTACCAAATGATTCCATTTATATGAATATCTGAAGTAGTCAAATTCACAAAAAGTGGAATGGTGGTGGTGGTTAGGGAGAGGGAAAAAATAGGGATGTGTTTCATGGGTATGGAATTTCAGTTTTGAGAGATAGAAAAGTTTGGGGGAATGGTTGCAAAACAATTTGAATATACTTAACACTACTAAATGATACACTTAAAAATGCTTAAGGTGGTAAATTTTATGTTGTGTCTTAACACAATTTTAAAAAAGTTAAATGTCTACATGTCCACTTCCATTGGAACCTATTTAGAATACAGTATCCTTTTCTTTTTTCTTTTCTTTTCTTTCTTTTCTTTTCTCTCTTCTCTTCTCTTCTCTTCTCTTCTCTTCTCTTCTCTTCTCTTCTCTTCTCTTCTCTTCTCTTCTCTCCTCTCCTCTCCTCTCCTCTCCTCTCATCTTCCCTTCCCTTCATTTCCCTTCCCTTCCCTTCATTTCCCTTCCCTTCCCTTCCCTTTCCTTTCTTTTTTTTGAATAGAAAGTTTTCCTTTCCATATGTTGGGAGGGGATATGAGATTTACCTTCTTATGTATATAAAGAGACTAAATTAGTCATTGATACAACTAATATATGAAGCTATTTGCAATACCCATACACAGTGTCTTACCATTAGCAAACTATACAAGCAAATCCAACAAAATAGCATGGTTATATTATTTATTCCATCTGTACTCAAAATGGTTCAAATTAAAACAGTGAACAAATTTGGAGCCTAGAAATGATCATGGATTGGAAAATTAGAAAGGATTATAAAAGAATTAAAAAAATTTCAAGCTGATAAGGCTGCAGTTAGCTCTAATATAAACTGTGACTGGAAAAGTAAGCCGATGCAACTGATTTGCCACTACTGGAAGATGATGTGTTAGTTTTAATCTAAATCTCTTAAAGATTTATATCATCGACATTGTAAGTTCACTTTCAAGAATATATCTAAAATAGTGAAAAAATATTTTGGAAATATATATATATTCTGGAAATATGACACTTTGAGTGTTTCTCAAAGTGTTATAAAATATTTTAAAAATTGAACTTTATAAAACATACAATAAAGGAATGGCTAAATCATAATAAAGCAATAGGTTACCATACAGACATCAAATACAACTTTCTGTTGTATTTAATGGTATTTTAAAATCTCATGACACAATGTTGAATGAAAAATCTATCTACCCACCTGTCCATCCAGTCAGCCAGCTAATTTAATTAATGACGATTATGCATGTAGTTCAAGATATACACTAAAAATACAACTAAGATAATATAGCAAAATACTATGCTATTATTTCCCAAGCTGTGAGGCTATGTATATTTTCTAAATTTTAGATGATGGGAATGTATTTCTTTGATAAATAGAAAAAGAAATCTTTATTTTAAAAATTTTGAGAAGCAAGTAATTATATTGTGTGAAGGGACTATTGACAATAGCTTCAGTTAAGATTTTTCTTCAGACGTATTTGATGGTCTTCTGTTAATATACCTTTTATGGTTGCTGAGAATTTGATTTCAAATAAAAATATTAGTTAGAACACAAAGAATTTTACATAGCTTTATTTGGTCCCACGCTGGACACTAATGAAACAAGAAAGTCATAGTCATTAGCAATTATATTTTAAATGACTCAAACCATATTTTTATCAGTGAAAACAATGGACCCCTCATTCATATTTTATGGCATGCATGGAAAACTGTGGAAATTAAACCTATTAACATTATTAACTTTAATGGCAATGAATCTTCCTCTTCTGAATGTCTGTGCCTGTAGTGAGGGAAAGAAGGAGCTCTTTTCAAACTATGTTCATTTAGCAAATGGGCCATTTAATGGACCTCATTGTATACGGAGACCAAATAAGACTGTGATGTTAACAAACATCACCCTTGGGAAATTTTGTCTTTTGTCTGGAAAAAAACCTACTTATGTTGCAATGGCAGCAAGATTGACAGTGATGAATTGGAAAGTTTTTTGGAGTTTTCTTTAGCAACTAGAAGTAATATAGAACTATTTCTGACAAATGTTTCACTACTGCTGCCAAGAAATAAATGTGTCAGTTACATGAGCTAGTAAGGAAGGTATTATTTCTTTGAAATTTTGTGCTTTTTAAAAAGTGTTAGACTGGGAGTCAAGAACATGTTCTCCAGTCCTGACCATAAGAACAAATCTTCGTGTGACACTGGGCAATTCACTTAAGTCGTCTTGCCCTGAGTTTAACAATTATTTTAAGGACTAAATAATAATAGTTTTCAAGATGCTTTACTATATTGAGGTAAATATCTAAAATAAAAGTTATTACTAGTGATAAAAATTAACCTATAATAATTAGGAAAATGAATCAGTTGAGAAGTATAGGACAAGTTAGGAAAGTTATATTAGTGTCAGAAAGAATGTAGCATTGTATTTCAACTTGCACACCTAGGTTTTTTTTTTTTTTTTAATCCTAACTAGTATGTGGAGAAATACACTCTTTTTCTACCTAATAATGCTTATATAGAAAAAGTGGCTAGGATTATGTCTTCATCAGTAGAAGATGTTTACTGAGTATCTATTAATATTTTGAGAAGGTTATCTGACTGTGTGAAGATTTTCTCACAATTCTGGAGGCTGGAAATCCTAGATCAAGATTCTGGCTAATAGGATTTGTGAGGAGAGCTTTCTTCCTGGATCACAGACAGTGGTACCCTCTCCTGTTGTAGCTTTTCCTCAGTATAGGGGCAGGGGCTAGAGGTGGGTGGGTAAGACAGAAAGAGAGAGCACAAGAGAGCAAGAGCAAGCAGAAGTAAGCAAAAGCATGCTGGTGTCTCTTCTAAGGACACTAATCCCATCAGAATAAGGACTCATGCTTATGACCTCATTTAATCTTAATTACTTCCTTACTCCAAATACAGTACATTGGGGGTTAGGGCTTCAACATATGAATTTTTGGAAGCCATAATATAGTCCATTGCATCTGGAAATACAAATAAGCACCTCGTTCCCACTTGTAACCATAACCCCCTACTCCCAAGATTCTTTGTCATTTTATTCCTTTCTTCAACAGAGGTATGTATGAGTGTTTCTATGCATTAGACTTTGGAAACATAGACAAGGTCCCTGCCCTCAAGGAGATTTCATTCTAGTGGAGAAGACATCAAAGAACAAATAACCAGGTTGATTCCAAGTGTTCGTAATGCCATGAACAAACTAGGAAAAGTGATGGGGAATAACTGAGAAACTGAGTGGTGATTTCTAGGAAAGGGGTTATTTCAGAGGTGCATGAGTGGCTCAGTTCATTAAGCATCCAACTCTTGATTTTGGTCAGGTCATGATTTCAGGATCATGAGATCAAGCCCCACATTGGGCTCCATGTTCAGTGGGGAGTCTGCTTGGGATTCTCTCTCTCCCTCTCCCTCTGCCCCTCCTCCTGCTCTCTAAATAAATAAATGCCTATCTTTTTAAAAAAGAATTATTTCACACTGCCTAGACAGGGAAGACCTTTTTGCGGAGGATACATACAAGCTGAGAATTGAAGGATACAAAGAAGCTACCTGTGTGAAGATCCCCAAGGGTTAAATATTCTAAAAAAAATATGATGGCAAATGCGGTTGTTTTACAGTATAACAACTTTTGATATATTGAAGGAACCGAAAGCAGACCAGAGTGCCTGTAGCGTGCAGACCATCAGGGGCCCAGATGATAGAGAGGTAGCCATGAATCATATCACGTATGTCTTGAAAATCATTGCAAGGTATTCATATTTTATTCTAAATCAAATAGTAAGGCAGGTAAGGACTTCAAGGGAGGCATTACATAGTCTGGCTTATGTTTGAAAAGGTAGGTTTTACAAGACAATAGAAGCAGGGGAACCGGTGAAGAGGCTACTGCAGTCCTCCAGGTGAGAAATCATGGAGGCACAGATGCAAGGAGTGGTAGTGCAGAACTAATGGTAAGAACTTTCAAGACCCATTTTTAAATGAAATAGAAACATCAGGGGTGCCTGGGTTGCTCAGTCATTAAGCGCCTGCCTTTGGCTCAGGTCGTGATCCTAGGGTACTGGGATTGGGCCCCACATCAGGCTCCCTGCTCAGTGTGAAGCCTGCTTCTCTCTCTCCCTTCTGCTTGTGTTCTCTCTCTCACTGTGTCTCTGTCAAATAAATAAATAAAATCTTTTTTAAAAAAAAGAAGAAAAGAAAGAAACATCAAATTGCCTGGTCCCACGGTATGGTTGTGGTTTATAATTAAATCACCAAGGACCTGAACCATCATAGCTACTAGGCGATTTATGTTTCTTCCTAATTCTGTTTGCTGCTATTTCAACTCCATTCTGTGTTCTCACAGACATATCCCATCCTGTCTTTCCATTTTCATTTTATTGTAAGGTACGTTCTGCTTGCTCCCTTCTCCTTAGTTATGACCAGTCACAAAACCCAGTAACACAGTCTACCTGTATGGTGGGAGCTCCGCGGCAAGCCCAGTTCTCTGGCTGCCTGGCTTTGTTCAGGCCAGTCCCCTTATTCAGGATTGGAATGGTGCCCCCCACTGGTCAGCTCCCACTTGTTTTCTGCCTATAGTGACTAGCCGGACCACATTACCCTTCTGTGGGCGCTCTGCATACAGGTCACTTCTGCTAACTTCTGTTTTGTCCTTATGCCTAGAATTCATGCCAAGTCCTGTGTTTTTCTCCTTTCTCCTATTGTTCATGCTGCAGTGAGATGACCATTAAGCCATGTATCATCTGAAAACATAACAGAATATTCTTAGAATTTAGAAACACTTGTAAAAGAAGTAGCACCTATGATTGTACTTGAACTTATTTAGTATGGTTTTGAATATCTGGGTCTATAAGTATGCATTTTTAAATGGAAAAGGGTTTATAGATTTCTTTGTTGAGATAAATTTCATAAGTAGCCTGAAAAACTTAACGTGTTGTAATACTAAGTTGTACTTAGTATTTCTGTAAGTCAGGCACTATAATACAGGCTTCATTTATACTGTGTCATGTCCACTACTATTGTAGGTACTGTTGTCCCTGTGTTATTGATGAGATCTCATAAGGTTAAGTGACATTTTCAGTGCCAGTTAGCTAGCTAGTAATGGAGCCATAATTTAAATGAGGATCTGATTCTTAACTGTATTGTGCCCATTGCTCAATTTTATGTCCTTTATATAAAGAACTAGAAATGAACTATTTTTTATGATCATCTTTTTTTTAAAACTGCTTGTTCCTATGTAATCCTCAGCACTGTAATTGGGGAATGATTGACAGACTGGGATAGGTTAAGGGGGAGAAAGCTGATTTCCAATAAATGTAAAATAGCTACAAAAATAATAGTGCACATCAAATAATTTCATTTAAATAGTTTTATAAAAGTCGTGTTATATTTGGTTTTTAACATTTAGACCAGAAATAATTGAATCAGAAAAATCATGTTTTTATTTCATCCAGAGTCTAATGAAATTGATTTTTCTACTTCTACTTGATTAGTCATAAATGAATATGAATAAAAATCACCCTTGTTACCAGAATTAAGGTTGAAAATCTCAAAATAAACTTTGGCAGTCAATTTACTAGTTCTAAAACAAACTATAGGTTCATGAGGATGTAGGCATTAAATGCCCTACAGATACTTCATTAATTTTATATTAATCTGTGTTCACTTTATAGTCATCCACACTTTAATTGCTTTAGTGATTTTCCCCCCAGTAAATGTAAGCAGTTTCACAGAATGTTAAAAATGTCAATAAGTGTTATATTTATGGGCTGTTCTCACTATAGCTAAGCATCATTTCACTCATAGTTATCAAAACCAATAAGGTTGAATAGTAACAACATATTCAAACATATAATATTTGTATTAACACCTTAGCTCATGGATTTGTCAAAGTTTATCAGATAACTGGTTATTCTACACTGTATTAATCTTTAATTAGTTATTAAACTGTGATTTTATCAGCTAATAAAGATTTTTTTTGTTAAGTAGAAACTAAGTCTTTAAGGTATTTTATTTAAACCATGGATATTTTTGCTTCTTCAGGGACAATACAACATATGTCTAATTCATGCTTTGTATTTGAAACAGAACACAGGATAACGGAACATTATAATAATTATTGTATTAAGCAATGTGGTTAATATTTGTTATGAATTGAAATAGCAAAGTTTTATGTAAGTTTATTGTTATATTTTGCAAAAACTTGTATTAATATATATAATTGTATATATTATTATATAATCTTAGTAAAATCTTGTATTAGTAAAATCTTATAGTAAAACTTGTATTAATATATCTATATATATTATCATATAATCTTAGTAAAATCAAAATAAAATGAATCAAGATATTAAAATGTATTTTTAAATATTCTTCAGGTATCTTAACTTAGAGATAGGGACTTTTAAAAATCTGTAATTTAAAAAACCTTGATAATGAATTTCGTAAATGTGAGAGTCTTGTTTCTTCACTATCTAGGAAAAATTTTCCTGTTAAGCAGATAGAATTAGGGATAAAAAAAATGTTTCTTTGCAGTTTATTAAAGCCTTAGGATAGGACATAATTTTTTTTTGGCTATTTTGAGCTGGAATTTACATTGGAAGTAGTATTCCTAGCTTCTCTAATTTTGATTTTTTCACTAAACCCAGCTGACCACTCCTGAACTAGTGTCAGTGTGTGCAGTATAGTTTTATCTAGAAATGTTCCCATGTGTGTGGTTGGATGTTCATGCAGTGCTTATCCAAGTGCATGTAATTTGCATTGCAAGAAAGTGGCAGGTAATACTTTTTAAGTCAATTAATTAATTAATTTATCAGAGAGAGAAAGAGAGAGAGAGAGAGAGAGAAAGCACAAGCAGGGGGAGAGGCAGGCAGAAGGAGAAGCAGGCCCCTTGCCGAGCCACCCAGGCATCCCAGTAATACTTCTTTTTGTTTAGCATGAGTTCTTAATGTTCGCCTAAAATGCTCCATAGCACACATTTGTTTGACTATAGTAATTAATTAAAAACTATGTACCCTAGTAAGAAATGATGAATTTAGGCTACTTTGCCATCTCTGTAGGGCCGAATGGCTAGTTTGTACAATGTAGACCCTTGTTAATCAAAGTGTGGTCCATGGAGAGGAAGCATGGGCCTCGCTTGGGATTTATCATAAATGCAGACTCTCAAACCCTCCGCCCCCAGTTATGCTAAATGAAAATCTAAATTTTAACAAGATCCCAAGGTCATTTGTATGCATCTTAAAGTTTGAAATAGACTGAGCTAGGAGTTGGCCAGTAACAAAACCTGAATTGATTAGTACTGTTTCCTAGGTTATGTTACAAAGTAGCACTAACTACGTATTTGTTGACTGACTGACCACAGGCTGAACACACATACTGGGCCCACCCTGGGCTTCTTGCTTTTGTTTGGTTGTGGGATATGGGACAGAGAAGAATGACAGCACTTACTGTCTTCTTTGTGTTTTCCTGTCATTGTTATCCTATAACTCTGTTCCAGGCAGGCAAAGTCACCTTTGAAATTTTTCCAGGTGAATAAGAAAAATGTATATTTTAAAATGATCTGTGGCTGTTTGATCTTCAAGCGCACTAAATAAAAAATATATATAATCTTTTTTTTTCACCTGATTGCATCTTCCTAAATGCTTAGAAAGGCATATTTGATGAAATGTTATACATTTTATTGGAATGTGATAGCATCTTCTACATTTCACCTTCTGCCTTATGAGACAATGGATTCCTTTATCAAGTGCCACTGGGTCTAATTATATATTGGAGCCTAGACCTCTACTAAAGTCAGTGCCTATTTTTCTTGATTAAAGAACTGCACAAGCAAACACAGTGTGATTTGTATTTTATCTTCTAGAGGAAAAAAAAATATTGTATACTTCATTTAATTAGAGGTACTGATTTTTTGAAGTGTCCCAAAGTGTATTGAACCAATCAGATTTTTTTCTTGAGCTAAAATAAATAAATAATATAATAATATTATATAAATAATCAAACAATCAATCTATCAATCATTGAATATATGCTTTTAATTTCTCCTGCCATGGGAAGGAAAGAATTTTACTGCAACTAATGAAGATTTTTCTGTTCCTTACATTCCTCTTCTCATGGCTTTGTATTTTATTAGTTTCACCTTATAAAGGCAATATTTTACATTCTTATATAGAAAATAGAAATATGGAAGCTTTGACCACCCCATACCATCAAGCTTCCAACTTTAAACTCTGTTACTTCTAATATATACTTCATATTTCCAAATAGTATGCATAAACTTTCTCATCAGTAGCTTCCCAATAAATTAAATACATTTTTTATTAAACCAAAATTGTACCTATCAAATTTCAGATGTCTCCAGAAAAGAAAATGTAATCACACCCAAAAATCAGGGGTCTAATGTCATTTCACTTCTTAATAGTTAGCAAGGAGAGATGGAGTAAAATAACTCTGGGGCTATTCTGAACTGTAATCACACTGCAGATCATTTGAATTTTGTTGATGGTCATGTGTACCTCTTCTATCTGGAAATGCATGCTCTTCATTTCTGGTAAATTTTATTATAACATTCCTTTATTACTACTTTCTTTATTTCTCATCTTTTCTTAAACTCATATTCATTGAGTGTTTGGGTTTTCTGTTTTTATCTGTTAATTTAAGTTGAAGATCAATTTGAAAATAGAAGAAGTGACATGAAATTTTCCATTTTCAGATTTGTCCCCAATTTAAATGTTGCCTTGGAATACATTGTCCTGTTTGGATAATGCAGTGAATAAGAAGAATTTGGGATTTTGTTGTTGTCGTTTAGCTCATTTTTGTTTTCATTGCTGAAAAGAAGTGCTTTTGGGGTTTTATATAATTCTTCTGGAAATGATAAGATTTCTTTTACTTCTTTTTTATTTAAAAAAATTTTTTATTTGACAGAGAAAGATCACAAGCAGGCAGAGAGGCAGGCAGAGAGAGAGGGGGAAGTAGGCTCCTTGCTAAGCAGAAAACCTGATGCGGGGCTTGATCCCAGAACCCTGAGATCATGACCTGAGCTGAAGGCAGAGTCTTTAACCCACTGAGCCACTCAGGCACCCCAGATTTCTTTTATTTTTTTAAAAAAGTTTTTATTTATTTGAGTACATGAGTGGGGGGAGGGGCAAAGGGAAAGGGAGACAGAGATCGAGAATCTCAAGCAGACTCCGCACTGAGGGCAGAGCCCCACCCAGGCTCAAAACACCACCCTGAGATCCTGACCCAAGCAGAAATTAAGAGCTGGACGCTCAACTGACTGAGCCTCCCAGGTGCCCCTGATAAGATTTATTATATCATTTTTGTCAACATACCTAGAACTTATTGATCATAAAGCTTTGTGTGGTCCCCCACATAGCAAAATACACTTTGGACTTATTGGACTTCAACTGTATCCCTCCAGCATCTGGGCTTCTGCATGCCTATAGATCAAAATAGCAAATTCCCAGCTGCTTCATGCTTCTCTATATTTTCAAAAATTTGATTGTAAACCTCTAGATTTCTGGCAACAAATAATGTGGAAATAAATTAACCTTTTTTTAAGTTATTACCAAATCTATGTTGGCAATGATATATATTAGTCATTTGAACTCTGAAATTCATGTTCTTTTTGCTGTTGTTCAAATTAATACAATTACTAAGAGTTTTGTGTGTATGTGAGTGTAGGTTGTGTTTCTAAACTACCATCTAGATATTCAGTGCCACTTTTATTTTACATTCTTGCATTTATGTTTGGGAGTTGATGACTGCTGTCATTTACATGCCATCATTAACTTGGGATTTAGCAATATCAAATAAATATCAAATAAAAAGACGAGAGATATAATGTGTGATTAGTCAATGATGAACGGATGCAAGACAGCCTATAAAGTATATAAGTCTTCTTCAAATCCAAATACCGGCGGAAATCAAGAAACTCCTCCACCTTCCCTCTGTGTCTGTACTGCCATACAGAGGTAGGTTTTACTAACATTTACTTTATGGTCATCTCCATGGAGATCTTAGGGGTCATCTCTTTTCACGGTAGAGTTCTGGGGTGAAATAGAGAAACTGCTGCTTGTTTTATGCAGGAGTCAGGGTTCTGATTTTTAGGAATATAGTGGGAGAGAGGAGGAAATAGTTGATTGAAGCACATTATCTACTTATGGAAAAGACACGATGCTACTAAATGTTAGTCCTGCCTTTTTTTGGATGCAAGCTCAAATGTCATTTGGTTTATTCAAGGTGAACAAACTCTTAATGGAACAGACTGTTAATATTAATAAAATACATCAGGACTGCAACAATCACTTAGCGGCATGAGTATTCTAACTTAGTATCATTTACTGAGCACTGTATTTAGCTGACATTGCTGCTCCATCAGAATCACCTTTCTAGGCAGAAGCACTTACTGCCCTGCTGTAGACTATGGGCTGGTAACAGTTCATACCTGAACACGTCCTGAGAACTGCCCTTGACTGAAGGGAGGCTGTGGAGGTTTTATCCTTTCCCCTAGGACATCCCACAATTAATGACAGACTAATTCTTGTTTACTAAAGGCCAGCCCCTTTGCCCGCAAGAGAGGTAACTGTGTGCTGTACACAATCCAAAAGTCTCTGAAGGAGAGGCTAACCCATTGGTGTGCTAGGGTCAGCTTGCACTGAAGCTGACTGTTAATATTACCTTTAATATTTTAATATTTACCTTTGTTCAGTGATATCACATGGATAATTTAAAATTGGCTGGGGTGAGAATATTTATACCACAGAAATAGGCACACACTGAAAACCACAGCTTTTATCTTGGTGACAGCCATTTAAAGATGTGCTGTGAGTGAAATATTATACATTGAAATCAGAAATCACTTTTCTGAAAAAGGTGATTTGGTTTTCTGCAGTATCCTAGTCCTTTGTAAAGACTGTCATTGAAGTATCTGCTTCTTTCTCTTAAATATTACCATAAAGTTCAAACACTGTGATTTACATGATTCACCATTAGGTAATGGTGAAGAAGGAAAAAGGAATTATACGTCTTCTGGAGATTGATTGTAGTAAAATTAGATACCACCCAAAATACTTGATCAGCATTTTAGAGTAATCACAAGTCTCTTCTGAGCCTTCAATGTTAGTGAAAAGAAACAAGGACATTCTCTGCAGTTATTATTAAAGCTTAATTTTAAAAACAAAGGAGAGTAGTAGCAAGGAAGCAAAGATGAGGTAGATTTTATGTCATTTTTATGGAGGAATTTATATTTAAAAATTACATATATATGCACTGACTTATAAACCTGTTGAACAACAACAAAAAAAGATTGCATAATTATGGCAGTATTGGTGATAAATCTTAGCATTTTGTCAGTATTCGTTTCCTTTGCCAGTCAGCCTTCCTCGAATACTTTGTGATTTCTGATAGGTTGTGAATGTGCCAAAGATCTTTCTTTAAAACAATTTTTATTCGTTATAGAAACAAAATTATAAATGTGTTTTATTTTGGTTTATTTTGTATCTCATTAAGAAAGACATTGATTAAGTCACTTTCCTAGTAATGATTGAATTAGTTATGTCTAACAAGTCCCTTCTCATCGCCAGCTTATTCTCTGATTTTTACTCAAATATTTCTGATCTTTTTCCACTACTTCTATTTGGCCAAAATCCAAGTGGTTAGAGAAGGAGAGTTTTAGCCACAAGTGAATTTACCATATCTAGTTTCCATTTTTAGTATCCTACAACAAATGATTCATAGTTAAAACTCAAGTGGCCAGAATAATTTTGTCATGGAATGCTGTAATCTTTGGATCTTTCTCAGTTTTACTTTTGCCTATAGTTATATGGGGAAAGTGACTGCATTCTGAAAGTGAGAACACACAAATGATGCTAAGAAAATGGGTTTTATTGCTTATATTACTTGGCCTTTTCATACCAGGAATTTGTATTTGTCAACTGAGTATCATAAGAAAAACCGATATTCTTAAAAATAATTTCAGCTTTATATTTTAAGTACTAATAAAATTGTAATATTATCATAATATAATTTAATAGTATTGTTCTTTGAAAATATTAACATTAACTTTTTTAAATAAAAGATTATATTTCTTAAACAAATGATCCCATAAAGTCCAACTTTTGGCTCTTAGTGAATTTATCTTTACTGATTTTACAACTTTTTTTATGGGAGATATCACATTTCATTTCTAACCCCAAAATAAAATTTAGAAGGTCACATCTGTTGTGATAAAGTCAAGATTGGTGTTTTGGTTATATTAAAAAATACATAGTACAGATATAAATACATGTTACAAACACAGTTATAAAATAATACATATTTCAAAGAACATATATATTCTTTGAACACTTTACCTCCCCCAAACAATGTAGAAAGATTGTTATAAGGAAACAATTCTATTTGGTATGTGTGTGTATTTTATTGTCTATTCTAAAAACTAAAAATCCTCTTAGTGCAAGTTAGCTATTCTTTTTCTGTACTTTGCCTGTAACTTTCTCATTTTCCTGTTTCTTTGTATTTGGTATTTATTAACAAATAGCCTTCCAAATGGGTTATCAGTTTAAATCCAGGGTCAGTTTCTTGGCATGGTCACTCAGGTTGAGCATTGGCTTAAATTTTATTAATTAAAATAGCAAATAAGTCTGATCATTATAAGGTGGTATATTTTCAAGTTATACTTTCTCCTTTGAGAGTTATTATACTTTGTCATTGCCAGTTTATGTTTGAGAGCTCTTATTGCTTGGCTTCAAATTCTAGCTTCCCAGGCGCCTGAGTGGCTCAATTGGTTGAGTGACTGCCTTTGGCTCAGGTCATGATCCCAGAGTCCCAGGATTGAGGCCCACATTGGGCTCCCAGCTCCATGGGGAGTCTACTTCTCCCTTTGACCTTCTCCCCTCTCATGGTCTCATTCTCTCTCTCAAATAAATAAAATCTTTAAAAAACAAACAAACAAACAAAGAAACAAACAGACAAATTCTAGCCCAATTTACTAGATGTGAGATCTTGGGCAAATCACTTACTGGGAATGTGATGATATTAGTATCTACTTCAAAGGGTTTCTGTGAGTATTAAATGGGTCAATGAATAGGAAAGTCATAAAAGCATTCCTGGTACAGCATAAGTACTATGTGTATGTGTTTTCTTCATTGGCTTCTAATGTTAGAACCCCTTTAATACAACCCCTATTTACAACATGGTATTTGTCATGGAGAGAAAAAATATTTAATTGTAGTCTCATGGGGATGGAAGCCATGACAGTCGGGTTATTAATTGGGAAAACATTTTCCAATGTTTTTCTACCTGGTACTTGAGTATTTTGTGATTTCTTGCAAATTATGAATGTACCAGAAGTTTTCATAACTCTGTTCACTATATTACTGCATAATAGGTGGCACAGCTTTTAGAAGAGATTGATTGAGGTTCCTACTTTTGACAGGATGTAGCCGGAAATCTTAAGAGCTAGAACCAGTAAGGGGCCACATGGATTCTTCTTCAATTATTTTTCCATTCTTCATTGATTGTGTAAAACAATCTTTAGCATCATTGGAATCACCTGGGAGCCTCCTAAAACAGAGATTGCTGGGACCAAACTTGAAAGTTTCTGATTTTGTAGGTTCTAGGTGGGGTTTGACAGTTATCATGTCTAACGAGTGGTTATCATAAGTGATGATAATGCTGCTGGTCCCAGGATCCTAATTTGAGAAACACTAGAATAGAGTGTTTCGAGGTTCTTCAGTTGTTCTGAGCGATAAGGAGAAATAGTTGTGCATATATTTTCTCTTAAAATTAGGGAGGCAACTAGACAAATCCCACTTTGTAAGAAGGGATAAATTTTTACATTTGGTTTTCTATGATATATCTTTTTTAAGATTTTATTTATTTATTTGAGAGACAAAGTGAGAGAGAGCATGAGAGGAGAGAAGGTCAGAGGAAGAAGCAGTCTCCCCGTGGAGCTGGGAGCCCGATGTGGGACTCGATCCTGGAACTCAAGGATCATGACCTGAGCCGAAGGCAGTCGCTCAACCAACTGAGCCACCCAGGCACCCTGGTTTTCTATGATATTTTAAAAGAAAAAAATTAGATGTGAGTTTTAAAAATATTATTTATATTATATATGCATATACACACACATACACATGCATCTGAATCTAAAAGATCTAAAAGTATCTAAAAGACTAAAAATAATCATATTAAGTTTATAGTAAAGAGATAGACTTGGGGTAACTGGCTAGCTCAGTTGGTAAAGCCTGCGACTCTGAATCTCAGGGCCGTGAGTTTGAGCCCCACATTGGGTGTAGAGATTACTTAAAAAATAATAAAATCTTAAAAAAAAGAAATTGCCTTTATTTTAAAAGATCAGAACACATGTTTGTATAAATGCATATGTATAGATACTACCGGTAATAGTAGAGACGCATGGAATATTAAAGTTAGGTATTATGTTCCTACCACCCTCAACCCGTAAAAGTTCATCTTCTCCATTAATTAGATGCTTGGACAGCTAATCATTCAGCCTATGGCTGAAAAAAATCTAAGCTATGAAGAAAATAGGTGTAACACAAGCCATGCATGTTGCTCTGCAGAAGAGGAAACCTTTCTAATATGTTCTAATTTTAAAACCTTTTATTTAGCGAAGCGTCTAAAATTATTCTTTCTAAATGGATATGCTTTTTAAAATATAAATTTAGCTTCTGCCTAGGTTTTGATGAGCAGGCAGTTAGAAGTGGTTGTTGGAAAGGGGTTTGTTGAGCGACTACGGAAGTGCTAAGAATGGAGAGAAAAGGAACGGTCATACGTACACATTCATGTCTCATTGACGAAGCAACGCGGCTCAACTTAGAGAAGGCAGGGGGGAGGATATTAAATTGAAATGTGGTGCAGTGATGGAAATCCATATTGCTGGTAATTCTGAGGGGAGAAAACACTAACCAGGTTAAATTAGCTTAAACACATTGTATTTTGGAAGGTAATTGTATTTTAAAAATTCATAAACAGTGCTTTTTTTCTGAAAGGATCCTTCTTCTTTAAATTTCGTTAGAACGTGTGCACAGGAGCCAAGGGAGGGGCAGAGGGAGAGAGAGAGAGAGAGAGAATCCTCAAGGAGACTTCCTACTGAGCACAGAGCCTAAGAGGGGCTGGATCCCAGGACCCTGAGATCTTGACCTGAGCACAATCAAAAGTCTGCAGCTTAACTGACTGAGCCACCTTAGGCGAGCCCTGAAAAGATCATTCTTAACTCAAATACCTGTAAAATTTACTTAAATAGGAATCCTTATTCATCTGTGATATTATATAAAAGAATCCTTCCACTGATAAAAGAATCAGTGTGCAGATATTTGCCTGACATTTATATGATTGCTTATGAAATTGGTATTTCAAAATTAACTTTTAGGGGCCACTAATTGTGGTCATGTTTCTACTATTATAACTGTAGTCTACTGTTACAACTGTAGTAATATAGGCATCTAAGAAAGGATTAGTTATCACAGGGATAGTACCTGGAGTGTCCAGAATTATTAAGACATTATTTTGAACAGTTATAGTCAGCTATATATAAGGATTTCTTAGAAGGACCAATTACGTGAGAGGCTAATAACACATTTAAGTATTTCTAAAGTACCCATTTTCCTCAATTTGAAATGCACATACTTTACAGATAACAAGCACTTTAAACCATGCCTAATTTTTCCAGTGAGAATTAATGTTTCTTCCTTCCTTCTTTCTTCCCTCCCTTCTTTCCTTCCTTCCTTCCTTCCTTCCTTCCTTCCTTCTTGTTGTTTAAGTCACTGCTGCATTTGTTTTCCTGGGTAGGGTGTCTAATAGTCCTAAATTCCTCTAAATTTTTCATTTCTCATTGATAGGAAGTACACTCATATCTAAAATAGGGAGTGGACTTTATTATAGACCTATACATAGAAGAGGCTGCAGTGTAGTGCCAAGAGCTAGAGGGTCTATTAGCAGCTTTCTTCTACAGTAGATTATTATTAGTGCCTGGGATGTCCAAGCTCCTTTACAAGTGACCAGCTTTATTAATACCACTCAAATATATAAATTTCTGCATTAATTCTATATATTTCAAAAGGTAGAGAAAAGCAAATTGGTCGTGACATAAGGATATGTGGTTGTCAAGTTTCACTCACCAAGCTCAGTGAGTTGCTTTTCACCCATATCCACCTTTAATACTTTATACAGTATGAAATTCAGGGTAATTATTCTTATGTTTGTGGGGTTTCCAGTGGTCAGTGTCTTTATTTATTTATTTATTTGTTTGTTTGTTTTTTTGTTTGAGATAGAGACAGTGAGAGAGAGCATGAGAGGGGAGAATGTTGGAGGGAGAAGCAGACTCCCCATGGAGCTGGGAGCCCAATGTGGGACTCGATCCCAGGACCCCGGGATCATGACCTGAGCTACAGGCAGTCGCCTAACCAACTGAGCCACCCAGGCGCCCTGGTCAGTGCCTTTTAAACATCTCGAATATTGTAGGTGCCTGGAATCTTCTATACTTATGTAACTCCTCATATATGGAGTTCATATTCTTCCCCAAGTTGGAAGAATCAGATATCATTTGGTTTGGGTGAGGTTTTAGGAAAGTATCAGTGATTTTATAAATATGCATTGCATTTATCTTTCAAATTGTCTTTCTTCTCATAAAAAAATGGAGAGAGCTGGAATACACAAAAAGCTTTAGGTATAATATAAAGAATTTTTAGTATAATGGCCAGTCATTGAAACAGTCTACCTTTTAAAGAAGCAGAGACTACTGCAGACACCTGAACAGATGAGATATATAATTGAGCTTCGGAAATTATGCAGGTTGAAATAAATTGATTTAGTTAAGCACTTTATGCAATAGCTTTTTATTCAACAGACTTTAAAAAATCACTCACAAGCAGCAGAAGTGGAAAAAGCTTATATGTAAACCCAGTCTATACTAATGGTTGATATATAAATATGTAGATTTCCATTCAATTTTATCCCCCAAATGAAATTGAAATAGAAAAATGCTAAATATTTTAGTAAAATGCTTCTACCTATTATGTGAGTAAATTTCATCTAAGTCAAGGATAGAAAAGAAGGAGTTAGACTAAGTGCACAGTACAGCTTTGCAAATAATTAGGCTCACAAAAATTCTTTCTCATAAACAGACTTTGCAATCATATTTTGCCAGTTTGCATTTATTCATGTCACCTGCTTCATTTCCTGGCTAACCCCCAAAACAGTGTTGGTGTCCACTTCGATAAATTAACAGGGATTCAAGCATCTTCCTGTAGCCAAACTCATGTAATAAACTCTTCATTATCTAGGTGTTCATTAATTCCAAGATGATATCCCTTCGCCTCTCTGCATACATCTGAAAGCCTCTCCTCTTGTCACATGATATCT
This sequence comes from Nasua narica, assembly GCA_028533885.1. NCBI lineage: Eukaryota > Metazoa > Chordata > Mammalia > Carnivora > Procyonidae > Nasua > Nasua narica. The sequence continues at coordinate 44,552,760 of CM052813.1, read as the reverse complement.
GCCTAGGGAATGCAGTCTAATTTTAATATTTGCCTAAGTAATATATAATTAGCATAGCTGCTCATCTATAATGCAGTGCATTTGTGACCAAATAGAAAGATGCTTTTAATTGTTAGCATCTTTCCTTCTTGCTGTTAGCTTACATTATTGAGAATTTATTGAATCCTTGTAAATTATACAACCTTTGGAGGCAGGTTGCTATACTTTTGGAGGCAGTTTGCTATATTTTTTTTTGGCCCAGTGACTGGTATTTTTGTATCCCCATCTAGATTTTTTAAACGCACCTGGATTTAGTTTAATCTCTTGGAACATACTAACTTTTTATAACCAAACAAACAGAAAGTTTCTACATTCTAGGTGCCTAATCTTCCAATTACTAATTGCTTGATTCAGTGTTTTTTTTTTCCAATCTGAGAAGCATCTCTTGTTTATATTATAGCAAGATCATCTTTGCAGGTGTGTTCTCTCCCAATTAGGCAATGAAATAATGCAGTTGATAAATGAAAGGCTGGCTGCTGCGAGGCTGCTGCAGCAATGACTATTGGAATAGGAGTAAGAATTCCTTGTTTAATGATGTGGAAACAGACAAACATTTAGTTTTGCAGCACCTTCCCTGAGCCTTTATAGTTCTCAGGTGCTATGTGTTATCCGCAGACACTTCAGGATTTTGCTTGCAGCTGCCAATGAGTGTTTTCCTTTTTAAGAGGATTGAATTTATCTTTTCAATCATAGCACACTCCCTCCGTATTTTTTTTTTTCAATTTTCATGTGACTAGAGGAGCAGGACATGAGGAAGAGAGTGAAAAAGATAGCTAAGTTTATTTGAGTTATTTGAAGAGTCCCAGTGGATTTGATGCAACATCAAGAGAAACATTGCAGTGATTTAGATTTATGTTGTGATGTACTGCAAAGCTGGATGCTTGAGAATGACTGTTGGCAAATGAAGATTGCCAAAGAAACAGAAGGTGCAGTCATCCTTGGGTACCTGTCCTCTTCAAATTTTTACCCCGTTTGAAAATGAACATTTTTCTAAATATGCAGTAAAAGCTGTGTAGTCAAGCTATGTAATATTTTAAAGCTTGAATTGTATTACAAAAATTTAAAAAGACAATTATTTTAGGCTGTTAAGTGCCTCAGAAACTTTGATAACCTTTTATATTCTAGAGGAAACAGAATATCTTTTGAAGAGATGCATCCCAGGATGACTTATTTCAGGAGTGGACTAAAACCCTGAAGCAAATTGCTTAATTAGAGCTTTCTTAAATTTATCCAATTCATTATCCAGAACGGAGAAAGCATGTTAAATTCAGAGCACACAAATATTTTTTGCATTTGTTTATGTACTGTAGAAGAAACAGTTTATGACAAGAGTGCTATTAAGTATATTACAATCTATGTGAATTTGTAAATAGGATTTGAGAATTTCATGAACTTTAATAATATTAGTAATAATTTTAATATCATAATTTTCCTTGGTCAAAACAGGGTATAACTTCAATGATATTGCATGAACGCATTAAGTAATTAAGTGCTACACATAAGAGCACTTTATACTATTAAATAATGTGTGTGGAATGGGTAGATTCAGGGGGTTATATTCTGAGGCATACACATAAAAACAAAGGATTATCTGGTATGAGGCTCCCTGGTGTTTATTGGTATTCTCCGCCACTTTTCTGGACTGAAATTCCCCTTAGCACAGTAATATGAAATCATGGAAATAATACCAGCTTTAGAGCAGACAGACCTGAATTTGTGTCCGCATTCAACATTTAATAGCTGTGTGACCTTCATCAAATTTGTCATTTAATCACTTAATCTTTTTCAAACTAATATTCCTCATTTTTAATAAAGAATTAAAACTTCCTTGCCTGTGTATTGTGAGGATTAAAGTTAAAATGTATAAAGAATATATGATGTCACAGGAGCTCCACTGTATTTGCTATTATTATGAAAAATATTTTGCTTAGAATATAAGAACTATAGGCTGTGCCCTGAGCTGCCTTCATTCAGGGCTGCCAGAAAACATATTTGTTGTATGTGAGAGGTGTTTGACAATGTCCCCCCCAGCAGAAATCAAGTGTGCAAGAAGATAAACAGGGTAACAACCCTCATTCTTGTTTTATAAGGTACTCTCTGTTTATAAGAAATTCCTCTGTGCTTCCATTGGCCTGAAGTGTTTTGGGAATACCTAAAGGAATTGTGTTCAAAGTAGACAATAGCATAGTAGAAAGAAAATGAGATGGTAACATGACCCTTATGGGCTCTGCTTCCTTTTTTTTTTTTTTTTTTTTAAGATTTTATTTACTTGACAGAGATACAGTGAGAGAGGGAACACCAGCAAGGGGAGTGGGAGAGGGAGAAGTGGGCTTCCCGCCGAGCGGGGAGCCTGATGTGGGGCTCCATCCCAGGACCCTGGGATCAGGACCTGAGCCAATCAGATGCCTAACGACTGAGCCACCCAGGTGCCCCTGGGTTCTGTTTCCTTCTCTGAAAAGGGGATAGGTAGTCTGGGCTACATATAACTCACATGATTAAAGACTACAAGACTCTACCCCAACATGAATGATAGCAGGCTTATTTTTTGGCAGTTTAGTGATACCGTTCCCAAGTAAGACCATCCAGTCAAGATACATTAAGTACCTAAATACCTGTCCCTATGTTTTATATCTTGGAGAATATACCAATTACAAAGACTTATTCTCTGCCTCTGTGAGTTTTCTTATGCTACATAACAAATGATCACAGTTACCTGCTTATAGGAACCACATTTAATATCTCACATTTTCTGTGGCGCTGGCATGTTTTAACTGAGTCCTCTGCTCAGGGTGTTATAAAGGCTGAAATCAAGGTGTCCATTTATTTGCACTCCCGTATGGTGGTTTGACTAGTGAAACATTCCCTTTCAAGCTCTTTCAAGTTGTTGCAGAATTTGTTTCTTTACAACCCCAGGACTAAAGTCTTCATTTTGGGCTGACTCTCTAGGATGTGAGTGTGGCAGGAGTTGCTGTCAGTGTGAGAGGCTACCCTGGGGTCCCAGACACATGACATCTCCATAGATAGTTAACAACAGGGCTGTTTGCTTATTACCAGGACAGCAAAATAGTGTTTCTCTAACACTATTCCTTCTATTTAAGGATCAACTCATTAGGTCAGGCCTACCCCAAAGGGATAATCTCCCTTTTGACTGGCTCAAAAATCAGTTGATTAGTAACTTAATCATGGGAGTGATCTCTTATCTTGTGTACTGGCCCCATGCATATCCAAGGGGAGGAGATCTGGGGACAGGAAACTTAGGGGTCATCTTAAGTGGTTCCCTATAAAATTGCCTTTGCCTTGCTACTTTATTTTTTGATGACTGAATTTTTAGAGAGTATATTGGAAGAGCCATAATTTTTGACTGCAAATGTTGAGATTATATAGAAAAAACTCACATCTCTTTGTGACATGAGAATACCCAGAGGAGCCCCTAAACAGTTCTGTAGTGCCATTGAGCTTGCTCTGCTTAGTTAACTCTTGATTAGCCTAAAATGACATCACATTAATTGTGAGACACAAATAAATTGTGTCTCACTGATTGCGAATGGAGATAAAGATTTTTTTCTAACATGTTATTTGCCATTTGTCTTATTTTGATTTTGTAATGTCAAAGCCGCTCTGATGCCTCTTACTGTATCTGCTTACTGCTCAAGTATTTGTGGAATAAATAAAACGATAATTTGATAAATTAGGTTCCTGTTGAGCCTGCATTTTTAGTTGACAAAAAAGTACAAATTAAGAGAGTGTTTGGATTTAGGATTCAGAAGATCTGATCCTTGGGGCACCTGGGTGGCTCAGTGGGTTAAGCCTCTGCCTTTGGCTTGGGTCATGATCTCAGGGTCCTGGAATCGAGCCCGCATCAGGCTCTCTACTCAGCAGGGGGCCTGCTCCCCCCCCCCCCCGCCCCTCTTTGCCTGCATCTGCCTACTTGTGATCTCTCTCTGTCAAATAAATAAATAAAATCTTTAAAAAGAAAAAAAGAAGATCTGATCCTTGTCGGCAGCTCTGTTGCTGCTTCTGTACCTAAAGAACTCGTGGTACTTGTTGGGGCCCCAATTTACTGTAAAACAAGTAAAATGTAAATGTAAAATATGAAATGAGACATCCCCTCTGACACCAATATTTTATAAATGTCTTAGGATTACTTACATAAATATGAAATTGTCTCTTAAGGAAATGTGCTTTCAGTATTTTTGTATAGGAATTTGACCTTCATAAGATTATTAGCATTTAAAAACAGGTCTGTAAGTGATTATAGACTTACATGGCATAATTTTAAAGATGTAGAGTATTAATCCATAGAATCATAACAAAAAAAATAGGCTGAATAGATTTTAAAATAAAGACCATAATTGCAGAATAAATTTAATAGTCTGATAAAAATATTGACATCAGGAGATTTTTGCTCTTTAGTGTTTCTTCTCTCCCAAAAAGAAACCATCATTCACTGTTTCCATTTCAAGTCTTTGCTTTCATTCACCCAACTGTGTTTCAGGTACCATATTTTAATTCTAGCTCTTCCTTTGTGTCTGTTGTTTGGTGTTACAGTTGCAAAGCAGTACTCTCTCTCTCTCTTTTTAAAAGATTTATTTATTTATTTATTTATTTATTTATTTGAGAGAGAGAGAGAGAGAGAGAGATCCTGTGCTGCTCCTGTGGGGGGAGGGGCCGGCCAAGGGAGAGGGAGAGAGAATCTCAAGTGGACTCTACCACTGAGCCAGGAGCTGACCTGGGGCTGGCCACTAGGGCCTGGGGCGTGGGGCTCCAAGCCAGGGATGGTGGGTGGAGGCGGGGAGGGTGGGGGTTTGATCTCAGGACTTTGAGATCATGACCTGAGCTGAAACCAAGAGTCTCAAGATCAACTGACTGAGCCACTCAGGGGCCTCAAGCAATACTCACTTTCATTGAGCACCAATTGTATGCCAGTCATTATATTAAGCAACTTACCTGTACCAGCCCGTTTAATCTTGATAACTGGGAGAATAAATGTTCTTGTTCAAATTTAAAATTAGAGAACTGAAGATCATAAGGTTACATGACTTATCTGTGAGATCTAGCTTTTAAAAGTCACAACTGGAGTTTGAACCCAATTCTTGTTTTAGCATTTTCCTTTCTCTGTCTCTATTTCAATTTAGTGTTGATATGCATTGTCTCTATTCTGGCAGTTTGATGACTTCAAAATTGACACGAAATGTGCATGTGGTATACCCCTTCTGGATATTTACTTTGGGATATTGACTAGGAATGGCAAACTTTAAGGTCTTTGAGGACAAGGACCTACTTCTCAATTATTAACTTCCCCACTAATGATTTTAATACTGGGAAGAAAGATCATATCAATCATTTGATATTTATTCCATAAATTAAAGATGTAATATCAGTAAAAAATGTTTTAAATACATAAAATAAAAAACCTGAATAGACAATGCATTTAAAAACAGAAAGTTGATAAATCTCTTACCAAATATCAAAATGTTAATTATAATAGGTAAATGTGAAACATACATTATTCTTTCATTATAGATCAGTAGCAGTTGAAATAAATTATCCCTCATTAGTAAGTTAAAACTATTAAAATGAAGAAATTTTGACTATGGAAAACTCATAATAATTAATCATTTTTTCAAAAATTCAGTCTTAATATAAAGTTCATGACTGATGTCTTCATGGAATCCAAGTGCATTTTTGTGTAAAGTTTCCCAGCTGCTGTAAAGGCACTTTATAACTCTATACAAGTTCAGAAAGTGATAAAAATGATAGTTACAAGCTAACTCTGAATATTTTCTTCTTCTGTGATTGTTTCAAAAATAATCCCAACACTTGTTTGAGGTGATACTTAGAATCATTTTGAGGGGAAGGAGGTGGTTGCTCTGGGGGGAACTATCATAGCCATTATGATACTGAGGTCATAGTAATGTCCTTGTCTATTAAAAAATGCATTGCTGATCACATTGATATTCTTTTATTTATTTCAGTATATTTGGAGATTCTGTCATATTTTAATTTAGCTTATTATCATATTCATATTCAGCTTGTATGGCAAGTTATTAAATCGAATAAAAAGTTAATGTATAACTGTTGCTTTTTGAGCGGGCATTTTTTCCCTCTGTTTGGAGATTATAGAAGTGGAGAGGATATTTTCTAAACATCCTTTGTTAGATTCAGAATTTTAATGTAGCATATAAATGTTAGTTTGCGTCTTTAGATGTAATGTTTCCTACTTGG